>CM035236.1:3248625-3848625 GCA_020226215.1 Sindora glabra
TAGTAAGTTATTGCTGCCTAAATCACAGACAAACCCAATTGCAGTATAATATAGCAAACACGACAGAAAAAGAGATAACTCCTCATGCATACCTTTATCATTAATAACTGTCTCAGAAAATGTTATCCCCATTGGAACACTAGAGTTGAGACCATCCACAATACTTGTGCCTTCCAAAGGTTTGGATTCTGGACAGGCATTAACATTTCCCAGGAAAATGTCCTCTCTAATACCCAAATTCGTCGCAAAAGCTGAAGCATAGGAAGAATATATTCACACAAGGTAGATGATGCACGATTTCGGCAAGAACAGCGAGAAATGCAGTAAAAATCGTATTGGTCAGCATAACACTAGTTCAAAGTCATGGATTGGCAGAACCCGTTCACACAAAAAGCAATTGTTGATTTCATAAGTATTAAGCCAGGAGATTGGAAACACTCGATTTTTATAGTATAGCATTAACTGTAAGATAGAAATACTGACGAGAAGGAGGGTAGCTTCCAGCATTTTCGAACCAATGTTCAGCTTGACGAGCTTCAGTAGGAGTTTCTTCTCGACAGAAATCGAAGAAGCGAGCTGCATCAAACTCGTAATCGAGGTCAACTTCATGAGCATCAAACACAAGCGCATCCTCAACTTCCATATCTTCCTCCTCCATCATCATCATCTCTGAATCTGATCCAAACAATCTCAGACCTTGGAACAGCGAACTGTAGCGAGATGGGTTTCGATCAAATAAAATTTATGTTATCCTCAAAATTCATTCTTCGTTTTACGGAAAAAATCGTATTTTTGTGCTTTGGTAATTTCTGAAGAGGAGGGTACTGGTCTTTGTAGCGCTAGATGCAAGAAATCGGAGCACATGGTATAAGCACTGGGAGGCATTAAAAATGCAGGCAGAGCAGCGAGCAGCTTTTTAGAATTTGTTTGTCAATTTGTTTTTATGTGTTACGATCTTAATTCTTAAATTTGAATTTCATGGCCCTGCGGGGAATTATCGGTATCAAAAACCTTTAGGACCGATTTGCCCTTGGCTATTGGGAAATGGACGAGCTACATATGCGGAGGTCCTTGAGATTTCAGGATAAATGTGGATAAGATTGTCAATGGAGCGAGACCCATTTCCATGTGGAGCTTTGGGCTCCGTTTCGGGAGACGAAATTCTGCGTCCATGGCTCTGGAATTTCGGCGCGTCTTCCGTTTGCCCTCTATCATCCATAAAATTGCGAAATTGTCCCTAACGGCTTTCTTACTGTAGCCCGCGGTACGATTTGACTTGCGAGTCCGACTCTATAAAAACATATGGGCCCACTCTTCTGTGCTCAGCTTCAAATAGATGGAGTTGGGATATTTTTCAGCAACTAGAAAAAGGTTTGAAATGTGTATATGGTTTATTAGGTGAATTGTAAGGTGCCCATAGGGTTTGGTACCCGGAGTAGTGCGACAAAATACAAGTTATGGGATGAGATTACTAACTCAATGCTAAGATTTTTGTAATCTCATCTAGTGACTTGTATTTTACCACATCACTCCGAGTACCAAACTCCTAAGAGTACCATAGCAAGCACCGATTTATTATTATTCGAAGTAATTGGCAATTGTTCAATTGACAAAGTGACGGTCAGTTGTTAGATATTTGAATAAATGGCAAACGAATTAAGCATTGCTGCCAACTTTTTTTCTCGGGATATGCCAAGTGCGGAAATGAAAGTTGGCTAAGTTTTGTTAATCAGGAAATAAATAAATAAAATGGGGATTAAGAGGGTCTTAAAATTGAATTAAAGAAATCTAGCTGTGACTAGCAGAAAATACTACCTTACTCCTAGAGTAAGGTATTTTTCCTTACTCCAAGAAAAAAAAGCAGAAACAATGGAGTGGGATGAGACTCACATGATAGAATCCACCCCACTTAATTTTTTCTATTTCTTTTTACTGTAGTAAGGAACAATGCTCAATGGGGGGACCATAACTTGTCCTTATTTGAGCATTCCACTTGAGTGCAATAGACTAATTGGTAATGTTGGCTCAGAATTATAAATATATATAAATAATGTAGGTTTTAAATAAGGTCAGGAGGTATAATTACAGACAGTTTTGTATATAAAGGAATTAAAGGTATGGATCGTAGATGAAGAAGGTACAAGTATTAATCATCGTAACAATGGTTCTCAAAATTGCAAGTTCAATCGCAGAATCGTATGATTATATGACTCATTCACTGTAATACGAGTTCGATTACAAGAAAAACTTGTAGCTGCTAGGATCGTGTTAGGATCGCGATTTTTAGTGTAAAATCATTCATGCGTAGCAATCCCAGATAAAGCTGAAAGTGCTTCTGAAATTCACCAAAATGACAACGTATTGTTAGGGTTTTTTGAGGCTGAAAGAAAAAATAAAGACATCGCATGTGAGTCTGCTGCAGAATGTATCATTGAAGGCTGGTTGTTGGAGAAGACGACGACAACCCAGACACAGAAGTAGAGCTAGAGCATAAATGCAGGGAGAGAGAGTAGAGGAGATGCTGAACAGAAGGGGTAAAATACGAAGCAGAAGAGCATTTCTGTTTTAATCTTTCAAATTATATATATATTTAATAATTTATATCTATTTCAGATTTTATATAGATATTTATAATTTTTTAGGTTTTATATTATATATGTATTTATATCTGTTTGTTACTTTATTATTATTTTATTCTTTAATTTTTTATATCTATATAATAATATAATATTAATTTTATTATCTAATTGTATTTATTTTATTGCTAATTTTACTAATTTTGCTAATTTTATTATATTAAATATGTTATCTAATTATGTTAATTAAATGAATTTTTCATATTTTAATATTAATTAAATGATTAATATTTATTTTATTAAATTTAATTTTTGATGTTGATAAAAAAATTTAATTTTTCTTAATTGATTGATGATTTTTTTTATTTTATATAACATATCTAATTGTATTAATTTTTGTTTGTGATTGTTATGCTTGAATATTGACATATTTTGTGATTTTAAAATGTTTAGAGAACTTTTGCTTACTAGTTTAAATATTAAGATTTGCATAAGACTTTAATTTTATTTGTATTATGGATGTTTGAAATTATTTTATCCATATTTAATATTTTTAGAGGCATGCATGTATATATGTATATATTTTTATGTTATAGGTAGGATCTTACGATTCTATTTACGATCCCACGAATTATGATCTTACGCCCTTCATCTGATCCTAAGTAAGATCTAAGATTTTAACAACCTTGATTGTAACTCTTGTGTTATTAAGGTGAAATTTAAAACTGTACCAAATACCATATCCTCCTTTGTGAAATGGCATAGTTGTTATCTGTTGATCATGGTAATCTAGTCCTCATCTTCATCACTCATCTAAAGACATAATAGAACGCTAGTGTGGGGTCACTTCGCCAATATTTTAGGTCCAAATATTCTTTGGAGCTTAGATCTGAATTTTAAAGAAACCACTTAATCCTTTGCACTTTAAATCAATTTTGCACAAGATTTCATATCTTAAAACTAATTTTAACCTGAGTGTGGAGCTAATTGGGTGTGCAAACCCCAGCAATTAGGATTATTAGCTCTGCCTAGCAGATAATAGAAATGCATTTCTTATTCATAACATATGCAAATTTGATGGCAAAACCAAAAACATTACACTTTAGGGCTAAAAATCGAGTAGCTTTTCTTCTGAAAGATAAAAACAAGTGCAACATAATAAACAAATTATTTCCATTGCAAAATATTGGTAAATAAGAAAGAATGCAAAACAAAAATTTTCTCCTTCCAATTCATACGTAACACCTTTATCCTCGTCTTTATTAGTAGTTATCGCCAATTTCCTTCCATCTGTGATCTCTGTCTATTCTTTGCCCAAGAATATAGCAAACAAGTAGCTTCCTTACTTCTAACTTAAATCCAATCCATTTCTAATATACTCAAGGACTTGCACAGCCTTAGTATACTTGGTTTCCTTGAAAGGTCCTTTGAAGTACAAATCAACCCTAATCTCATAAATTGGATCAATTCATTCTCCACAAAGCCTGGTAAGTTTCTATCAAAGCAATGTGAAGTTGAGCCGATCTTCGGCAACCGTCTTACATATTCACACAAAACCACCACCTCACTTAGTGATGGACTTTCAACCGGCTTCCTCCCTGTAACCAACTCCAAAAGAATGTCTCTGAAACTATAAGCATCACTTTCTTGCTCTGTCTCAAGCTTAAGCTAATTCTGGTGCAATTCACAATTCTCATCTAAGAGTATGTTGGCAGATTTAATGCTGAGGTGAAGAATTGATGGTCAACAATCATGGTAAAGATAGGCAAGGGGCCCTTGCTATTCCATCACTGTTGAATTTGCTAGCCGTATATACATTTCTAAAATCATTTTCATTAAAGATTTATGGGTTGTGCCATTAACAAAACGAGGGTTTATCGAAGGGAAATAGAGGGCAGTATTACAATGATTGTTAGGTAAAGAAAGAGAGTTACTAGAATGTGACTAAAAGGTTTCTTAATTTCAATTGGAAGACTTAGTGAAATCTAGGTTGAAAGGCATGAGTTTAAATGATAAAAGGTAGAGGGATGGAGCAATTTTGAGTTTTTTTATAGCAAAGAGGAATATGAATCGACTATTTTTTCGAAAATGTTGTACTATTTGATGAAATAAATTTTATTTTCGTGCATAAACAAATTCATCAAGTATAGCCTAGAATTTTATTAAACTATTCCTATAAGAGTGGTTAGTTGAAAATAGATGATTAGAGAACTAAAACATGATTTAATTTAGATTAAGAATGTTGAGTTTATTTTAGGAAGATGATCAAAGTACTTCTAAGTTCAAATTGATATGACATATAATAGTAAATTTGGTAGGAAAGTCCTTTTTACGCTAAAGCTATGATTTAATACAATTCAAAAAATTCAAAATTTTGATTTTCAAGTCTTTAGACCTTCCAGAAGGCTGAGCTATCTATTATCTTCTACTATCTCGCAACTCTAATGTTATTTCCTAACCAATTTGAATCTATTTCTAAAAAATGATGCATGAGATAACTTATAAGCATATAATACCATGTCAATTACATATAAAGCAATTTATTCAAAACTAACCATACCAAGTTCCTTTCTAATATGGCAAAACCTATCTTCATATAAAGGTTTTGTAAAGATATCCACTAATTGATTTTCGCTATTTATAAATTCAAGTAAGATATCTTTTCTAAGAACATGATTTCTTATAAAGTTGGTATTTAATTCAATGTACTTTGTTTGTGAGTACTAAATAAGATTTTTCATTAGATTTATAGCACTTGTATTATCACAAAAAATTTGTATAGATGAAATTTTCAAACCGTAATCTTCAGGTTATCTTGCATTTATAGAATATATGTGCAATAGCTTCCTACTTCCATATATTTTACTTCCACTGTTGATAAGGCAACAAAAACTTATTTTTTACTATGTCATGATACAATTCTTTGTCCCAAAAGTTAACATACTCCACTAATATTTTTTTTTGTCTAACTTACATTTTGCAAAGTCAACATTTAAATATTTAATTAGATCTAAGGAACTATCCTTAGGATCCCAAGGGTTATAGTTCCTAGATTCTAATAAATATTTAAAAATTCTTTTAACAGCATATAAATGAGATTCTTTAGGATTTGTTTGATATCTAATACATATACAAACACTAAATATAATATTTGCTCTACTTACGATTAAGTAAAAAAATGAACCAATCATACCTCTATGCTATTTTTTATCAACCATCTTATCATTTTAATCTTTGTCCAATTTTGTGAATGCATTCAAATGAATACTAATAACTTTTGCATTTTCCATTTCAAATTTCTTTAGAAGCTCACTTATGTATTTTACTTGATTTATGAATATCCCTTCCTTTCTTTGCTTTATTTGAAGTCCAAGGAAAAATATGAGTTCTCCCATTATGCTTATCTCAAATTCATCTTTTATTAGATTTGAAAATTTCTTGGCATAAATGTCATTAGTAAAACTAAATATAATATCATCAATATAAATTTGAATAATTAGTATATCATGCTCAATGGTTTTAATAAAAGAATAATATCTACTTTACCTCTTGAAAAATTATTTTTAATAAGAAATTTATTAACCCTTTTTATATCAAGCTCTTAAAGCTTATTTTAATCCATAAAAGGCTTTAGTAAGTTTAAAAACATAAGTAGGCTTTTTTTACTTTCAAATCTAGGAAGTTAATTTATATAAACTTCCTCATTTAGAAAAGCACTTTTCACATTCATTTAATAAAGTTTAAAATTTTTTAAGCTAGCAAAGGATAGTGACATTTTTATAAATTTAAGTCTAGCTACTAGTGCATATGTTTCATCATAATAAATACCTTCTTGTTGATTATATCTTTGAATTACTATCCTTTCTTATTTCTTACCACTTTGCTGGATTCATCCAATTTATTTCTGAATACTTATTTGGTTTTGATAATTAAATAATTTGAAGGCTATGATACAAGCTTCCATATATCATTTTTCTCAAATTGGTATAATTTCTTTTTCATAGCTTTGACCTAATTCTCATTATTGAGGGCATCTTGTACACTCTTGGGTTTTATATGCAATAATTAAAACCAAGTTAGTTTTATTTTTAAAAAATGATCTAGTTCTTGTACTTTGAGATGGATCATTAATAATAAATTCATTTGGATAGTTTGGATGATTTCTTCATTCTCTTGATAGCCTTCTTCTACTCTTTTAAGATGTATGTTACTACTCTCCAGTTAGATTATCAATAACTTTATTATTCTGTTCTAGATAGTAACCATTTTATTCGTTTTAGCATTCTGCTTGAGATAGTAATCTTTTTGCTTTCAGGAAATGAATCTCGAAATGGTTTTCTCTAACTATTTCAATTTGATCTTTAGATTCTTGCCCCTTCAAGATTATGTGGCCTTCATTATTAACTTGCTTTCTCAAGGAATACCTATTAAATTCATAAAAAATAATATGCATAGTTTCCTCAATATCAAGGGTTCTTTTATTATATACTCTATGTGCTTTACTTGTATTAGAGTATTAAGCAAAAATTCCTTCATCACTTCTTAAGTTAAAGTTTGCAAAGATTGCCTTTTCCATTATTTAATATAAAATATTTACATCAAAAGCATGGAAATAACTAATGTTGGATTTTTTACCCTATCCTTAACTCATAATATTTTCATCAAAATGAATCTTATGAAGCGTCAATTTGAAATATAAGATGATATATTAATAGTTTAGGCCTAAAAATATTTTGATAAATTATTTCACAAAACATAGTTCTAACTATATCTTCTAATGTCCTATGTTTTCTTTCTACCACCCCATTTTGTTAGGGAATTCTAAAACAAAAAAAGTTATGACCAATACCATTTTCTAGATGTGACAATTTCTAATACGATACGATGATCCGATACGAACATGACATGTTTATTTAAGTTTAGGTTAACACACTAATTTATTTAAGAATTTATTTTAAATTTTTAAAAATTTTATTTAAGAAATAATTAATAATATAATTTTAAATATATATAATAAAGATATAAAATTTATATTTTAATAAAATTATAATAAAAATTTAAAATAATATTTTATTAATAACTAAAAATATTTTTATAAAAATAGTAAATAATTAATTTTAATAAATAATTTTATGATATAAATTTTATTAATTAAAATTGTTAAATATATTAAATAGGTGATTCATCTAAACATGTTTAATAAATAAATTAACCCGAATGACATGAATTGTCACCTTTACTATTTTCATCAAAAACATTTTTAATTTTTTTTATTTTCAAATTCTTCACCATGGTCACCTCCAATATTTATAATGCAAACCCTTTTTTCATTTTAAACTTTCTTATAAATTTCTTAAATATTTCAAAAGTGTCATTTTTATGTGCAAGAAAATATACCTAAGTAAAATTAAAGAAATCATCAATAATTATTAAACCATACCTGTTACCTTCAAAGCTCAATATTTTGGTAGGACCAAATAAATCTATATGTAAAAGCTTTAGTGGTTTAGAAGTTGAAATCATATTTATGGGTTGAAAAGATAATTTTTACTTACTTACCTTATTGATATACATCATATATATGATCTTTTTCAAAATTTATTTTTGGGAAACCTATCACTAAGTCTTTCTTTAAAAGATTTAAAATAAGATACATATTAACATGATTAAGTCTTCTATGCCATAGCTAACTTTCATCACTAGTTAATGCAAAACATTTTAAAGAGTTTGAAGAAATATCTTGCATATTTGAAATATAGATATTATCAATTCTTTTTTTAATAAAATAAATTTTATTTCCTTTTTTGTGTTAAATAAAACAGTGTGATGATTTAAAAATTATTTTATAACTTTTATTGTAAAGTTGATAAATGCTTATAAGATTATGCTTAAAACCCTTAATCAAACCATCATTATCAATGAAGGTAAACCCCATACCTATCTTACCTATACTGATAATTTTGTATTTTGTGTTATCTCCAAGTATGGCAAATCCATTATTTATGATTTTGAGTGATGAGAATTTGCTTCAATCTCTAGTTATATGTCTTGAGTATCCACTATTAAGAAACTAATTATCCCTTTTTATTATGGATTTAAGACACACCTATAGTAAAGGGTTAATTTTTCTTAGGCATCCAAATCTTTTTGGGTCTTCGATGGTTAGTTAATGCCTTTGTTTTATAATTTTATTTATCAGACATCCAATCTTGATTTTTCTTTTTAAGCATTCTTTTTCTCAAATAATAAAAAAAAGTAATATAACCTCTATCTTTACAATAATTATAGGTCATATATGAGCTTGATGGATGAGAAGGTTTTACAAAGAAATTTTTATAATGTTTATCATAATGTGAGTGAAGATATCATAATCCTTTTTTTTCTAAAAAATATTTTTAAATTTCTAAAAGAGTATCTAAATTATTTTTTCATTAACAAATCTTGTTTTCAAGTTCAAGTTAATAAGGCAAAAGCTAAATTCAATAAAGCAATAGGTAAAGATTGAGTAATAGGGGGTGTAATTGATGACTAACCCCTTTCTCCTAACCTTCAAGATAAGGAAGAAGGCTTTTTTCCAATATCGAGCATAGCAATTATCTTTCAGTTGAATAGAAAAACCAATGATCACCTTTGTAAAATTATTTATTAGAATATTTATTTTTATTTTTAGAAGAATATTTTCCTTTTTAAAGTTTAAAGATTTATACTTTAACTTAGATCTTATTTTATGATTTTCTATTTTTAAAATTTTAAGATCATTTTCTAAAGCTTAATTTTTTTTTCTTTAGAGGATTTTTTTCTTTCAATAAATTTTGATTTTCTTTTTTCAGCTTTTCAATCGATTTTATTAAAAATTCAAAATTACTTTCTAAAACTTGTTTTTCCTTATTAAGAACTTAATTTTTATTTTTCAAAAATTTTAAATCATTGTTTAAAATTTGATTTTCTATTTAAAAAAAGTTTAAAAATCTTTTTCCTTTTAGAGAACATTATTTTCCTTTATTAAAGCTTTACTTGGTTTTTTCAAAAAAAAAAATATTTAGTTAAGAGTTTTTGAAAATTATCTATTAATTCATCATGAAATAAAGAAGATTTAAGTTCATTATTAACTATTTCATTGTCTTCTTCGCTTCTGATTATAAAGCAATAGTTGGCAATATTATCTACTTCTTCATCTTCAAGTTCTTCTTTGGAGGATACATCTTCATTATCCCATGTTGTCATCATAGCCTTCTTCTTGATTAACTTCTTTGTAGGCTTTTTTCTTAATTTTGAATACTCATTTTTCTTGTATCCTAATTTTTTGCATTCAAAACAAACTAAAAGTTAGTTGCTTGTTTTTTAATTTTTCTCTATTTTTCAAAGTGTTTTAGGTTTAAAACTATCTTTTTTTATACATTCTAAAAAATTATTTTGCCAAAAAAGTTAACTTATCTTCTTATTCTTTTATTTTTTAATCAAGATCATCCTCTTTTTCATCATCCTTTTGTGAGAATGTTTTAAAAGCAATTATTTTCTTTTTCTTTTCTTAATCTTCTCTCATGTATA
Source organism: Sindora glabra (assembly GCA_020226215.1). Classification (NCBI taxonomy): domain Eukaryota; kingdom Viridiplantae; phylum Streptophyta; class Magnoliopsida; order Fabales; family Fabaceae; genus Sindora; species Sindora glabra. The sequence goes on from CM035236.1 coordinate 3,258,750, forward strand.
TTTTTTCATATGTCAAAAGTTTTCATCTTAACTCATAATATGTAAGAGTAGAGAGATTATTTTTTTATTATATGCTATTTACTTTAAATTGCCATGTTTTTGGTAGAGTTTTCAAGATTTTTATCACTAGTTCTCCATTAATAATAATTCTTTTTAATGCATGAAGGTTATTGATGATTGTTGTGAGCCTTTCAAATATAGGCTCTATCTTTTTATTTTCTTCCATCTTGAATATTTTATATTTATGTACAAGCATATTGATCCTAATTTCTTTTACTTAATTAGTACCTTTATAGGTTACTGCAAGTTTATCCCACATTGATTTTGCAAAAGTACATTTAAACATCTTTTTAAATTCGTTAGGTATTACAGCACACATAATAGCATTCATTACTTTTGTATGTGTTGCTTTCTTCTTGTAATTGGCTTCCGTCCATTCATTTTCTACCTTAAGCACTTTTATTTCTTTTTTAATTTTTGTAAATGCCTTATAACCTTCCTTAATTTTTCATACTTTAATGTCAGTGGATTTGATGTAGATCATTATTTTAAACTTCCAATAATTATAATTTGTGCCATTAAATAGTGGAGGTTTGGTTATAGAATATCCTTCTAGTCTATAATTTTGGCCAAAAAGCTCCATTACCTACAAGATTTTTTCTCACAAAGTTGTTAAACTTTAAAAATGTAAAACCAAGCTTAGATACCAATTAATAGAGCTTATAGACCAAAAAAAGAATGAATTAGCCTTTAACAAAAAATTCAAAATAAAATTTACAATATTGATTTAATGAAAATTGTGAAGTACAATAGAAAAGTTTTTGAAATTTGATGAATATTTAGTTTCAAAAATATGAAATATGTAAAAAATGATTGAAAATATTTTCTCAAAGATAATTCAAAAATATTTCTTTTATTCAATGTGATGAAAAATTATGGACTTTTTTTTCTATAATGTAATGTGATTTTCAAAACAAAGCATAAGTAAAAGAATAAGAAGAAAATACAAAGAATTTTTAGAGAGGTTTGATTGTCCAAAAAGAATACTTTTTGAATATACTCATCTCTTCTTAAACCACTAAGTATCACTTGAGATATCCACTAACTTTCATCAAATTACAACACCTAACTTTATAAAATTTTCCTGATCTATACTAGGATTTTTATAACTACTTAACTTTACAAGATTCACTAATCTCTACTAAGATTTCAATTTCTACCTAACTTTATAAGATTTTCATAATCTTCACTAGGATTTTATAACCACCTAGCTTTACAAGATTTTCCTAATCTCCATTTAGATTTTATAATACAAAAATGATTTTTCTCACAATCTTTTAAAGAGGTTTTACAAGCTTTCACTTAATAATACTCTTAGAGTGAATACGTAAGTTTTGACTTTAAAGTGAAAAGAAGATAAGAGTTGAGGTTTTTCTAGAATGAGAGCTAAAAAGAATTTGCAAGTTGTAGTATAATACTTCTATGTTTTCTATGTCTCATCTTTGATATATTTAAAACTTGATTTTTAGAATGTACATATAACATCACTCTTTTATGTAATGCTCCATTGATTTGTGGTTTACTTATTTAATGGATGGGTATATTGAGCATTGAGTAAAATCGTGAGGTTTAATATGATATTTATTAGTATTGATTGAGTGACAACACCAAAACTACTTAACATCCAAACCAGACACTAATCCTCCTTAAATGAAAATGATTTTTTTCCTTTAGGTAGAATAGTGAAAATCTTGGTCTTATTTCTTATGAATCCTTTAAAGCCTATTTGAAATATAGTATAAGATAAAGTCAATAGTAGCATATATTATTTAGCCTTAGCAATTGTTTAATGTAACTATCTGATACGATAGTTTAATTTAATAAAACTATTTTATTTTATTAACGTAGGATGAATTTACCATCTCCCTTTAGACATGATATAACTAATAAAATAAAAGTAAATTTTTTTCTCTTTTTTAATCTTAATTTCAAACAATGATACTATAAAATAAAGTGAAAATTTTTAGTTAAATAATGGGTTATAAACCAATGATTAATCACTGCACGCCACTGCTAACCATCTTTAACCATTGTTTACTACCACTCATCATTGTTGATCATCACCGACCATTTTTTATTATTACTCATCATTAATCTCTGTCTATCACCACTTCTCGTAATAAATTATCACTCATTGCTACCCACCGCTATTAGTTACTGCCCACCACTATCTTATTATTTACTATTATTTATCGTTAGCCTCTAAGCATTATTACCTCCTGCCATTAACCATCTTAGCCACTATTGGTTATTATTTACTATCATTTACTATTGTTAACTATCACTTGCTATTAACCAATGCTTACAATTGACCTTTGTGTATGCTACCTCATATCGTTGATTATCACCAATTGTCACTTATAGCCATTAACTATCATTTGCCACTATTTATTATCATTAATGTTATATCCCTTATAACTTAAAATATTTTATAAGGAAAATAGTTGTTTAATTATAATGTAATAGAGGATAAAAATCTTGTGTGGAAAATAATTAAATTAATTTAATAGAATTTGAAATAAGGATTTGTGTGATTTAGTTGAGAAAAAAAAGGAAATGCAATGTTTAAAAGCTAAAATAATATTAGATTGAAATGTTAGAATATGGAGGAGATTAGGGTGTTTTCCAATTATACCCTTGACCTTATATTTCCTTACTTTTAGCCACCTATTTCATTTTCCTTGAAATCCCTCACTCTTTATCTTCCTTTCTTTCCTCTTCCCCTTCTTCCCTTCCTTTTATTTACTTAAGCCACCTATCATCATTAATCACTCATATCTCTTAATTATGGCACGGCTCCTGAAACTTCATTTTTTTTTTATCAAACTTTTCTTCTATTTTCTCTTAAATCTAGATGAATTTGAGGGATTTTAGCTCAAAGGAGGATTTTAAACTTTAACTTAGTTTTTTGTTAATTTTGCTTGATTAAGAGTAAGTTAACCATAATTTCACCTTTCATTCATCTCCTTCATACAACCTAAGTAAGCATTCAATCAACTTTTAGTTGATTTTGCATAATTTAAGTTATGTGAAGTTAGGTTTTCAATGTCTAACTCCAATCTTGAGAAATTGCATGATAAATGCATTTTAATTGATTTTCTTGATAGATTTAATGCATATTATGATCAGAATGTCATATTTGGTGATTTGGTTTTGGATGGAAACTTGTAGGAAGAAATTTAATGAATGGTGTAGTTTGATAAAATTTTATAAGAATCTAAGTTATTGTCCACTATGCCTCAAAAGTTTGTATTTTGAGCATGCATAGTTAACTACAAATTTAAAGTGTTGTTCTTAGAACTCTTATAATAGACTATATAGTGCATTATGCCCCTATATAGTTATTTTTAATGACTATATAGGTAACTATGTAGTTAAATACTTAACTACAGGTCCATCACCTTGCTCTTTGAACTTTCGCAATCAATTATGCCCTTGTAAAATACTCTCAAAGACTACATTGTCTATATAAAAGACTACAAGCACATTAACATACTTCCAGAACCCTTATAGTCCATTACATAGTCAACTATGTCCTTACAAAATTACTCTTGAAAATTGCATAATCAACTATATCCTAAAAAGTGTTACACATTATGAAATAGAAGGGGCCAAGGGATACTTAAGGTTATAAGGCATTAAAAGAAGTTGTTATACATTAAATAATGTTAAATAAATGATATGTAATCATGCAATAAGGCATAGTAGTAATGTGAGACATGACGTGTGTTTAAGTTTGACTTATTTGGTATGGTTTTGAGTTAGGCTATAATATTGCATATGAGAATTGTGATAAGGTTGAAATAATAATAGATGTGATCGAAAAATTGAATTCAATTAATGTTTGTGATGGAATAAGCATAACTAGAAGTTGTAAGGAAGTTTACTTGCCTTTTTTCCCAATCATATGTACTCTTGAAATTGTATTGAATTATGGATTTAAGTTTTAGTGAAGTTTAATTATTTTTCTACAATTAACTTATATTAGAATGTTTACTAACTAAAACTCGAATTTACTCCTTTAAGTTTAACTTTGCAAATTCTCAATTTAAGTGCCTCCACTACCACCATAACAAGAGTAGATCTTCAAGCTTCTTTGATGGATGCAACAACAAATAGCTATTTTAATTATAACTTGGTATATCTCTTGAGCCTTGGTATGTATAATTAGTATTGGAGATAAGAAATCTTTTATTAGAAAGGGGGTTAGTTAAGCTAGCTTATTTATGTTATGCTAGATTTCATAAGAAAACTTAACTCTCTTGTCATTGTAGAATCAAAACCAATAAATGCTATTATTAATTCCATTACCCTTGTTAAATGAAATGTTAACAATTAATATCAATTCATATAATTATCTATTAATAATAGTTAAGGCTAGGCTAATGGAAATTGGGTAATCAAATTCCATGTTGATCACAATTTAAGAGAAGTCATGATATGTAATTACCGTCTATCATTATTCATCGCTAATGATAATTATCTACTGCCATTTACTATTATTAATCACTACTTTTTATCACTTATCATCATTAATAACTACTTATTGCAATCCATCACCATTCACTACCACTTGCCTCTATTGTTGACCACCACCTATGGCTATCCACTATGGTTGATCACCACTCTTCCATTCAATGTAGTTCTTAAAAATATATGATTCTAAAAATCAAGCACATTCAAATGTAATTTTATTTAAATAATTATTTTTTAATATTATCCATATTATATACATGTGATAACAAACAATTGATTGTATACTTTTACACTATCACCTTCTTATGCAATTGCATTTTAAATAATATTATATCTTATTTTTTTATTATTCTATTCTATATTATGATGTCATCCGAAATATAGAGACATTACCATCAATGAGAAAATAATGAAAAATAACATCGTTGAAATTAGAGCAAGCATTTTGAAGACCATAAGCCATGATAACAATTTTAGACGGCAAATTCTAATATCTTCCACAAGTAAACAGAAATGTTTTCCCCATTAGAATAGAGGTCAGCTTAAAGCCACGGCTCCATTTTTGAAAGGCCCATTTACTTCATCCTTTTAATTTTATGTCAATCTTTCGGTAAATAAGAACATTTATTTGCTTAGGGTGAGTATTAAAATTATTCATCTTATAATCTCAACCTCTAATTCATGACTAATGCGCAGCAACGGAATGATGAGATCATTATTAATATTGCTTAGAGGAAAAAGCAACAAAGGATGGAGGACAAATAATTTTGATACTCGAACATGAAAGCAGAATCCAGGGAGCATCACAATCTAAGCAAGCGCTAGTTATATCCGATCCTCTTCTCTCTCTCTCTCTAACCTTCCTTTAATTTGTGTCATAATATTCAAAATTGAGAGATCTTGATAATGAAGAAGACCAGCGATTACAAACATAATACAAATTAGAATTACAATTATATATGGAATCGTGCATGTTAAGGGCAATCCAACAGCCTTTGCGTGCTTGATTCTAAATGCGGAATCTTCTCGAGCACAAATCAATTTCATCAGAGTGGGAATTTCAATCATATACAATGATAAACGTGATTAGACATGAACAAAGCAAAGCAATTTCTGTGAACAGGAAAAAAATGCAGAACTTGGTTATACGTCAGTCACGTTAGCCTTTTTCCTCCAGCCTACTCCGTCAAATCCCTCCAACCTGTTATGATACATTTGACGTTCATCCTTCCAATGGTTGAAGTTAGTCAATAAATAAACCTCACACTGCCGCATGTGCACCAATTGCCGAAATCAGTGGCACGTAGCTCGTGCTGCAGACAACTTCCAGCAAAACCCAAACTGCAACTGATGTTATTGCAACAATAGCCCATCTTCTGTTTGCAAGTCTTTGAGCTTCCCCTTAGCATAGATCGTGATGAAGATTGTTGTAGCTGCAGTTATGCAGAATCCAACAACATTTAAGATAATTTCCTGTGCAGATAAGGAATGTCTTTTGTGCGAGGCATCAGCCAAAGTCCGTATCAAAATTCCCCTGCAGTAAGCTCAGGAGACCATGAGTTCAAAGAGTCTACAGATATTTTTGCATCAGTAATTTCAATATTTATAAATTAACAAAATGGTTAACAGAAGAAATGAATTACAAGTGCAAAAGCAAATATTCGTCATACACAAACCAAAATAAAGGGACAAAGTACCAATAAATGGCAAAATCGATGTTGTGCTGCTAGAGAGAAATGAAATCAAGCAAGAATGAGAATGTCTATCTTTCAAAAAAAAAAACCGGGAAGTCAGAGGAGTATCAAACATAGAATCCATAGCTAACATGAAATTGCAAATCAGGTAAATTTTTCTTATTAAGAAAAAAAAAGAAGAAGATATAGAATCTGGTGGTGAAGGAACAAACATAGCTTTAAAACGTTCTCATTTCTTTTCTTCCAACTATGCCAAGGTAGGACGACAGAAAAATGAGAATGTCATTACCAGTAACAATAAAAATTGTTCCATTGGACCATTAGTATTAAAATTGTGTTTCAACATTTTCTCAGAGTCTGCCATACCTATTATAACAGAGTTGATAAAAATGGTGACAGATAAAGTGTAAAAGGTGGCAGTGCAATAAGTTGCGGCCATGGGAAGCAGGTGGAAAATGGAATTCTGACAAGTTAACAAGGCAGTTACTTGATATTGGCATTTGGCCCTGACATTTTATAGACAGTGGACCCATCCAATCGACCAAATTGGCCTTCCTGGGTGCCTTATACCCACTAACATGAAATGGCAGTACGTTGATGAATGTCAAAAAGCCATCACATGCCTTGCAGTAAAACAGATAATTATGTTGCTCCTATAAAAGGTTATAAAATAGCGGGGCAGAAAGAGGTGACCTACGTGTAAATTGAAACAAATATTTCTGGCACCATTCCTACCAAGGATCCAATTAAGTAAGGTCCATAACTAACATTTGTTGCCACAGCACAGTAATTGTAGATTATGTAAGGAAATGGAGAGATCCTGATCAAAGCAACTGCCCGAAATTGATGAAACCAATTTCCTCCCCCCGCCGATCTTAGAATAGAAGCTTTCTTTGGATATTTTTCTAACCATCTCTGCAGAGAGTCGGGAAATGTTGAATAATAATTAGCACAGGTAGCAAAGCAATCATATGGAGATGGTATTTCTAAAACCAAAAACTTAAGACAACGCAAGTACTTGAATTCTATGATGGAAGGTTGAGCCAATGAAGAAAGGAAGCGAGACGCCCACAGCCGCTGCAGATATGATTAGCAGGAAGCCAAAACCATAACCAAATGTCATCCCAGCTACCCACATAGAAGGTGAAGATGGTAAAAGTATAGTCGGGAACAATGCTACAGAAGCAAAGAGCAGGACAGCCAAGACTGGAGTACTGAATGTGCGCGTCTCCCAGTTTATTATTGGAATAATCTCCTGAAAATATAAGCTATGTGAATGATCAGATAGCCGCTTATAATCTTGTACTTTAAAACTAGAAGAAACAATTCTGAAGCATTAAAGTAACATTTTTGAGTGCTATAACTATTCTGAGCAATCCATGAGTAATTTATATCCCTGTAAAGATGTAAGCAATGCAAGCAAAGCCGGAGTTATTCGGAGAGGGCAGAACAGTTATTGTTTTGGTTGTCGCAAGTTGAAGCGCTATCCAAATTGCCGGGTTCTCCAGAATTGCAGAAGTATCTAAATATTCAGTAATACACAAACTAAAGCTACTGCTGTAAACAAATTGTAAGATGAACACCAGGCATAAGAGAACCAACTTTGGTATAATGAGGTCAATTAGATAGCAGGGACTTGCATTCATCGTTAAAAGAAGAAGAACAAGAAGTTCCACTCTGCAGAAGAATGCTGCATGTAACTCAGTTTTCGTGAGTGGTTGTGTAAGCAACAACAAAAGACAGCTAAATGGGTAATAATTGAACAAAAACTCATAAAGATGACAAAGACTAATCACATAATAATAGAACACTAACAATTACCCATTAATCACATAAACTCTTGTTACACGATCAATAGCACAATACAGAACGTGAGCAAGTGCACATAGGGTTTATGATTGCAAGAAAGAAGCAAAATTGTGAATATAAACCTTATCCATAAAATAGGGTCCGACCCACTTGAGAAAAGCAGCAACCAAGAAGCCTAAGAAAATTAGTAATAGCATCAATTTAAGCCAATAGCATATAGAGCTTCTTCTTGAAAGATCCCTGGCCCCCGCATCAGAATCATCAGGTCCGGATTTCAATTTGACGTAATCCTCATTGTTATCCTCCGTCTGAACTCGGATGGGGAGCTCCGGCACCACCTCCCCCCTCCCATCATCATCCTCGTAATAAGTCATAACAAGGAACCCTGAATGGCCGTGAACGGTGGCGCAAAATCGCCTCCCTCCCTCCCTGGATTTATGACAGCAACAGGAAGGGAATGAAACGGCCTTCGTTTTCTTTTGGTTCTTGAAATCAGAGAATTGGTTAATGATTCATGATGAAAGAATCATTTGAAGTGGTATGGCCCACAAATAAAATGAAAATTGTAAAGAGGGATGTATTTGAGGGAGAGGAAGACGCAGAGCAGGGAGGATGTAGAGCGTAGATAATTTGCACAGACACACAAACAAAGGCCCCAAGCGATCAATGAATTGATGAAAAGCAATAAAAATGGGACTTTCCTTCTTCAAATAAAATCAAGGAGAAATCAATTGCAACGAGACGCTGTCGTTTTTTGAGCGATTCGTCGTGACAGTACAGTCACGTTAGTGTGGGCCCTCACCAGTTTTCCCTTTGCTTTTTCGTGCTCTGTGATATTTTATGCTATTAAAATGGTTGATACTTTAGTCCTTTAATTTATAAATAGATTTATTGAATTTGATCTCGTTAGCAAAAATAACAAATTTGATTGCAATAAGCCAAAAATTGATCCAGACCAACCTTTTATGAGTCCGAGAAAATGAAAACAAATTAGTAGTATTTTTTTAAAATTGATGAATTTATTTTATATTATATTATGAGATGAGATAAAAGATAACTTCAGGGAATGTCTGACGCGCACTGCACAGCATCTAACGTGCTGTTTCTATCTGTCTTCGAGGTTTGCTTTTCCTTCGGATTAAAGGCAGATAGTGACTTCTAGAACCGACATTTAAGGCTTATCCATTGGTAACTCGACACGTATGAGTCAACTGGCCCCAACTTGTGGCAACTACCGTTGGGCTCTTGCTCGGGAATCAGGCCCATTTCGGCCCACTTGACACTCATCTGCCCTTCCTTCCACGTTCCAGCCTTCCATTCCATTCGGACGTACGCGAGTGTGGGTTTTTGAACATCCTAATTTAACGTTCAGCTGAATTATTTGAGGTTTAAATTTCTATTACGTACGTTTGATGCGTTATTGCCGGAAAAAAAAAGGCAAAAGGGCAATTCAGGTTTTACCTATATTAGATTAAATGGGAGAGAAATAAAAGGAAGGAAGGAAATAGAAAGGAGAAAAAATAAGAGAAAAATATTTTCTTTATTATATTAAGTAGGAAAGAAAAAGGAAAAGAAAAAATTAAAAAAGTAATTTTTTGTTTGGCCAGAAAAAAGTTTTTGTATTCAAATGATGATAATAACCTTCAATCATGTTCAATGAAAATCCTTGCACTAATATTAATCTATTATCTATATTTTATACCGCGAGATCTTTATTTACAAATGTAAAAATACCTCTGACTTTATATGTAAACTATGATATTTCTACAATTAATATATATATGGAATAAAGTAATAGAATAAGTGATATTTATTATTAAAAGTAGAAAGATTATATTTTATTCAATTGTGCAATTTATAATTTTAAATGTTATAATTTATTAGTTTGTGCTTTCAAAGTTTTACTATTTTACTTATTTAAACTACATTTTGCTCAAAATTTAATAGAAAATTTATATGTATTGCATTAAGAACTTGACTTAGTTTAACTTCTTCAAATTTTAACTCAATTTAACATTCACTTGAATCAAATTACTCCCAAAAAAATTAACTCCATTGAATACTTGTATTTTATAATTTAGTTTACAATTGTTAAATAAAAGATATTAATTGATTTTTTTTAAGTAAATTAATTTTGAGCAAGCATTAAATTAAATCATGATTTTTGAAAGTAGAGTCACAAGTAATGCATATGAATTTTCTATTCAATTTTAGATTAAAAAAATTTAGATAGATAACGTATTAACAATTTGAAAAACATATATGAGTGAATTATAACATTTAAAATCATGTGTGAATTAAGTGAAAAAAAACAAAATCACAAATAAATAAAGTGAAATTTTTCCTTAAAAATAATAACTACAGGTAAAATCAATAAAACAAATTGCGTGGAAGCAATGACATTAATAAAGTAAAAATGTTATAGATATTATTAAGAATAATTATTAATTCATTAAAAGGGAATCATTATTAAATATTATTTACGAAAATTAATAAAACAAGATTCATAAAATTAATCACTAAAATTGATAAAATTAATTAAAATTAAAAGTGACTAATAGTTTTTATCAAAGTTAATAAAATTGATAAAATAATTGATAATAATTAAGTGCAAACTTTGGTAGAAAATGGAAGAATTGTGGTACTAATAACACAAGTTTTAAGGTATCATCTTATAATTATGTAAATTCAATGGTTGTAAATGATTATAAAGACCAATATAATGGCAAACATTTTACATTTTTAAGTTTAATATCTTTAAAGTATTACAAATATTCTCATGCCCTAAACAAGCTCTCATTTGCTTTAGTATCCCAACTGGGCCAAGTTCGTCCTTACATTGCAAATTTTATTTTCTTCAATTCACCAAAAATTTCACACCATAATTTAAGAACTTTGCAAAGAAAGTCATTGGAAAAACATAAAGGGTAAATGAGACACTAAAAAACTTATTTAAAACATTTAATGGTAAAAAATGTGACAACCTTAAAAATGAAAGTTTTTTTCACCATAATTATTCTAATTCTACTTTGATTCATTGTTCGTGATCATAATAACCACTTTGTCACAATTGAGTATATGCATCTATAGGAATCTTTATCCTTCAATCAATTATAACATCAACATTATTAAAGATATGAATGAGATTAATGATAATGATGTTAACTTATAGGAAAAAGTATTCTTAATATAATCAGAATCACAAGCAAACTTGGTAAATAGTTTTTTTCATTAATATATTTAGTTTACGATTTTTGTTTAACATTATGTGTAAATATTGAAATTATTCATTTTTATAAAAAAAAATTAATTGATATGTATCTTATGTTTCTTTGTATTTTGATTTGTTAATTCTTTTTTATATTTTATAATTTATTACAAAATCAAAGTTTGGTTATGAAATAGAAAAAATTAACAAATGTATCCCATTTGGGTTTTGGGGCATTGTTTCTCCTAGAAATGAGATTTTATCACATCCCCAATTAGTGTAACCTGATCTTCATCATTTTATAAATTATGGATCTTTTGCAAATTTTCTATTACAAGATTTTTTTCCCTTTTTTAACTTTGCTCAAGTCAATGACAATATGTAATTTACAAGAAGTTGAATGGAAGCGAGGGTAAATGTATAATACCAGATAAGAAAAATCATAAAAAAATCATTTAAATTGGCATCACTTAGTTTGACTAGAAATAAGAAACTTGAATTGTTTCATTCTATTTTCTCATTTCAAAATGTTTGATGAGTAGGAATAAAGCTAGGGTTGGATTGTAAAATTGCAAAACTTGTACCTAAAGTTTGAAAATGATCAAAGATTCATTCATTGAATGAAGTCTTTTGCTCTCAACCTTGACCTTCAGACATTGTGTTATTAATAACACAATTTCATTATTCTTTTTATTAAACTTTGCACTTAATTATTATTATTAAAAATGAATTTAATAAAATTCTCTCTCATGAAATAAGAATGGTATTAGTTTGCTTGGCATTCAACAAATCTCCTATAAAAATGAATGTAAAATTGAAAAATTAATTGAATAATTCTACTTAAATTAGAGTAATATTATGAAAAGTTCTACTTTTTAAAAAGTTAAGTGTTTTTATTACTAAATTGTATTTTTTTTAAATCTTAAAGCAAATGAATTAAAATTAAAAATATAAATTTTAATTCATTGAAGGCAATCCAATAATTAAAACACTCAATCTCTTTAGAAGTGAAACTTATTATAATATTATCTAATTATATATTCATTTTTTCTTGTTCCTCTTTTCTTTCTAGATTAAGAAATATTTGCTTATTTTGCTTTTTCTTTTGTAAATCAATAAAGTTGAATATTTTTAATTAAAAAAAGGTTAATACAAAAAATGCAAATAATATTACTCAAATTAGTATGTCATTCCCGTTTTTGCAACGAATAGGATAAAAATTTTATGAGACCCATATTAAATTTTGATCCAAATTTTTATCATTCATGAATTCATTTAATTATGTGAAACTATCTTCTCTCCTTTTATTTTATCTTCTCTTGTTTCTTTATCTTTCAATCTTTACTAATTTGAAGAATGAGTCAGCAGGAAATTCAATGACAATGGAGTTACTAATTCGTAACATGTTGACTTACTAAGGCAATACTTTTTATCTCCTTTCTACCTGAGTTTTATGTGTTTTTATTATAAGGTATATTATGTGCATTTTTTTTATGATTTCATTTTTATATATGAAGAAATATATTAACAATACATTAAATGAAAAAAATATAACTTACACGTAATGTTCACATTATTTCTTAACATTTTAAAATTGATAAAACTAAATTAATACAACATTATATATTTAAACATAAAGTATTATCTATTCAAACATCATAGCCATAAAAAAAAAACTTGGCCAAAAATGTCAAATTTATACTTTAGACTAATTTTAGAAAAAAAGCATTCATCCTTTGAAAATGTTTAAACATTTATATTATTTTAAATGAATTAGATAACCATCTCTTATTAAATCATTAAGATAAAAGTAAAGTGTTTGTCTTCTTCTTATTTTTATTATGTTATTTTTCCTTTCATTCCTCTAGTGCATTTACTTCATTATTAGAACAAACCTATAATAATTATTTTTCATTATTTTATCACTAAAATTATCTCTATATTGTTATATAGAAAGGTTATGTATTATACAGAGTTTTCTTGAGTGCAAAATTTTGTAGAGCTACTAGTTTCTTCAATCATAAATTTTTTTTCCATTTAATTTTAAGCGGTTGTAGGGGTAGCAACTTTATCATCCAAGAATATTATATTTTATTTTAGTTTATGTGTTAATTTTTTTTATTTGTATTTGCTTTTATCATTCTCTAATTATTTGTTTTTTAGTCTTCTTTTCTATAATGTACTTAACCAATAATATACCAAATGAAGAAATCCATTTATCATTTTTTTATAATTTGAATATTTATATTCTTATCAATTATCATGTACTTAATCAAAATAAATACTAAATATTATCTCAATCTGGAGAAAAATCATCTAGTATAAGGAAAAACAATTATAAAGGACAAGAAAGAAAGTTATATTATGACCTTTTGAAATTTAAAATATTTTCTAAATTATTTTTAGGTGAAAATAGTAAATTTACATAAGAAAATATGAAATAAATTTTTAGTTAAATAATAATGAATTGTTTAAATGGATAATGGAATGAGGAATTGGTATAATTAAGTTGAGAAAAGATAGATAATATAAGATGTTTAATAGTTATGAGTTTTTATAAATGAATATATGAGTATAGAGGAAATTTAGGATAGATTTTCCAAAATTACCGTGATCCTAATTCCCTAAAAATATCAGCATCTCTCTTCCATTCTTTATTTTTCCTAAAAACTTCCTAAATTCAACTCTCTTCGACTTTTCCATCCTCTTCTGCCCATTTATCCTACATCAAAATCAAGTTAAAAAGAAGCAAATCCTATCAAATTCCACACATAATTAGGGTAAAGCCATTCAACTCCCTACTAATCTCAAGTATTTCTTCAATATATCCTTTAGGTTTAATAGGGTTCATGTATTGAGCTAAAAAGGGGAGAAATGAATCTTAACTTAAAATTCTATGATTTTGGATTACCAAAGGTCATCAATTTTCAATCCTAGTCTTAAAATACTCCTTCTATATTAGATGAGTAAATATCCTAACTTAAATTTAAAGATTTGATTAAAATTTGTTTAGTTGAACAAAGGTTATAAATTTTGATAAATATATATGGAATGAGTTTATGTATAATGTTTTGTTAGGTTTTGATGTTAAAGATGACATTAATGGAATGTTATAAATGTATGACGATGGTTTAATATCAATTTGTTACGCAATAAATGAGTTTAATTGAAAGATTTGCTATATGAACAATATTTTCATGCTGAAATTTATAGAAACTTAGGTAATAGTCAACTATAGCATAAGAGTTACCCTTTAAGAAGCCGTAGTCAATCATATAATTGATTACCAGTGGAAGGTTCAACCATTAGGAGATTATAATCAACTATATAGTGGATTGTGAAAAAAAATTTACTTTCTGAATGATTATAATCAAGCATATAGTTGACTACCCTAACGAAACCTCACCTTTGGAGGTTTATAATTGACTATAACCTACTTCTTTTAAGCTCATTATCAACTACAATTGGTTTCCAATGAACTTATAGTCATATATATAGTTAACTATACTCAAGAAGATGTTATCGGATAACTTGTAATTAAATATATAGTTAACTATGATGTGTATATTGTTAATGATGAGTTTCCTTTTAATTGTTTTGGCATGAGACGAGTACCTAGATGTTATAGTATACTTATTAAAGTATTCAAACAATAATAGTTGAGTAATGTGACCATGTAATAAGGCATAATAGGATTGGAATGTGTGAATGTGGTGAGTTGAATAGTACTTCAATGATTAAATTTGAAACATGTTATCAATTAAGAAATTGAGATGGAGGTAAGTGATAACACTTATGACTTAAAACACTAGATTTGGTAACTGTTTATGATGGGATAAGACAAATCTTAAAAGAACAAGGTTAGGTTCATAAATAGATAAGGATGACTAGTAATTACAAAGAGGTTTACTTGCATTTATACATTTTTTACTTGTAAATGTTATTGGATATTAAAAAGAGGTTTGCTTTGAATATTATGAAGAAAATAAAAGTTAAAAAAGGCTTATGAACCTTATTTTCATTAACATTAATCGATGATGTTACAACTTCCTTAATTATTAATAAATTAAAATTTTTGATATAGGAAAGAATATTTAAAGCAACTGGTAAATTCAAGTGAATTAAAAATATTATGTGTAAAATATAAAATAAAATAGAACTAATAGAAGTAAGAATGTAAGAATATGATTGGGGTAAAATTTTGATAGGAAAAATTTATTACAATCATAAAGTATAGAGTTTTGTACTACTATAATTGAGTATATGAGTATGGAAGAGGTTTAGGAATAATTTTTTAAAAATACCCCTAGGGCTTTATTTTCCCCCATTTCAACCTCTAAACCCTATATTCCTTTCACTTCTTTTTACCCCTCTAAATTCTTCCATCTCTCTTTAAGAATTTCTTTTACTATTCCTTTAATCAAGTAAAAAGACTTTAAATCTTCTTGATTTCTTCATCTAATTAAGGTAAGAACCATGCTTTCATAAAGAATCCCTCTTATTTCTTCTTAGTTGGTAAAGGATTTGAAGTCCATTTGATTTTGTTGAGTATTTTAAGTCTTAACTTTAGAACCTATATATTTTAATGTGATTAGGATTGAGAGGTCATTAGACTAGTATTTTAGCATCCTCTTCTATATAAAGTAAGTGGATAATCTAGCTAAATTTAAGGATTTTATGATTATACGATAATATTAAGGAAGTAGGAGTTATTTTTGTGATTTTGATTAAATGTAATTTGTTTTGATGTGATGGAAGTAACAGATGTTGGAGAAAGGTAATATGATACATTAGATAAGTATATTAATGATTATATTAAGGCTTGGTGTTTAATATATATGATTAGAATGTGTTTAGAGTTAGATGTATAGTGAAATTTTCATTAAAAAACTAAGATTTTCATATGTGAATCAATTGGTGAATCAATTTTAGGGGTCTAGAGGAGAAAATGGGCTTCAAAATCGAGTAATCAATTAATTTTAAGGGTTCAAGGGTAGATGAATTGATTTTAAGGGTTTAAAGGCAAAAATTAGGTGGGTAAATTAATTCATCGATTATAAAATTTTATACCAACTTTGAAAAGGTATAACTCCTTTATGTTATGTTTGTTTTAAATAAGTTACCTTTCATTTTAAAGGTAATTAAGTTTATTGTCAAATTGAAATAATTTCAAAATAAAATCTTGTATTTATTTTGAGATGTCATCAAAATAGTGGATAGAGGTAAAAAATTTAGGATTTCAGAAAGTAAACTTTTTGCACCTATTTTCAAAAAGAAATAATATTTTCAAAACTTAGCCAGTTTGGGTAAATGACCAATTTATAAAAAGTCAATTGAATCTATTTTCATATAAAATGGGTTTCATGGGTATTATATTTATAATTTTTTAGTTACTAATAAAAAATCACCCAAAGGTCATAGTTAAGGTGATCATATAGTAACACATACCCCACTTATTTTATGTTTTCATAACTTATAATAGTTCAATGTGAGTATTTAGTCACTAAATACTAAAGATAGAGTAGTTCATGATAATGTAAAATGATTGCATGGGTTGAATAATCATGACGTGAGAAGGTAGAAGTTATGTGATATAATGAGTGATATAATGAACTTATTACATTGCTTATGGAACGAGATACATATTGAGATATGCTTTATGAATTTAGTAGTATGATATGTGTGAATGCTTATAGCTATACAAGAGGATATAATGATGTTGATAAGCGTGATGAAGCACATTGAAATTGAATTATGACTATATTGCCATGAGTGGCATTAAAGGTAAGAAATATGATGAGGGTGACATTGTGAATACCGAATGAGAAATTCTCAATAATGAGATAGGTAAGGTATAAAATTGGCTCAAGAGGAATAAGGATGGAAATAAATAGGTAGGAAATAAGGTTGGCTCAGGAGATAAAAGAAAAATAAATGTATTCTATTTGCTATTTATCAATTTAAAGGAAATATGAATTTGAGTATAATTAATATGAGTATTATTATATGATATATTAAAAATGGAATAACTATGTGTCAATCTCAGTATTAATGGCTCTTGTTTACTAACATGTTTAATTGTGATATAATTTATTAAAGGAGGATAATTTCATGGGTAAGTTATTGTAAATTATTGTTATTCCTATAGATTATTCACTTATTGAATCCTGGACTCACTTTTTTGTGATTTATTTTACAGATTCTTAGGTTGAGCTTCCATCTCCACCTCCATTTTCTTAGAATTAAGTTCTATATGAGCTCACAAATGGTAGTACGGACTCTTATATATAGTATATTTTAGGCCTCATTTTGTCATAAATTTAGGTAGATGAAATATTGAACTAATTCTTCATAAGTTAGTTAGGTTTACTTATTCTCATTTTAGAAAGACTATAAGTATACTTAATTTTCTTATCTTTTGTAGAAATTTTAATGAATGCATTCTCCTTGAAATACTATTTTCCTTTATACATGCATGATGTTTGTTATTCAAGATCAAGTTAATTAATTAGGAATAGGTTGGTGAAAATTAAAAAAAAAGTTCCACGTCAATTGCGATCAGATTAAGGTCATGACAAATGATTACTAATGTTTTAACTTGATATTGCTTAAATTAATTATCGATAAGAGAAGACATAAATCCATTTAGAAAGGATTATACTAATTCTTCCATTTTAAATTTCATTTACATTTGGATATTTATTCATTAAATCTCAAGCTTACCCTTTTCTGTATTTTACTTTCACATTTCTTAAGTTGACCCCTTCATCATTACCTTAAAACTAGGCTCTTAGGAGCTTACTTGAAAAGGTAATGGGTAGCATAAAGGTAATTTAATATAAATATTTTTTATCCTTATTTTGTATAGGATTTAAGAGTAGAAAAATAAATGCTTACTTATTTATTTTTTTAGGGTTGGTTAAAGTAGCTCACCCTTATAATTGGATAGATTATAAATAGGCGTAACTTTTTTGTAATTAAATCATATTTTTATTAATAAAGTTTCATTTTTTTCCATTGTTGCATGATCCATTCTCTCTTGATAATCTACATGTGTTGTAGTATTTTAATAAAGAAGGTAGGTTAGATGAATGGAAATAAAGTAATCGAATTTCACACTGATCACAATTAAAATTAGATTGTAACAGGTTATGCTTAGTTACATATAAACTTTGGTCAATATGATTTTTTGTTGCATACATCTTTTGCATGTGAAGTCAAGTATACTCTTAGAGATGCAGAGGATAAGAGAATATACAAGATTTCAAGCATGAGTCTTTGAGGAATAAGGCATTAAAATTACAAAATATATAAGGTTTGTTTGTTTTCTATTTTTAAAAATTATTCTTTAAATATATAATTTAAAAATAGAAAAAAATAATTTTTAGTTATTTTTTGAATTTATTTTCTTATTTTAAATATTAATTTTATAATTAAATAAAATACTTCTTTACTTACAACATTAATCATATTTTTTATTTTTTAAATCTAAAAATAATTTTTAAAAATATAAAAATAAAAATATATCTAAATATACTGATAACTTTTGGTTTTGGAGTTCTATTTTAAAAGTTCAACTCCGACTGGAAATTGAAAACCGATGATGACAACTAGTTCACAAGTGCCCATGATTTGGTCTTAGCCGTTTGATTCAACTGCTTTGCATAGCTTGATTTTCATATTTCTATTGAAGTTCCGACCTAAAACAAATTATATACAGACATATTATCACTTTTTAAACAGAGTTTAACAGTGTCGAAATCACTCTGATTTTAATTTGGTGCAACTCAAATTAATATTGTTTTAATAATTTTTTTAATTATACGCCAATACTAAGCAAATAATTGTGGAAAGGTACTGATGCTTTAAGCTTTCAATAAAATTTGAAATTATTAAATTAAAATTATTTAATTATAATTATTTATTTTTTAAAAAATAATTAAATTATTTCAATTTAACAATTTTTAAAATTATTACATTACCCTCAATTTTAAAGTAGTGGGCACAATAAAGTCCACCATGTGTAAAAGTTTTTTACATGGTCAACATACATCAAATTCAGAGCCTAATTATAATCACCTGTTTCTGAATGTTTATTTGTTAGATCTGGGTTTCTATAAATTTTGAACTTTCTTCTTTTGGTCCATTTCTTGTGGAAGAATGTTTCGGTGCGAGTATGTCAGTATCTGAGCTCTGAAGTCTAAATACAGGATATTCCTCGACTCCAAAAGTACCTGCGACCCGGAAAAAAAATGGATATGTTTAATGTTAGCTGCCAATTAACTGGAATGGGAGGTCAAGATAAATAAATAATTCTATAAAATCAATCATTCGATTCAAATTGTAGATAGATGTTTACATGTTGTTTCTTAAAAAAAATGTCTTGTTATAGTACTGCTGTTGGGATAGCGTTGACCGAATGTGCATCCTTAATTGCAAACTGAACCGGTATTCATGTGAAGAGCAAAGTGCTAACATAAATTTCAAAATAATAGGGGGAAAGAGAATCGGAGTTAATCGGCGAACATAGCAGAAAAACAATCGCACTTTCTATTCCCACTTCACGATGATGTATTCAGCTCAAATAAACCATCAGATTCTCTTGCATTTGCTCGGTCGAAAGCATCACCTCCCAAACAGAAATTCGCTGCCCTCTTCCCCAAAAATCTCATCATCCTTCTATGTTCAGTATTCGCTTCATTCTTGTTCAAATTTCCCATGTAAGTTATCCTCATGTACCCTGAAACCTAGTTCTCGCTTCTGTTTCTTTGTCTGTAATTTTTCAGTGGGATTAACAGATTGGAGCATGAGGTTTCCTCTCAAATGTGCACCGCTCAACTGTTCCAATTCCATGCTTCCCGATTCGCCCCAAAATTACTCATCCGACCTGATTCGGGTGATTTCTCCTTTTTGTGCAAATGGGATTGCTTGATTATCTTCGCTACTGCTTCTATTGAACATTTATGCATCAAATCATTGTTCTGACAGTCCATTGAATGTGTAGTTCATGCTTGTAATTGCGCATCTAACCCTGAGATACCAATATCCTAGTCCTTAAATCTTCTAGGCCAGATAGGAACAATCCAAGCCCATGGTCATTTATTGTAGTAACCATATGCTTGAAATCCTTAGCCAAAAGAGGGGTCAAGCGGTAATGAGGATATCAATTGAGTGATCGTTTCAATCAAAATTTGCGTATTTCCACTTGCACTTAGTGCTTGATCATGTAGGGTTAAGCTGTTTCTAATTTGGAGAAGGGTAGGTGACTTTTTTTTTTCTCTTTTCTTGCTTCTAATATATCTTTTGCAGTTTTGAGGTTTCCCGTGAGGACTATGAGCATAGATGCCTATTTTGTGTAATGGAGTAAAGAACTTCCAAGCGTGCATCGTACACACTTGGAAAACTATGAATTAACATTGGATATCTTTCCTTGTTGTTTACTATTTTGTCAGAATGCAAAGGCAGAGAAGATGTCTATTGTGGAGATGTTGAAGAAATCAAATTCACTTCTGCCTTATGTAGTACTTGCTAGTACACTGCTAGCTCTATTCTATCCACCATCCTTCACATGGTTTACCACCAGGTCAGTGGGCGTATGAATTACTTGATCAAAAGATGTATATTTTATTGTTATTTACAGTTCACAGAAATTTTAGGGTAGTATGTTGCAACAATAAGAGTTTTGTTGTATTCTTGTAAAGGATACCACACTATCAATTCTATTCATTGTCTTCTCTTGTTTGATATAGTATCTAGTGGAGCATTGGCAAATTTTCCTTTTAAAGATTTTATTTTTCTTTTGTAAGCTAATTTCCCTTCTGGTAGTTTATTTTTCAAAGATTTGTCTATCAGATTCAAACACTTCATTTGTTTGAATCTGATACACCATTAAAAAAAAAACACTAGATGGAAGAAGCAATGGAATTTGTTTCTCTCTAGAATTCCATTCCTATCTGTTTACACTTGCAGTTAGATGGATAAATGTTGCAAACTACTAGTACCTACAGTCAAAACATAATGCATACTGCTAATTTCTTTCAATTTGATCACATGCATATTTATGTTATTTCCTTTCAGATATTATGCACCTGCACTAGGGTTTTTGATGTTCGCAGTTGGGGTTAATTCAAGTGAGAAGGAATTCCTTGACGCATTTACTAGGCCAGCAGAAATTTTTGCTGGTTATGTTGGCCAATTTGTTGTGAAGCCTCTTCTGGGATATCTGTTTGGCATAATGTCAGTAACTGTATTTGGTCTACCAACGGCAATAGGTAAGGATAATTCGTACATCGGAAAGAGTTGGTGCAACCAATAATCTAATGTCATTTGTCATCAAATGAATCAGGTGCGGGGATTATGTTGGTCTCTTGTGTTAGTGGTGCACAGCTCTCGAACTACACTACATTTCTGACAGACCCAGAAATGGCACCATTAAGCATAGTTATGACATCACTGTCCACTGCTTCAGCAGTTTTTGTCACACCACTCTTATCACTCTTGCTCATTGGGAAGAGACTTCCTGTGGATGTTAAAGGAATGATATCCAGCATTATGCAGATCGTGATAGCACCTATTGCTGCAGGGTTGCTCCTAAATCGGTAACACCATTTTTTCCAATAAAATTGTTGGAATTGTTACTTCTTTATTAAGTTGTTAATTCACGAAGTTGTTGTTACAGCTTCCTTCCTCATATTTGTAATGCTATTCGACCGTTTTTGCCTCCACTGTCAGTATTGGTAACAGCTCTCTGTGTTGGGGCACCACTTGCTATTAACATTGAATCTGTTAAATCCCCATTTGGAATTACCATCGTGTTTCTCGTTGTTGCTTTTCATTTGTCGGCCTTTGTAGCTGGTTATATATTTAGTGGACTTATCTTTCATGATTCTCCTGATGTGAAGACATTGCAAAGAACAATCTCCTATGAGACAGGTGCAAATTTTCTCCATTGTCAGTTTGTCATCCATATAATCCTTGTCATAGCATGTTACTGGAGCCATTTACTATTTACTTTATCCCATGGCAGGAATGCAAAGTAGCCTCCTTGCCCTGGCTCTTGCTAATCGATTTTTCCAAGATCCACGAGTGAGTGTGCCTCCTGCAATTTCTGTAAGTTCTCCCGCCCTTTGTCCTTCAATTGTAGTCAATGTGGATCATAATTTCTAGTCTCCGTGTGTGCATGCAACATAAATGCTGCTGAAATTGGTTTTACTGCTTATTCATGCAAACACAACCGATTTCATAATTTTTTAATTGGAAATTAGAAAAGTTTCATGAATCTAGGGTGAAGGTGTACTGTTACATCTTTAATGTTTATTGAGAAGTCTACTTTGAATAATATAAGGCTATAAGCCCATTGCAATATAAGTGGCAAATTGTTCTTGCAGACCGTAGTTATGTCTCTGATGGGCTTCTCTCTTGTCCTGATTTGGGCTAAGAACAAAGACTAAGTTGAAAGGCAGCGTAACAAGTGCTGATGTTACCACAGGCAATGTCAAGCATCGCATTAAGACCCATCTTTGACCATTGAAAACAATAGGAAGTTTTCGGGGAGACCTCTTTATGGACTGGAGGCATGCCAAATTAGTTTAATTATTTGTACAAGGATTGATCTTTGATTTCTGAAGTTGAGGAATGAAGTGAAATGGGATGAAAAATGTATCTCTTTAGGTCTCCGATTCATTTTGGCCACATTTAAATCTTCTATTTTGTTTTAAAGAATGGGCAACTGCTATTTATGTTTTCTGGACACCATGTAGTGATTTTTATGTGTCTGTGCGTAGTGAGCATGATTCTTGTGTTTGCGCCTGAAAATTTCCACTCTTCCCTTGTCGAATAAACAAAGAAAATGGTTTACAATGGGTTCTATTTATAAAATTATCATGATCTAATATATCCAACGTTATGATTAGCATCATGCTGCATGCAAGATATAAGTAAAATCGTTGACAGAAAAAGTTATAAAAAAAGTCATTGTTCTCTGCATCGATATGTGTACCTTTTTTATTTTTGGTTGAAACTTCTCATGTTTTTACAACTGTTATGCAGAAAAAATGAAAATTTTAATAATTTTTTTTGTGTTCAATTGTTATGTATTTTTCACACAAAGCTTGTGTATATTATAACTTTTTTGAAAATAATTATGAATTTTATATTTACATACATGCAATTTATTAAAAAAAAATCCTATACAAAATTCACTAGATTTTAGATTTAGATTGGAACTTTTATGAGAAGGTCTAATTTTATCATCATGACCATAAACAATAGTATCAGTGATCACCGCCAATAATGTTAATGTTATCACCTCATTCTATGCTATAGGCTAGTAACTCTCTAATTGAAATCATGTAATGCATGTTTACCTCTTTTGATGAACATGTTAACCTTCCTATTAAAACTCACAAAGTATTCTTGGAATAAATGATAAAATTTACAAGTTTGCAAATTCTAATTAAATGTTGTTGAAGTACTTACATATAGATTCGCAAGATTACTCCACATCAAGAGCCTCTGGCACAATAGTTATAAAAAGGGATATTTTGAATAGGAAGATAGATATTTCATTGGTTTGGTATATGGTTTATTTCAAAGTTTTAATTATGTAGATGTTGGTTATAAGTTAACACAATCCTAATTTAGTGCCAAAGTGCCTCACCAGACTTTTTCGACTAGACCTTTTTGACACATCATCTCTTAAACCATATTTTGAGCAAAAATACTCCTAACAAAAGTAAATATACTTTTTTTGAATTGCCATAAGCCGTTTTCTTAAAGCTCTAAGTGTCCAATATGCACGAAAATCTACCAACATGAAGATAAAAATATGATGACTACTAGTATATACTTTTTGAACTTTTTTGAATTTTCAAATTATGTCAAAATTGTCAAAATACCTCTAAGGTTGGAAAAATAATATATAAGTTACATTGATTCCAAATTTCAATCACAAAACAACTATAGTATGCTTGATTTTTTTATCAAGTCTTGTTTCAGATTAAACACATTTACTTATTAGATTATTATAATTGCCAACTTATGACACTTTTATGGCAATTATCCAAGCACGTTATATGCTATAGTTAAGTTATGTGTACTGAATATTAATCTAATCTTTGTGGCTCACTTAAAATCAAAGAGGGCAACCCCCACTAGAATAGTAAAACCTGGAAGTCCATCGATGGCTCTCCCTTCTTTGTTCTTTTCAAAACCTAGCTTCTCTTCAAATATGACTCCTTCTCGTTTCTCTTTTACGTCCTCTTTAATGTTCGAGATAGTTGCAGCTCCTCCAATAGGAACTCCATCTAAAAAACATGAAGTTTCTGATATAAATCGAAACCTCTCCAACAAAAATGGCTCTAAGATTAGGTGAATTGGGTCTATTCTTGAGCTTTGCAGGACCTACCTTATTTGCCGAGCTGCCATTTTTTGGTTCTTCTCTATAGCTCATAGAACCCGCCAATGCTCTCTCTTTGCCCACTTAGACCGTACATGTCTTTAGTGTCTTTGAATGGTGACATTTAATCTCTTATTTGAGGCTTCCTAGTTACTTTTAACAAATTCTATGTCATTGATTTAAAATTTACTCTCTTGTAGTATTTATATGGGTTCCAATGGGCGAAGTAGTTACTAGAACTAGCCCCAAATGATGTGGGTAAAACTTATGATAAGTTAGGATATGAATTTTTAACTTCAATTAGTAATAGCATTACAATTAATACATGTTTTATTTCTTTACATTTAGTAACTTTGTCTTTCTGGTTTAATTGATTAATTGCTCATTTTCTATCTAAAGGATTACAGCCATGGCTTTAATGTGGCAGTACCGGGAGAAATCAAGATATGAATCTTGGAAAAGTCTTTCCTAGGTATATGTCACGACCCAATTTCAGGTATCGTAACTAGCGTAAAGACATCTAACTGGTATCTAACCAATCAGATATCTTTACAAGCCTGTAAGAAATTATATCTAACTATTTTATAATAAAAGGGAAATATATGATATCATCAAATAATATAAGTAAAGTAAACTGCATTGCACGTGTAATGAAAAATTAATCTATGATATTAATATACAGTAGTATAATAAAATTATTTAGTAATACACATAGACTTTAACTGTACAGTGAACGATTCAAAATAGTAATTTTTGTTACACTATACCCCATTGAGATCAGAAGGTTTTATGTAGTATATCAATCCTCCGTTGGAGCTCATTGTTCTTTATCTGTAAAATAAAATAACATAAAAAAAGAGTGAGTATATAAAATACTTAGTAAGTAACTACTCAATCTTTATCCCTATGATTTTTCTTGATCAGTTCTCTTTAATACAAATTTAGGAAGACTAGGTAAATTCCACATATCTAGCTTTATTCACATTTAATATCTACCGTCTATCATATACATTATGTATTAATATTACATCAATGAAATGGCTAGTATGGTATATAGGTTTTCTTTTTATTTTTTCGGGCCAACCTTATCCCATTTGCCTCCAACATTTTCCCTCCACTTCTTGCCATCTCTCTCCTTCTTCTAGAAGGATGCTGCAAGTCATAGGCCAATCTCCCCCACACGTATCAAATAACACAAATGAGCCTTTGTTGGCTTTTCGTGCCAATTAATGCAAAATCATGTTAATCCATCATAATAAAGGTATGGTCAATACCAACTAACCATTAGTAACTTAATTAATTTTTATTTATCAATGTAACAAGTATAGATTTTAAATTTAACATTAAAGAGTGTAGTCATTGCATATTCTCATAATGTATCACAATTTCAATACATTGAACATTTCACAACTCAATCTAATCATCACTATATTCTATACCACGAAAGAACATTCAAATAATTACAATAATTCAACACATTGTTCCAATCATATTCTAATATCATCACAATGTATTTCTAAGCATCAAATATTTAGTATATTTTACAAATATCCATTCAACAATACTATTGACGTTCAGATTCCATAACAGGGCAGCAGAGGGCATGTTACCATAAGAGACCCTTTTATGTCCTCAAAAACACCTTCAAAATTTCTCAAATAATTATATGATGTTCTCAACATGTTAATTGACAAATATAATTCTTTAGGTCTCATAATTAATCAAGAGAATCTGCCCAGAAAATTCATGAATTATGCCTTTCCAAAACAGTTTCAATCTCTGGCAGCACTGGAGTTCTAAAATTGTAGGAATTTATTCACCAGGAAAATGAGCTTCAATTATCACGAAAATTTACTATGTTTTAACCAACACATGGAAGGGTATCCAGTAATTTTTATATAATTTTTAATCATCATTTAGTGCCCCAAATAATTCAAGAACAGAAGCGAAATTATTCACGTCCAGTTTCTAGGCGAGTTGCACCTTTGTGTAGAAATGTCTCTTGTTCAAGTTTCTAAAAATTTCTAAAAATTCCCAATAAATTCTATGTGTATCCTGATATCATAAGAGACTAGGAAATGGGTGGTTTTGAATTTTTAAGATGTCTTAGCATGTCCCTAAAATTCGTGGTTTAGTTCTGGATTTTCAGGAATTCCAGAAGCAAAATCAGCAAAACAATTTCTAAGCTCTTTCTATTCCATCTACACTCAAAGCTTAACAAATGGTAATCTAATCATTTATTCATGCTAATATTATTCTAATATCTTCAAATACAACTTAAAATGGTAACCTAATCATTTATTCATGCTAATATTATTCTAATATCTTCAAATACAACTTAAGAACACTAGTTTTCAGCACCATGCCTTCATTGCATGGCCACACATCTAACTTCATGAAATCAAAATTCTACAAAGCAATATTGGTAAGTTTGTAATCAAAATTCAATGGGAAATCAAGTGAGTTGCTACTCACCTTTGAACTTTTATATTTCAAAGCTTTAAGTTGCTCCTTAAATGAAAGAGTTTCTAATTTGAAGAAGAAGAAGAAGAAGATGAGAGCCCCAAGTTTTGATGATTTCTCCTTAGAAACTCAAGCAAGCAAGTGGAAAAACTTGAAATTTTGTGTTTGATTTGACTTGTTTGTGTGTTTGATTGCGTTGAAAGCTTGAAAAAGGTTCTTATGGAAGTTGCAATTTCGTGCAAGATAAGGAGGAGAAAAGCTGAATGCAGTTTCTCAAGTTTTCTAGGATTTTCTACACAATTAATGAAAATATGCCTTTTTGCAAATTAGCCCAAAATCTATGAATTTCTTTTATATTTTTCTTGCTATTTTGTAGTAGTCAGGAATGAAAATTTCTAGACTCTCCTCAGTCCAAAATTTTCCAAAATTAATATAAAAATAAAGGACAAAAATTTAAGTTTCTAGAAAATTACATTTTGACCCTAAATTTTTTTAAAATTTCACTTTTGCCCAAAATTTCTTGGACGATTTTCAATTTAATCCTTAGATTCGATTTGGGTTTATTAGAAACATATTTGGGCCTTAGTAAATAATTTTTAATTGGTTCAAAAAGAATTTTAAGAAATTAAATTAAATTATTATAATTTCAACCTATTTTATAGAATTTCAGCTCACCCGGACCCCTAAAATTGAGTTGGGCTTTATTAAAATTTTTCTAATCTTTTGGGTACATTTTTAATAATATTTTAACTTAGATTTTTATCTTTATCAATGTTTCAAAATGTCTAGAAGAGTTTCCCAGAAGGTTGCCCATCTTTAAAATTTTCCTAAGTTAAGCACGTTTAACTGGGAAGTGCTCATTTACTTTGATACTTTATAAGAGTAGTTCTTGAGAAAAATCTCCTAAGAATATTATAGCATGGTGAGATTTTCTTAATACCCTTTTTATTTAACAAAGCAATCACCCTAAATAATATGAAAAGAAGACAGTGATTTCTAGTTGCTCCATTTTTACTTGTTCTGCATCGATTATTTGTTGGTAGTCATCTCATGTAATATGCCACACATATTTAAGTTTCTTTCTTATCATTTTCCATTATCATATTTCTCATTATTTCAAGTTTTTTTTCCTATTTGCATCATCACCTCGAATGTTAATAACTGTTATTGGTATTTAATTTGATGGTTCTAGGTACCTTTACTTAGTCGAGCACTCTGCACATGCACATCGCATTTCTTTCATAACTCTGAGTCTTTAGATGTAAGAAAGTTTTTCTTTCTTTATTCAAAGGTCTTTATAATTCATTGGGAAAAGATTTGATTGCGGAGATTAATTATTGAAACTATCATTTTGTACTAGTTTCATCTAGTTTAAACTTGAAATGGTTGTAGCTATTTGTATTTGTAAGTTGGATTAAACTTTACTATTTCCATTTTGCATAGCTATTGATGCTTTTCGAACCACATCATATGAAGTTTGAATTACTTGGCTTGCATTCACTTTAGTTACCTCTTTTGGGCTATTGAATCACATTGAGATTCATTTTATTTCTTATATATTCGACATGGCTTAGTATGTGCAACCATGATATTGTAATGATAGATTTCTTGTTTTCTTCATAATATTTATGGGCAAAGTCTTTTTAAAATTTGCTTTATCACACCTAAATGAAATTTAGGTAGAACAGCTAAAATTATTATTTCACTACAACATTTTTTATATATGGCAACAGTAAATTTGACAATAGCTAAAAGGTGTTGTCAAAAACTAAGATAGACAACAGTTTTATAATGTTGTTCTTTATTTTCAATTTATGCAACACTTATTATATAACATTAAAAAACTGTTGCCTAATATACAACAAGCAACATTTAATTAGTATTGCAAAATAAAATTGTTGCTTAATATAGAATATGCAACACTTAATTAAATGTTGCCAAATTTCTATACATAGGCAATACATACACAACACATAACCTATTGTTTAAATTTAATTAATATGTAACACTTGGATAATTGTTCTATTATCTAAATTAATAGGCAAAATTTATTTTATGTGACTTTTATAAATTATTTTACATAATAAATATTTTTATATTCTAAAAAATATTTTAGTCCAAATAAATTATTTAATTTTTTTGCATTTTCATTTTACTTTTCTTAAACTTTATTTTATTAAACAAAAGTGTTTTCAATAAATTAATTAAACACATAATTTCAATTTTATTTCACAAAGTTAATTTAATTTTTATTTTTAATTAGAATTTCAATTTTAACTATTTTAAATCAGATACTCTTGAGAAAAAAAAACTCAATTACCCATATCTTTTAAGTTTTTTTGGCCATTAATATTCTAATTCATTTAATAAGTAATTGGCTAATAAAAAATAATTCAGAAAATAGAAAAGACGCTGTCTTCTTCATCTTCTTTTGTCACTTAACTTGCAGACTTCGTCTCTTTACACTTCATGCCTTAATGTCGTAACTCTAACCCTTCTCTACTGGTATGCGATAGCTTGCGACCACAACAAGTCAACATCTTGGTCACATACTTCATGCACACCTTCATTGCACATCTTTTTCCTCAACTTGGACTTCGAGCTTTGAACATCATATCATGTATGAATCAAATCTTTTCTTCTTCATCCTTACACACTTGTAGTCAAATCTTTTTACTAATTTTATCATTGTGATGCCTTATGCCGTTAATAATGTGTGAACTTCACTTTTTTTATTTTTAATGAATGATGCCTTGAGGGGTTATAATCTTCTAGTATTGATTTTCTCTTGGATAGGTATTAAGTTTAAACTAAATTTGGATATTTTAGTTTTATCAATTTGGCCATCAAAATTTTTCTTTGTTCCGAGATAAGTGTTTGTATAATCCATTTTTATTTTATTTTTGTTAAGCCTATGTGGATTGCTAAAGATGCACTCTATGTGTTTGATAGTTTGTCTAAAGTGGATAACTAGCATTGCATTCCTTATAATTGCTATAACAAATGCCTTTTCAACTTAGTAAGTAGTATATCCTTTTTTAGGTAGTTTGTCTAACTAACACATATTAGACTACTTAGTTTATCTAACTAACACATATATCTGACTTAATGTACAAGGTACTGGGACCTTGTTTGGAGCTTACCAATAAGTATTAGAACTATTGAAAATTTTCATGCGTATGTTTAAATATCTTTGAGCCATGATACATATGTTTTGTAAAGTTTGATTTATTTTCTTGTATTCTTCCATATATTCATGAATATATACTTGACATGCAATTCATTTTGATCTTTATTCGTATTATACATATGAAGGAAATCTTTAGATTTTAATATATGTGGGATAAAATTGATTAACTTTAGAATGGTAGTGCAAAATAAGGAACTAATTGAGTTATCTTTCATAAGAACCTAAGATGCCTCTTTTAAGGCCAAGTTGGTTTCCTTAAATATTGATAAAAGATATTTATTATGTCATTAAATAATGTTATCTACCTTATGGTTATAAGTTAAAATGTGGGTTGGAACCATTTCCAGTTTGTAAGAGGCTTTGATGCAGAAAACATAAAAGCATTCAAAAATAGTAAGGATTCATCATCCTATTTTTTCTCTCTACTATTTATGGTTGAAGTTTGAACCTTAATAAAGAGTTAAAAGAATGCTAAAAAAATTTTAATTGTCATTTTATAAAGTAAAAGTATAAAGTTGCACAACGAATTACTTTCATAGAATCCTACTTTCGTATTGGCTTTTGACATATGAACAAGCTAACTTTGTAAACTGCTTTCTTTGTTAGGCTGATGTATATATGAGACACACTTAGCTACCCAATTATAGTTTTATGCCTAAATATGGGAGACATCTTATTTTACTTTGTAATAATTTTTTTTTACTCTAAAATGAGAAAATAGACAAAGTTAAATATAATTGTCCTTAGATCTTAGTTTCACTTCTTTTCCTTTTAGATCCTTTTTAGAAGCATGTTGGAGAAAATGCAATGTGGACTATAATAGTTATCATCATCTTTGAGTTCTCTGCAGGTTCTTTATTTTAAAAAATTTAGGATTTTTATAAGCATGTTGGAGAAAATGCAATGTGATTATAGAGTAAACCATTGGGTTTTAATATCCAGGATATCTAGCTGCTAACATCTTGTTCAAAGTATATGGCAATGTAAGTAGGAAGTAAGGTATTGCCTTTTTGCTAAAATTCAATTTCAGCTATTGCATGAAAATTCCTCTTAGGGCAATGTTCATGGCACAGGTTTGCTTCCTAAGTTTCCCTTATCACAATAGAAAAATTGCAATCTTCTAATGTTCTAATACTTTTCTTGCCAGTAAGCTGTGAGATGATCTTATATGTAATTATAAGTGGAACTATATACATTCATTGTTTGTCTCTCACAAATTGTGAATGGAAATATATACATTCACCAATTGTCTCTCATAAATTATGACTCACATGTAGAAGTTAATTTAAATTGTCATCTCATATTCATTGATCTCATATATTTAGATTATGTTGAATATGCACACAAGTGCACTTGAGTATATGAACTTAAACTCATGCATCATTTTGCATAGAAATGATACTCACTAAGACTAGCTCACAATGTAAGACACACACTTTTTTAGTTTGAAGCTCTTATGGGTTGGTTTAATTATGTAAGTAACACCATTACATTGAATTGCTTTAGTTTTTTTTATCATTTCATATTTTTATCAGGTCATTGGCACTGTCATAACCACATTAGCACATTTAGAAATAATATGGTGGCCCATTAACACCATTGCAAACATATACAATACGAAGTTGCTTACAGTAAGTATCCTATGGACTTGTCCTAGTGACCATATATTCTATGATACATCTATTATATTTGGTCTAATTAGGTCTCAAGGAACTTTTAGAGATCTCAAACAGTACTAGGATGTTAATTTGTTTTTCTTGGTTGGTTTCATAGCTTATTTGTTAGTTTGGCACACTTTCAAGGCCTTCCTAGAAAATCAATGGATTAGGCTTATCACAATGCTTATGGTGTTAAGTGCAATATCTCAATAGTATAAATGGAAGACATATGTATATATTCCAGTGTTTTTTGTTTTAAACATTAAGAATGTACTCAATATTACTACTTTATAAATTTAAATTTTGAAATGAAGAAATAATTATTTCATGAAATTTATTCGTAAATTTGGTTTTTATGTGTTTTTGTATATTTCAAATTTCATTCAAAATTTATGGTAAAGGAAATATAAAAATCATTGCCTATAGTGAAGAGTAGACAACAATCAAAATTTGTTATTAAATAAAAAGTTGAAAACTATTGCTTATATATGAAAGAATAAGCAACAGTCAAATTTCATTACTACATGTAAAGGTAAGAACTGTTGCCTATGATAAAGAAAAAGGCAACAATCAAAAACCATTGCTAAAACTAAAGATCAAAGCCATTGTTTATCATATAAAAATGGGCAACGATTTTTATAAAATGTTACTTAAAGTTGAAAAAAATCATTGCTTACAAGAATAGGCAACAATTGTTAACATAACACTTAAAAAATGTTACCTATTCTTTAGGTAACACTTTTCAAATTTTAAGCAATAATTTTTAAATGTTGTTGTAAATAAAAAATGTTATAGTGTTTTTAATTGAGTTCTAGGTATTGGTAACTCTTTAAGTTGCATTGACTATTATGGGTAATGCCATAATGTGCATAGTTACATATCATATATACAAATCCTACTAAGGCACCAAGACTCCTTGAATTTTCTGGGAGTAGAGGGCATCTGAGGAAGTAGTATGTGTACCTTTATTGATATCCTTGATTTCTTTTGATTAGTAACTAACTCTCTTTTATTGATCGATTAATCTGAGATGACTTTACTTGTTTTTATGTGAAAAATGATGGCTAGATTATACAACTTTCTTCCTATTCTCAACGAGTCCTATTATTTTTTATGTTTTCAATGATAATAGGATAAACATGTTAGAAGATGCATTCTTCATGAGAGTGGGTTTAAATAAGTTTGAGATTAGCATGATGCACAGCTAGCAATTCAATTTGTGGAGTCTAAATTCACCTTTTAATGTTAGCTGTATATGATGGAGAAATTTCATTGTATAAGATTAAATATTTTCATAGTTAACTTTCAACTAGATGTTTATATCCTGCATATGCTCTGTTTTGAATTCTTGGACGTTGCTATTATCTTTATTGCATTACTAAAATCTTAAACATAGGGATAAAGGAAAATGGTCTACATTACGCCTTTTAATAATGTCTTTTATTTCTTTGCCAACGTTATAAATATTACCATTTAGCAGAAGAACATTTGTTGTCGTATATCTTCTTTTTGCTAAGTTCTCAAAGAGAAGGGAGGAGTATAGCTCCCCTTATTTATTTACTTGTCATTTCAAATTCAGTAATCCATAAACTCATGGCTCATTTAGTGAGATTATCCTTTTTTCCTTAATAAGAAAATTATACTTTATTTACGCATGGTTTTGCCTTTTTCACTTAATTCACTTGTGAACTTCAATTATTATTTTGTCCACCTAAATCATTTTTTATCTAAAATTTAATAGAATACTCATATGTCCGCCTTTGCAAGTAATGTTTAACTTAATTTGGCATTCATATAAAACTAGTTTGCAATGTGTGTGTGTATCCTATTTAGCATTCTTTGTTAAGTATCATGAAGTGAATTGTAGAAAATAAATATTCAATAAGATTATGATTATTTTGGTAAATTAGTTTTGAATTAACATTAAATTGAGTGAAAATATAAGGTAAATATCACATGTAATGGACATGAGTTTTCTAAATGGAAAATATATTAGATAGATAAAGTGTTAATAATTGAAAGTACATATTGGTAAATTTTAACATCTAAAATATCATAATTAGATTAAGTGAAAAAAATACAGAATTACACACGGATAAGTGTAATTAACTTTTTTTTTGGGTCAAAAGAGCAAATTACAAAGCATTCAAGACTAAGCAAAGAAGGATACGACTGGTCAAGATAACACAACAAACCCAAATACCAGATCCTTGGGAAACAAGCTGAGAACAAAAGTTTCTAAAGAGAAGAGAGTAAATTAATTGAGGATTGTGAAAAACAACTCTACGTGCTGCGAGCACTCAAAACAGCAGCATGATCTGCAGCAACCGCAGAAGCATTCAAGCTGCCTTTACCAGTGGTAAAGATCCTCAGAAACAATCTCTAAAGATTTTGTGAACATCTCAAGGAAAACCCCTTAGATTCTTAAAATAAGGGCACAAGAGTTTTAAAAATGGCCTTTTAAAAATGGCCAAGCCAATTCTACCGTATGTTGAACAAAATTCAATGCATGTATAAATTGATTTTATTGGTAAGTTGTAAGTTATCAGATTGAATTTTTTTGTCCAAAAAAAAAAAAATTTAATTTAAACCAGTAGATTCTATACATTAAGTAAAATCTGATGCATTGAAAAACTCCCCAAATAGCATGACAGCGAAGAGAACACTTCGTCGCAGGAGATTGCAAACCAAACCACTGAGAAGAGATTATCTTTGGCATTTATTCTTTTTCCACTAAACTGTATGTCGGTAACAGTAGTTACTACTTACTAGTGCTCGCCTGTCCTTTCTTGGTTCCGTGTTACCCCTTTCCATTGAAGCCTTCGTTTACATATCTCGTTCAAGCGTGAACGACCGTGTTGATGACTAATTTTTTGCATTTTGTAAAGGAAAGTCAATACAAAATTTTGACCCTGATCGTGGGTGATAGTAAGAAATAAATGTTGCTAACGATTGATATAGTGAAAGTTCACCAAACCCAAAGACGTTTCAAGTCCTTTGTTTTAATGCAACTTCAAGAATATTTTATTATTATTGTATTCACATCATTTTATAAATCTTACAATTTTTTTTAATAAAAAGTTATAAGTAGAGTTGTAAATAAATCAAGTTGAGCTAAGTTTTTATCAATGTTCTCAGATTCGAATTGATTATTGACCTAATAAAATAAGTAGATAAAGGTTGGATCGATTAAATCAATTAAATCAGATACTTGAATCAGTTAATATATTTTTTATTTATATAATCTATAATATTATATATATACATAAAAAGAATAAATTAATTTAACTTGTACAAATATATTTATGAAATATAAAATAATAAACATTAATTTTACTTTAATTATAAACATCTATCATAATTTTAATTTTATTTTTATAATATTAAAATAATATTTCATTTCAATCTAATGAAAAATTTAAATTAAACACTATTCTTGTTTAACTATATAATATAAATATATATAATATATTATCTATAAAAAGTTTAGATGAACTGTAATATAAAAAATAGAAAATTATATATATTATATATATATATTTTTTGTCACTATAAAAGAAAAGGAGTAGCTGGTTCAAGTGGTAACAGATCACATGTTGACTTTAGGATTCT
This sequence comes from Sindora glabra, assembly GCA_020226215.1. Taxonomy (NCBI): domain Eukaryota; kingdom Viridiplantae; phylum Streptophyta; class Magnoliopsida; order Fabales; family Fabaceae; genus Sindora; species Sindora glabra. The sequence goes on from CM035236.1 coordinate 3,294,316, forward strand.
TGTTTGAGCCTTCTAAAGTGCAACCTTTATTTTTTATAATTGAAAATAATGTTAACTTGTTCGAATTGGATTGCACTGATTTAGCGAGTTTATTAAGTTAGATCGGTACCTTAGACTTATGGCAAAACTTGAATTGAACTAGAGTTCGATTCCTGATTGAATTGGTTGAATCAGCCGGTCCAAATTTTAAAATATTAATTTTTATTTGTTTGAACTTTGAGCTCAAGCAAATTAAACAAGTTTAAGTTCAAACTTGTTGAGCTTTTGGAATTCGAGCTTGAAGTTGACAATTAAACGAATTTAATTGAACCTAAATGAGATAAAATGGACTTTAACATATTATTTGATTTTTTAATAAATTATAGTAAAATAATATGCTATATAATATTTTATATAAATAAATGAAATTCCAAATATAAATCTCTTTGTATTCAACAAATATATATATATATATATATATATATATATATATATATATATATATATATATATATATATATATATATATAATAGTTAAGTTGTAATGTTTAAACATTGCCTAATAATTATACAAGTAATAACAAAGTAAAAAATTTATTATTTGAAATCCCAATATTTTAATGTAATTCAAACATAAAAATTTAAAATTTAAGGTATTTAATGCATAATTTTCTTTGCCTTTTTTTATAGAATGAAACTAATAAGAATATTTGTTAATATCAAAATATTCATTAATGAAATGAATTAATAATTTAATAAAATTATAAATAATATTAAAAATAAAAATATATAGAAGTTTATTTAGGCTTACAAGTATCACAAATTTTATATTATGAGACTAGAACTTAGCTCATCAATTATATGAACTTAACTTGTTTAGATTTGAATTTATTTAACTTGAACATAAATTGAGGTTTTTACAAATTAAATTCGAATTATTCACAAATAACTAAGTTCATTTATGGCCTTAGTTATAAGTGCTTAGATAGTGGAGTTGTAATTTTTTTTAAATTGCATGTTTTATGGATTTATCTTTGACATAATAATAATAATAATAATAATAATAATAATAATAATAATAATAATAATAATAATAATAATAATAATAATAAACTGGTATTGTTTTTAATGTGAATTCGTTCGATGTAGAGTAATAGTTTCTGAATGATTCAATGATTGATGGACATTATTATTTTATATTCAAAATACATGTGGTTATATACAAATGTACCTAATAAATAAAAACCTAATAGATAAATAAAAATAAATATCTAAAAGTTATAAAATTACTGTTTCCCACGAAATTTGCGGAACTTCTCAATATGGGCTTTTGCATCTTTCCCCAATGCTAAAATCACATATTAATTCAAGAAAAACAATAAACTCGCATTTTTTCAAAGTGAATTTTGCAACCTTTTTCCTTTTTTAGGTAAATGAATTTTGCAACCTTTCAATATGGGCTTATGCATCTGTCCCTAATGCAAAAATCCACAGCCAGTAGTAGTTGCGGTCAATAATTGGACCAACAATTCTATGCATGTTACTCCTTCCCTTCAAGTTAACCAAGAGAAAAGGGAAATCCCTGTTATCCGCAGAAAGTCTTTGCCATATTTGTCGCAGGAACTCGGATGAAATTAAAGTTTCTGTCTAGCGGTGGCCAGGGAAACTAATAAAATAAAGTTTGCAGTACCCGCTTCCATTGCCTTACGAGGAGGTGCTATGTTTGGTATTTGCCTGAAATGGGGACAAACTAGCAAATGCAGAAACTAGGAGTTGACTACATTTTACCTTTGTTCAAATTTGCTGAGCCCAAACCTACTTTTTCATGCTACTGATTGAGGACTCATAACTCCATCCTATTGATTATTAGTTGGTTTACCCTATGACTTTTGATGCCCTTAATGAGCTACTTGGAGAATTAATGAATTAATATGAGTTGAATCTCCATTACTTCAAAATTCTCTCTTGCTTTTCAAGGGACGGAATCAGAATTTTTATTTCAGAAAGCTAAATATATAGAGATTTTTTTGGAAGGTCTTGACTTTCCTTTTTTCTCTAGTCTTGAAAATATGCATAGTGATAGATAAATAACTAATATGGTAATTTTATGAAGACAGAATTATGCGATGCATATAATGCTTTTACACGTACTTTGACTTCAAATATATGCAAAACTCGAGACGTCATTTATTAATCAAGCAGGGCCTGGATGCGAGAGCAGCAAGTTGGCTGAGACCAGTTTGGTTCTCGGGAGTACGTAGTAGCATGAAATAGTTGGCATTTAATTGGCAGCAATTGATGTGCATTGATTTGCGCAGGCCAATGGAATATAGCAAAATCTCCATTATTCACGGTGCAGTCCCACCATGCTCAGAATCTGGACCACTCATGGGCCTTTTGTAAAGTATTGATCTTTGATGAGTCTGAGTGAATGAATACAATGAAGCTTAGCCATAAGGCTGATGCGGGGTGGAGCACAGTACGCAGTCCTCTCCTCTCTCTTTTCACACTCCAACACTGTTACGACTTTTATTGGCTCATGAAGCCTCCGTCAAATCAATGAGTCTTTCTTTTCCCATTTCTCTCTAAGCTTTAAAGCCTTTAGAAGTAGAAAAAGCAGCTGGTAATGTCCGCTTTACTTTACGCAGAGAATCTTTATACATAGCATATCCCACTTCTGAAAATAAGGTCATCTCTCTTTGCGTGCCTCTGATTTCCATATTGGTGCCCTTGGCTTCTGCGCTTCTCAATTCAAGTTTATGTGCGCTTCTTTGTCTTCGTTTGAAAAATATTGGGGCGAATTAGGATAAAGGCATGACACATCCAATTCGGGCTCCATTTCTTCCCTATTTTTTATATAAAAATATCATTTACATACGTGTATATATACACACATCAGCACTGCTATTTGTCCCGGTAAAAGTACCGAAACAGTGCTCCGAAATTTTGCAACCACTTGATTAATGTAACTTTTAAAAGTCATACATTACATCGATGATAATAAATGTAACTTTTTATTTTCGGGACTTAAAACCGGTACAAAATGCCGGTACGTTTAGGCTTTTTATGCACAACAGTATGTTAGTGAAAGAAAATAATTTTTTTAAATGAATGAAGTTATTTTCTTTAAATTTTTTATCTTTAATATTAAATAAATAAAATATTTTTGTTAACTTAATATTTTATAATTATATTTTAGTAAAAACGTTGTCATCACAACAAACATAGCCTTAGAGGAGGTTACTGCATCCTCTTCCAGGGGATTAGCAAATTATATTAACATTTTTTTGAAATTTATTCTAATTATATTTATATTTTTTGGTTTTCGAAAATACATCATTTCTTTTATATTTTATGTTTTAATTTACCCATATCTCTTGCCATAGACAAATAAGTGAAATAAATAACTATATATTTATGAAAATAAAAGTGTGAATATAATTAGATTATACTTAAATATATATATATATAATTTTTTCAATATATAATGTGTACGTAATATTAGAGGTGGGCAAAATGTCACAAATCAATTTAAATTAATTGAATCATTTTACATTCGATCAATTTAAATTGGTTGATTATAATAAATAATTAGATATAAATAATTTTATTTGTTTTTAGTTTTTTAGTCGGTAGCAAGTGTGAAAATTTTCACTCGTATTAAACTATAATTGATTAAATTGTTGTAAAGCTTAAGAACTTGATTTATATGGTGTGTTTTAAGGCTATCTATTGTTTATCTCTTTATTCCCTTAACCTTTATAAGTCATTTTTAATCTTAAAATCTTGTTCTCAAATATCTTCCTTTCCAAAAAAAAAAAAAAAACCTAGCACTTATTGAAATCCAAATACAAATCCATCTCACCAAATTTCAAATAAAGTGTAGGAAAGTTTGTGAGTTAGAACAATGTGTAATTTTAAATAGTAACCATTAAAGTTCTTTGATGCACCCAAAGCAGTAACTTGTCTAGCAACGAAGAAAGTAGAACAAATACGTGCATTTTTTAGATGTGTTCTATCTTTCTTATTCATTGTAATATTAGTAATAGTATAATATTATTCTCATGCAACTTTTGGTGAAACCATTTCCTAAGGATAGCCAATTTGTGTCTCTCAATAGAATTTGTAACTTTTGAAGTGGTTCCTAAGAATGGGTATGAAATTTTGTCCGGGAAACTAAATTTCTATTTTTTTGCAAGAGCTCTTAAAATTTCCAACACAAAGAGACTTCAAAATCTAGATAGGAATTTTATAGGCTCATGTGTTATATTGGTGTTAAGGTATAGAAGTCAGGCAAAATTCACTCTAAGTTATTCATTTTTTCATATTTTATTTGAAATGTGAAGGGTTAAGAGACAACTTCCCTATCCTTCATGCTGAAAGAAAAAATTGAAATGATTAATTGTTTTAAATTACTTTCAACTGCTTGTAACTAATTAATTTAATTAACAATGGTTCAAATAATGGATTCAGTCAGTTGTAGTATGTTTAAGGAGATAATTGGTTTAAAATGATTAGTTGATTTGCAAATCAAAACTGACTGAAATTAAAATTTGCATACCCTTATGCAGCATTTCTAATTTCTTATTCATTTTTAGATCAAAGCATACATCAAATTATATTAATATAATTAAAAATTTTAAATAAAAATATAATATTTAATATTTAATTAATTATATTTTATGAACTTATATATTTATTTACTTATATAATTTTTATTTTATTATCATTTATAATAGAATTATAATTTCTTAAAATATAATTAATTATATTTAATAATATTATATATTTATTTGTATATATATTTTATATATTTATAGTTTAAAATTAAGATATAATTATGTTAAAATTAAATTAATTATATTTTATAAAAAATAATATTTAAGTTTGTATTATGAATGGCATGGATTGTAAATTAATGAAAAAAAATAAGAATAGATTTAAAATTTTTTTAAAGAAGTAGTAGTTTATAAGTTATAAGTTACTTAATATAACTTATTAAATCAACATTTTTTTAATAAGCTAATGTGTAAAATACTTATAGAAGTTAGTTTATAACTTATTGATTAAGTCGATAAATTAGTATAATTTATTTGTTGTGCAATTGAAGTCTTAAAAATCAAAACATTGGTAATTACATATTTGAGTACGAATCCTCCTAAATAAAATTGTAATGTCACATCAATATTAAAAATTTAATATCACTTCTATATAGATATTATTAAGTGTACTATTTTTTTGACTTAACAATATTATTTCTTAAAATAATAATTAATTATCTGCCAAAGATAAATAATTTTTATTTTTTATTAAATCAGAATACTAAGTTAGAAAAATAATATAATTGATATGAAATTTTCAATACTAATATAATACTAAACTCTTTTTTCTCCCTGACAGAGATTAAGTAACTAGTGTTATATTACTTTATTGACACACAACACCAAGACCGCAACATATAGGACTCTGGGGGGAGCTTTAACCGTAGTTTAAGTTTATTTGTTTTAGGGAAAAATATTATCTCATTGGAATATAATAATTAAAAATTAGTACAATGGTGAAAAATGTTTTATTTGTTTAATATAAAATTTAAGAAATTCGGTAGAAAATGACTTTATTTTTTTAAAGAAAAAGTTATTTTCTTTCATTAATTTTCATGTTTCTATGTATCATTTTTTTTTTTACAATAAGATATAAAAACAATATGTTACTCCTTTATTTATTTAGAAATTAATATGATTTTCCTATAAGAGATGTTAAAAAAAAAAAAATGCAGCCTTAATTTTATAGCGCTTCCGCTTTCCATCTATATCTTCTGAGATTATAGCAAACCCTGAAATTCTGAATCTCATTTGGAATACGAGAGGATATGGACGAAGTTGTGGGAAGATAATATTATTTATTTTGTAGAAATATTAGGATCATAAAACCTTACCTTGGTTAGAAGCAATCTAGTTCTAATTGGCTATTTAGAAGAGTAACTATGGAACTAGAGGGACTGATTAACGGACATGATTACCACTGCTAGAATGTAACTACTAAATATTTGTTTGTGTGTTAAATCATATTGATTCTTGGTTAGACTTTGGCAGGTGAGAAATGATGTGAACCTCCGACAACTTGAAATCGCAAATCCCCACATTCAAATCATTCATTTATCCTTTCTAACTTATTTGCTGCAAATTCGTCATGACTTTCATATAGATTCCATGCATGTTTACATGTGGTAACAATTTATTTCGCGGATAAAGTATTTTACGAGTCATGCGTACGTGCTTTACACTTTGTTACAATCTCTGGTTGCGGGAGACAATTTAACTGACCATTCTTCAAATGACCCATCAATAAGCGGCTAGGAATAATGAGCTGTAAAAGAATGACCCACGTTTATGAGTCCTCGAGTAAGCCTATAGTAGTCTAAAATATTCTACTTCACCAAATGTGGAATTCTTTAAGATGTTTGCCTTCGAAAAATACTTCCGGTTCAACCATTTATTATTTTACTAGTTTTTCTCTCCCAATTCAAGCCAATAAATACATATTTTATGTCCTATTTTTACGAACAACTTGAAGAATTTCTTCAACTTTTCTAAAAGCTCTTCTCTTATGCTTCTAAGCTAGTAAGAGCATCCACCACTTGATAATTAGGATGATTAGGCGGAGAGCGACCACAGTCAATGGAATTTAAAGCTTCCATAGGGTCCATTTTAGGCCAGACTCTCTTAAAACCAAGATCCCAAGCAATAGATAAACCAATTATATTTAAATTTTCTAATCTTAAAATTCTAATATATGGGGATTTAAAATTTCCCCACACCAAACACCTAATTGATTTGCAAGGGGCACCTAAATTACTAAAGCATGGTACAAAAGCTTAGCGTTTGACGAGACTTCTAGGATACGATGAGATTCCATTGTCCTTAATTTTGGCTAAAACGAAAGTGTATCTCATAATATGTTTTTATTTGTCTATCACAGAATGAAATAAAGTCAATAAAAAAGTAACACTATGAGCACCACTGGAATTTTTCTTTATAACCAACAACATGCAGGATGGACCACAGGTGATAATGAAAAAGTCGAATATGATTTCAGAGCTCTTTTCCCTCCATAAAGATTTCAAAGTTGTTTCAAATTTGTTATATTCTAAATGGCACTACAATATGGCAAGTGATATGATTACGTTAAGTAAGCCTTTCGATTTCCTTAGACTGACTGATGAGCCTCAAACATCATATTTCCTTTATTACGCAGAAAAGAAGGTCTCAATCTGAACTGAAGAACATCTGAACCGAATCCAATATATAAAAGCCGTTCCATACCTTCTTAACTCCCAAAAAATCAAAAAAGAAAAAAGTCTTATCCGATGCGGATCAACTCCATTTCCTTAATAAATTAACAGCATCAATCTTACTTCAAGAATTCCTAGTTTTTATGAAATATTAGATCATAAGATATCTATTTTGTTATTTTCTTAAGAAATATGGAGACAAATATCGAGTTTCAAGTGCGTTGGATTATATTAGTGAACGTGCCACGTCTGTAAGGGCTATGCACGAAGTGCACAGAAACTAATTTGCCGAATGAAGCTCACAGCTGGTTGGGGGTGTCATACATAAAGCGGTTGGGCACTCCAAATTTAGTGCATTGCAATGCCGGCCTTCCTTCACGGATTTATGATTCCTCTGTTACCCAAAGACGAAGATTTGAATCTTCAAATAATGAAGGGCGTTTTTGTAGTTTAGCAATACAAAAAATTAGGATTGAAGAAAAGAAAATGGGCCCACGATTTTATTACTGCAATGGACCATCAGTCTCCGTGTCCGTGCGTAGAGCTAGCCCTCTCGATTCTCTGGTATTTTGCCTTCGCTCCGTGGAAAAATAGCATGTCCGGCAGCAGGAACGAGCTAAGCAGCATATCAAATACTCTCTTCTTTCTCTCTCCTCCCCCATTATCCAGCAATTCAGGAGACGAGCACCCGAATTTATCTTAGTCACATCTCTCACGATTCTACATTCCAGGGGCCATTACCACTTCCTATGCGCGTTCTTCTCATCCTTCTTAAGGAAACTCTCTTCATTTGCTTCCATTCTTAACAATTAGCTTCGATGCTTTAAGCCAAACCATTTTCAAAGTTCATTACTTTTAAACCATGGCTACCGCTGGTGGTCTTAATTATAGAAATGGCACTCACAGAAACTCTGTCAAGGCGGATGGTCATAGACCTCTTTCTGCAAATTCAAATTCCAAGCCTCATCTCAAGTCAAAGCCTTTGCCTGCTTCTGGGCAACGCCGTAATAGCACCGGCTCGCTCGGCAACGCAGCTGCAGCTTCCAAGGACGACGCTGGAGGTCAGTTCGTGTGTTCTTGTCTCTGCTTTCCTAACCATTTGATATTCGTATGTTTTTTGGTTGTGATCTTCGTCTTACCTTTTTGGGCATTTTTTGGTTTTAATCATGTCTGACCATTTTATCATTTCATTTTTTATACAATAATGACTGCGAACTATGCTCTATTTTGATCGTTATATGGGCTGAAAAGGAGAAAAAAAAAAAATGGAAAAACGCTTTGGGCAGTCTTAGCACCATGCAATTTTCCAGTTGGAAATATTTTGGCTTCTAGAGGCAAAATATTTTGCCGACGCACATAATCTAGTGAACGGAGAATGGTCTCTGGATGTTTTCGAGATATAATTTTACGAATTTCTTGTTTCATTCAAGCAAACATGCTATTAGGAATTGGAATATCAAGATGTAATTTTACGAATCGGTGAAAATAAATTCGTTTTGGTAGTTCAGTCATGTAGTCTCACTTGCATACCCGTTCGTTATTGAATGTTGAATTTCCTTTCATATGGTTATATGATGATGGAAATTTAAAAGATTAAAAAAAATAATGAAGAAAGAAAGAAACTCCGCAGAAAGCTTGTTGTTCGGATGACTCCCCTGATCTTGTAAAATAGCCAACTAGTAAGGATAAAAGCGGAAGTAACTGCTAATTGGTATTCTTGGATGTAGCATATATGCAAGAAGACTTGAAACTATCTATTGAATGTGAAAATTACTAAATGGGATAATGGATCCCATCATGCTTGTGTGAAGTTCCTGGAAGGGTTAGGGTGGCAGTTAGATTGCGGCCACGGAATGCCGAAGAAATGTTAGCAGATGTTGACTTTGCAGACTGTGTGGAATTACAGCCAGAGGTATTCGAATTTTGAAACACTTTCAAAACTTCCCCACCTCTTCTTTTTGTTAGCGAATAATTTGTTGCTGGTATCAATATATGGTTGATGAAATTATTCATACTAGTATAGTCCTGTTTCAGCTAAAAAGGTTGAAACTTCGGAAGAACAATTGGGATTCTGATACTTATGAATTTGATGAGGTGCTCACTGAATTTGCATCACAGAAGCGTGTTTATGAAGTTGTGGCAAGGCCTGTTGTGGAGGTAGGTATTCATAGCCGGTATTTCTCTGGTTGCATTCATTGGATAATCAGAAACTTTTTCTGCGAAGAAATGTGACAATGCATGAACCACTGGTTTAAGATCTTTAGTGACATTTTAATGGAAAATTGTTTCCCCTTATCATTTCATTTATTTCTTGGAGTTCCTACCTCTGTAGACATATAAATCTTGTCATATTTTGCAGCTGTATTTTATTTCTCTGGTGAATTTCCATTGGTTACATGCTTTACTTTGCCTTCTGCAGAGTGTTCTGAATGGCTACAATGGGACAATCATGGCATATGGACAGACTGGTACTGGTAAAACTTATACTCTGGGAAGACTTGGGGAGGAGGACAATGCTGCTCGTGGAATAATGGTGCGTGCCATGGAGGATATCTTAGCAGACATTTCTTTGGATAATGATTCTGTCTCAGTCTCCTATATGCAGGTACTTGGCATTTAAAAAAGAGTTCGTTACAATCTTTTGATTTAGTGTCATTAATCGTTTGTCCCTGTCATAATTTAAATAAATCTTATGATGAGAAGTTTTATTAATATTTCTGCCATAGGAATTTCAGACTTCTTAATTTATGGCTCAAATAGTTAAACCCATGTTTCAGCTTTATATGGAGAATATACAAGATCTTCTTGATCCTTCTAATGATAACATCACTATTGTGGAAGACCACAAGACTGGAGATGTTTCATTGCCTGGAGCTAGTCTAGTAGAAATTAGGGACCAAGAGAGTTTCTTAGAACTACTGCGATTAGGCGAGGCTCACCGCTTTGCTGCAAATACTAAATTGAATACAGAGTCTTCTCGAAGTCATGCTATTCTGATGGTAAATGACCCTACAAGTCTTCTTTGTGATGCTCATGTTCTTGCTTTGCTTGAATTTAATGCACATAGTTTAAGAATTTTTTTTTTCCTTGTTGGAGAATAAAACATTTTGTCTGCTGCTACAGGTGAATGTAAAGAGATCTATCAAGGGAACAGATTCAGCTCATTCAAGTGAAAATGGAAACCACACACACATGGTGAAATCATTAAAGCCACCTGTTGTTCGTAAGGGGAAGTTGGTTGTTGTAGATCTTGCTGGTTCTGAGCGAATTGATAAGTCAGGTAAGTTGATTTTATAAAGGGTATTGTCATCTCTGATCTGATCAGGGTACGTGTCATCTCTTGTCATAGGTCTGTGGTTGCTTGAAATTGCAGATTAAAATTTGTAGTCCTGTCTTCTAGAAAACCATATCGGCATTCTTCCAAAAATAAATTGATTCTGTTTTTCTCAGAAATAGCATATTTCCATGATGAAGATTGTTTTAGTTGGTACAACATACTTAGAGAAATTCTGTTTCATCATTCATAACTTGGTAGGAAGTGAAGGACATACACTGGAGGAAGCAAAATCTATCAATCTGTCTTTAAGTGCATTGGGGAAGTGTATTAATGCACTGGCAGAGAATAGTGCACATGTTCCATTTCGCGACTCCAAGCTTACTAGATTATTACGCGATTCATTTGGAGGTAAGAACGAATGCAAGGATTAATCTTTTTTCTTATTTCAATATATATATATATATATATATATATATGTATGTATGTATGTATATATATCACCTTTGGTTTGAGCTAGCTATTTAATTGATCATGAAGTATTTCAATTCTTTAAAGTGGCATGTGATGAACCGGACACACCCATAACCTGCATCAGTCATAGATTTCTGTCTGTTAATACTTAAGATCAAAATTTGGCTCATTGAAAAATATTTGATGTTTTTGGACAACTCATATAGTGAAGCTTGGTGTCAAAGGAAGTAGTAATATTTTTCTTGATACATTAACAGCTAGAAAAACCTAAAACTTCCAGCATGCTACCCAAGTCCCTCACCACTATCCCACCACGTAGTGGGTTAAGGAAGTAGTGATACTACCTAATATAAATGACTTCTGGATAACTGGTAATGCTTGCTAATGTGTCCTGTAATTCCCCGGGAAGGTCTTGTGCTGAAACTATCTGAATTTTTCCACTTTTAATGTGTAATTGTTATTTGAGGGAAATCTTGGATGAGAAATTTTTTTGAGTAGTTAACTGTAGAATAAAGATACATTGCAACTGGCCTGACTCAACTGCAATACAAAAACCAAGTAGAATAAATGATTGTTTGACTTCTTCCTCCCCACCCCCCCAAAAAAATAAATAAAAACAAAGTTGTGGTATGCTAGAGTGTGCATTTCCTGACATGCAAAATTTTAACAGGTACAGCAAGAACTTCACTCGTCATTACTATTGGTCCATCTCCACGTCATAGAGGAGAGACTGCCAGCACTATAATGTTTGGACAGAGGGTGAGTTCCAAATTCAGTAGCTTGTTCTCTTTCTTGTTTTCTTCCAGTTTTTTAAATTGATGTCTGATATGGAGGTATTATTATACTTGCTGTGCCATTTTGCAATGAAATTTGTCAATTTATTTCATTAAAATATTGTGTAGGATAAGAAATTACTGGATGCGTTATGGTCATTGTGAAGAAACTAAATGTTTGTGATTTTTGTAGGCCATGAAGGTGGAAAACATGGTAAAATTAAAGGAGGAGTTTGATTACAAAAGCTTATCTAGAAGGCTAGACATACAATTAGACAAAATCATTACAGAACATGAAAGGCAGCAAAAGGCATTTGAGGACGAGATTCAAAGGTTAACCATAGAAGCACAGCATCGAATATCTGAGGCTGAAAAACACTATGCTGATGCATTGGAGGTTAGTCTCTGCATCATTTTCATTTTTATTATAGGTATGGCAGTTCTGTGAAAAAGATTCAATCACACAACTTTGCAGTTGCATACTCTCAGGAATTGTGTTAACATAGTTCAATGTTATACATTTTTGGAGAAGATGATCTGGATTTTGCACTACTTGTTAACCTCTTAAGCCTAGTCAATCATTAGTAATGGTTGAATTGACGTTAAGTTAGTTATGTGGCCTTTGTGCATTTGTACTGATTATCACTTTTCTTTTCTCAGAAGGAAAGATTGAAATACCAGAAAGACTATACGGAGTCAATTAAGAAGCTTGAAGAGCAGTTGGTCATGAATCAGCAAAAGAATGAGCATATGACATCTAGTGGAGGGGTAGTATTTTTCCCAGTTATAGAGTAGATGATCAAGTCAAATTGAAGACTTAAAGTAGAGCAAATCTGACCTGGGGAAAAGAGCTTGTCTGATTGTCTAGTTATTTCAGGATAAAATACATTTGTGGCCAAACTTGTTTACATCATGAGTTATGTTTGGCTTTTCAATTGCATATCATATATATGCAGACTAACTAACGGTCCAGTGATGCCAATGCCAAACTAAAATGCTAATAGCTCAGTTACCAATACTAACACCCAATAAAAAATTTGTCTCATGCAAAACTAATGTCTCACACGTGAATTATTTCAGATTTCTAGGGTGTCTGCTGAGGAAGTGGCTGATCTGAAAAAGATGCTCCAGAAAGAGAGTCTTCTAAGAAAAGCAGCTGAAGAAGAAGTCAATAATCTAAAAAATCAGGTGGCGGCACTGAGAAAGTCAGAGGTGTGTGCTTTTGTACTTTTTAATATTTATAATTTCCACTTGCATTTTCCCTCCTCGTCTATATGGGTTAGTTTTACTTGACTACTTATGCTGTATAGGCATCAGGAAACTTAGAAATCTCAAGACTTCACAAGATGTTGGAAGATGAAGAACACCAGAAAGAAAAACTTGAAGGAGAAATAGCAATGCTACAAAGTCAATTGTTGCAGTTGAGTTTTGAAGCTGATGAGGTATCTGCAATACGCAATGTCTTATTTTATTGCTTTATAGATTTTCTATAAAATAATGAAGACATTTCCTTTATATTCTGCTTCCCACTTTTAGTTACTATTTTACACAAATAAAGAGTTCGTTGGTTGAATTCATAATTCGACCTATAGTATTAATTGCACTGTACATGCATCTTTTGTAATTACTGCTCTCTTTTTCATGGGTAATGATGTCAAATTGACATTTATCATGTAGACAAGACAGCAATTTGACAGAGGTGGATCTGCAAAAGATAACGATGGTCTGAATTCTCTTCATTCCCAAATTAAGCATCAACAAGAGGCTTTGGAAAATGGAGGCAAGACCTCAATAGCCAAGCTTTTTGAACAAGGTAGTTAGCAGTGCAGGTGTTAACAAGAATCACAACTTGTAATATATGTTTCTATTTAGAAGTTGATATGCGTATCTTGAAATGATTTCTTCCTCTTTAAACATTTTTACAGTGGGATTGCAGAGGATTTTGTCGCTGCTTGAAGCTGAGGATTCTGACGTACGAATCCATGCTGTGAAAGTTGTAGCAAATCTAGCTGCTGAAGGTGACTGTTTTTCTTACTTTGAAAGAATATTATCCCAATATTCTTGCTTGTAGGGCTAAAATATAACGTGTACCAAAACAAAAAGGACTGGAATAAAACATAATCTACATGGCTTATGGATTACTTGATTCGGATTCAATGAAGATGTTAAAGATTTTACCTTTCAGTATTCTGAGTGTCTTACAAATTACAATCATCAAATGAAACATCATGAAAAGATACTTCCATCACTTCTTCCATAAAACGCATTAAACATTCCTTCATTATATTATTGCTAGAACACTATTTTGCTTGGTTTAAAAATGATGCTGCTTCAAACAAGTATATCCCAAACTGTGATCTTTATGGGACTTGCTGCATACGTACCACCAATTGTGACATCCATCCACCCTGATGTCGCAGAAACAAATCAGGAGAAAATTGTAGAAGCTGGTGGTCTTACATCCTTGCTTACACTGCTTGGGAGCACCCCAAATGAGACAATACACAGGGTTGCAGCTGGTGCTATCGCAAATTTGGCAATGAATGGTAAACTTTGTGCGTCATTTAATTTCCAACTAGTAGTGTATAACCTTATTTTATTATTACCGAGACATCTTGTTTTTCTGCTATATCTGCAACTTTCTTATGTATTTGAATTTAAACAGAATCCAACCAAGAACTCATCATGGCCCAAGGGGGCATTAGTTTGTTGTCAACAACAGCAGCTAATGCTGGAGATCCTCAGACCCTACGTATGGTTGCTGGAGCCATTGCTAATCTTTGTGGCAATGGTAAATTGCTGATCTCTTGTCCATTTGTGAGATTATTTTAGTTGCACGCACTATAAAGTATGAACCTTGACTGCAATACAGATATTCTATTATATATCTCTGAGAGCTGTAGGATTGGAATCTCTGGACAACACATTGAGCTTGACTAATTTTTGACATGTGTCGTTTTAATGACTGTAAAATAGAAAGCCTAATACTTACCATCAGTAAACTTCTATTTTCAAAATTTCTTGGTTGCTTTTTGTTTGACAGTCCTCCCAAAAGGATTCCGAAGCTGTTTGTTGCACAAGGCATTCAAATAACTAGAATGACTTGCATACTAAATGGAAACTTGAATTACAAACAAGGCATTTTCTGTCATTTTTTATTGACGTCTTGAAGTTCCTGCATTTAGATAAGTTGCAAACAAAGCTTAGGGGCCAAGGAGGTATCAAGGCACTGCTCGGAATGGTCAGATGTAGGCATCCTGATGTACATGCACAGGTTGCACGTGGAATAGCAAATTTTGCAAAATGTGAGTCAAGAGCATCTACTCAAGGTAAGAACCTCGTGTAAGGGCCTCCAAGTATCATATAGTACAAATCTCTGCCTCTTGTCCATTACTTCATATCAATTATCATAATTGCTATATTCTGGCTTAGCATGAAAAATTTTTACTTGTCCAATATCAAAAGCATCAGTTATTGGGTTGTTGTTTTTGACTTTTTGCCACTAATTTGTGCAGGGATAAAGACCGGAAGGTCTTTCCTTATTGAAGATGGTGCACTTCCATGGATTGTACAGAATGCAAACAATGAAGCCTCATCAATTAAGCGTCACATTGAGCTTGCACTTTGTCACTTAGCACAACACGGTAGATACACTATCTGCTATCCACTAAACTGAACTTTCATGAAAGGATTTCTCTTAAATCCTTGATTTGATGCATTGCAGAAGCAAATGCAAAAGACATGATTAGTGGAGGTGCACTATGGGAGCTAGTCCGTATCTCACGAGACTGTACACGGGAAGACATTAGGACTCTCGCGCATCGAACCCTAGTCTCCAGCCCCACTTTCCAAGCAGAAATGAGGCATTTACGGATAAATTTTTGAAGAATTCTTTTGATTGAAGTGAAGTGAGTGCAGAAGATAGAAGGATATTGGTAGATTTTGGACGTGTTACTCTGCACACATGAACAAGTTCATGAGTGTTCTTGCTGAGAAAGCAAAAGTTCACTTACTCATATTGCAGCTTTTCTCATTTAGTTGAATGATGCCATAATTTACTTTATGTGATTTGTCAGGTTGGCTATGTTTGATGTCCAGCTTCTGTTAGGTAAATTGATTTGTATATGAAATGAGTAGGGGGAAAGGTAACAATAGTTTTGGATTCCTTGTATAATATTATATGAAACTGCCATTGATGGCAAGAAGCATTGATTTGTGAGGTAGTGAATTCACATAGTTAGAATTAGAATTGTTTTAGTTATTTTATAAATAACTACTATTGCTTTACTTAAACAGCAGATATTGTACATGGAATTTCCTTGGCAACACATTTCCACCTCGGAATGCGTCCTCATAGGTCGTATTCCACATTGTCTTGGTAATTAATTTTATACTACCTCTAAGGTTTGACAATAAACAAAAACTCGTCTAGTTTATTGAGACGACAGTACGTAGGACTAAAATATAATACAAGAAAAACAGCAGCTCTCTGTACGTTCCTCGTCTATATGGATCTAGTGTTCTATTGAATTATATTATTACTGGGTAAAAGGGTCCAGCCGCGCTTATTCAGATATTTTATAGTGCTTCGCTTAACGTGATTTCTTCCACTAATGGTGAAAATGATAGATGAGTGGACGGCCACTAATGATTTTAACGATGAAGAGGAAATCATCAATAGATTGATTTTATTTTTTATATAATTACTTTGGAAGATAATACAGTATATATAAGTGCATAATTTAATGGCAGTTTAAAATATTAATTTATATAAATGAAGTTCATTTGTCTATATCAAGAATATCAATTGAGCCGCGCCTGATTATAATCACCTCTTTACTATTAGATAACGCTAACAGAGATTTAAGTTGAATATTTTTATGATTAGATTTTTCATTTCTAAATCTTGAAAATAAAAAATTGCCAATTAAAAGAGTAGGAGTGAAGCTACCTTGCCCACACCAAAAATTTGGCAAATTAAAGAATTTACCTTAAAATTTCTTTATTATTAAAAAAAAATCATATTTGGCCCCTCAAAAATTAAAACACCCTCATGAACATCTTTACCTACTTATAATTTTGTTGATTTTGACTTAATCCATTTGTATTTTTAAATGTTATAATTTTTCCACCTGAACTTTTTTTTCATCAAATTTTTGATAGAATTCCATAGCAAGTGAGTTAATAAATAAAAAAAAATCAGAGAGGAGTAAATTATAATTTTTTTCATATTTATGTGAATTGATAAGGTTCAAAATTCTTAATTGGGATAAAAAAAATTACATTAACCCTATCACCTTAATTCAGATATCCAAATTATATGTTATTGTCATATGCTAATAGAACATACAAAATTTATTATTGGCAAACATAAAATATTTTAGTTAATCTTTTTTACTTGCATCATGCGTTATAATATTTTTTAATTTAAGGCTTGTTATTAAAATAAAAAGACAAGATTAATATATTTTAATTCTTATTAAAAATTTCCAGTATTAATTTACATAAATCTAAGAAAATTATATTTGATCTATATTTAATTTCATACAATTTCACTTAATTCATTTACTATGAAGTTTTTGTGAATAATTTGATGCAAAAAAATTTAGATAAACAAAGTATCAACAATAGAAAATATCAGTGAACAAATTGTAACGCTTGAAAATACATGTAAATTAAATAAATATCAACAAAGTTATAAGTGAGGAAAGTATAATTTTCTTCGATCTTATTCCAATATGTAAACGGTACCAATCTAATATGTTCTACTTGGAAGTTCAAACTCTTCTTGAAAGATTGAGTCTCATTGTTACATGACTCAGTATCCAGGATGTTACGGTGAAATTTGTAATGACTCTCACGCAGTGGTTGGAGCCCCTAAAGGAAGATGATCGGCTATATCATGTTGTGCACACACCAAAATGAACTCGTACGTATTTTAAAAAAGACCATATATAGAATAAATTTTGTTTTAAAAAAGGCTACAGGCACATGAACATAGGAAAACAAGGCTTTGGATGGGGACCTGATAGATAATAGAGGTCAGAGCCGCAACAAGAACAAATGTTTAAGCTTCCCACGAAGAATGGGTTGGGGAGGCCACCTACCGCTATATATAAGTAAAACAGAAGAAACAAGAGACTATAAAAGCAAAGAGATTCTTACTTTGAGGGAACAAAGCAGTTGGCTCGAGAATTTTATCTCTTATTTTAAAATCACTCGATTGGGACCAACAGAAGAGAGAAACATATTATCAGACAACAGATAACTTAAATCACGCTGGGAATATTCATCGAACCAGCTTTTAGAGAAAACTTGAAATTAAAGCTATTTGTTAGAGGAGTTTTGAAGTTGACGGAACCTAACGGATTATACTTAAAAGTATTGGATCCGTTTTTAACATGGAAGTGTGGGTGACTGCCTCGAAAAGGAGCTTTGATCAGACAGTGCATGTTTATCTGATCACACTGTCAAAAATTCATATTATCGAATGTCTAAGGTCACATTGAAACAGTCAGTAAACCCCCAAGCAACAAAAACAAACTGAAGGACTAATTATGACGTTACGCACCGTAAGAACTGGCACACGAGATGTGTTTCCTTTCTTACTAGAAGTTGCTGCCCAAGCCAGAGTTAGGTAGAGCATTATCACCAGCTGAAGTGTGTTTACAACAAAATATATATTAAAATACAATATAGCTCTAGATTAAAGTTGTAATTGTATTATTATTTAGCCAAACTCATAAATACAATCATTTTCGTTATTAGTAATTGAAAGAATATATAAGTTCTTGTTTGCGGAGCAAATTTGCAATTGCAAAATTTTATGCAGAAGTAACACTGAAGGCAAATTTTCTGCCATAGAATGTCTTGTAATTTATTCACTTCCTTCTCCTCAGTTTCCTACTATGGTTACTAATTATACTAACTCGTACTCCATCACATCCAAGTTAGAAGGAAGTTCGTCCATTAATTATTTCCATGAAATCAATCTCAACAATTCCATGATAATTTTACAGTCTTAGAAGATTTCAATTAAACACACCGCCTAATCAATCATCAAATAACACACAAATTCTTAAAAAGCATAAATTAAACTTCATCAATCCAGCTTCAACACAGCTTCCTAATTATTCTACCTTAAAATTCTGCGGGAGAATTTCTTGCTATCCGAACAAAGCTTACGAGAAAATGAAGCGTGCAACCAGTGCTGTAGGACTTACAATGAGGATCAATATGGAGGTCGACCTGTAGCCCAAAATGCTTGATCAGATGGCATCTGGATAGAATTCATCAGATTGGGAGGCAAACCATGGAAAAGTGGAGCTGTTGAATCCCCCATAAGTTGCTGCTGCTGCTGCTGACCAACTCCTGCAGGTGACCCAATTGTACCTCCTTGCAGTGACGCCGAAGAAGGGTCTTCTTCTTCCAAAGGAAGCCTCTCATAAGCAGCGTTACTAAACGAAGCCGCCATAATTACCACAGGTCCGGCGGCAATCAGTGTCCCAACAACAGTTCCTCCCATCACTTGACCTTGTCCACCGGCCAAATATATGGTCAACCCTGACGCAGCCGGCGGAGCCGGCGGTGGCAGAAATGAACCAGCTAGCGACAAGATCTCGAATCTTCCATGAAGAGTGACAACAGCACTGGAAGAAGCCGGTTGCCGGAGAGTCACGTTAGACACCGTTCCCGTCCCACTCATAATGCAAACCCCTCTCTGGCGCCGCCGTGCGAAGTTGGAGACACTCTCGACGATATCACAGCCATCAGCCACCTCCATCACGTGAGTTCTTAGGGCATTGGCGCTGTCACGAGTGATGATAATCGGCGGCTTGGGCTTGTTCTTGGATCCGGCTGGTCTTCCTCTGGGTCTTCTATTGATTTCAGCTTCACCGGAGGGTGTGGCAACATCCCTGCCTTCATTGTTGTTGCTGTTATCATCGCGTTCCCTTTTGTGGGAAAGGTTTAAGCCGCCGCTGCTTCCACTTTGCTCGTCTTCTGCGCTTTGGTGCTGTAGAGAGTGGAATTGATGTGGCTGGAGGTGAAGATCCCTTGTGTTGAAGGGAGGTGGTAGAGAGTGACCATGTGCTGTAATCTGATCCATTAAAGGTATATCTTCAGTTCAGCTGTAGTTCACTATTTCTCGCTTATATATACGACAAAATGTAGAAGAGGAGTAACACTGCTGGTCTGCAGTGCTAACTCTAAATGAATGGAAATAAGTAATTAATTGTTGAAGGAAAAGAGACAAAATTAAGACTAGATAGTCTGCTGGTTCTTCATGATCTTGTAACTTGTTTGATGAATCCAACAAACAGCACTAACATATGAATCAACCGAGAAAAAGAAGAAAATTGGTGTTTCGGGGACCAAGTAATGAGAAATGTAAGCTAAATTAAAGCTGTTTCTTCTGAGGGCGCCTCATAACACAAAAGTGGGGCTTTCAATCGCAGCACTTGGGTTTAATGTTGTTGTGTAAGGGAGTGAAGAATGAAGAAGGGAGGATAATTTAGGTTTGGAGGATCTCTTGTTCTAGGACAGAGTTTGGGGGTTAGGGTTAGATTCCTAAAATAGATCAAAAATGGTTTTGGCTTCGACAAGACTGCGAACTTTTGGGCGGTGGATGGTCCCCGCCTCTTTCTATCCATCTCCCTGTTCATATAATATTATAAATTTGGTCTAGTTTGCAACCCAATGAATGGTCAAGTTGCATGTCCACGAAGAGGAGTGTTGCCATACACGTTTTTCACTATTCATCTATCGATAGTTGATAAATGAGGATATAAACACGAAAATGACAATTTTACTGAATATGGAGTGTGCTTCATTATATTATGATTTATTTTTTCCTTATTATTTCTTAAAATTTGAATTTAAATAATTTATTTTGAAGAATAATAAGATGTAATTAAGTTTATTTGGCAGCTGATTGAATTAACAAGAAATGCTTTTATAATATTGTAATTATCAAATTTTCATTAATAATTATTGGACAATTAAGTTTACAATATCAAAATAAAATTCGAAATTGAGTTATGAATTAAATTCAGAATAATAACATAAATTTATAAAATTTAATTCAATTGATATAAAAAATTTGAAACCTAATTTCAAATTTCATTTCTAATTATAACATTTTTTTTAATTATATAATACATTATACATTATATTATAGTTTTTCATTTGAATAATACTTAACCTCCCAAAATAAGTTTCCCGAATTTTGGTGCTGAAAATGCCGTGTGTATTAAGAGCAATACTCTAAAATCCAATAATATACTTTGAATGTTTAAATCTTTTGTTTATTGTCCAAATAGCTACCATAAGTATTCGGAACAGATTGTAGTTCAAAAATGTCGGGTGAAATAACAACACCTTTCTCATTTAGAAACAAATCGTTAATTCTATTTCCGGTAAAAAAAAAAAGGGGTTTAGTTCAATATATCAATACCCATATAAATTAAAATTGATGATATATGATTACATATATATGAATTACGATAAAGTCATCTTGGTATCTAAAACACCCATTATATAGTTCATAACGTTTTACATGAATTAATATACATTTCTTAATACTTTATCAGTCTATCTTTACGTCTTGAAAGTAAATATATAGAAAATAATTTTTTTGAAATAATAAAAAATGTTAATTGCATGAAATATAATTTTTGTTGTCCTTTTTTTTTAACATGTAAGATTAACATATAATAATTACATAACCCAACAATTAAATTGATAAAAAATAAATTAATTCTAAATGAATTAATTAAAAGGTGTAAGCATTATATCATGATTTTGGGAAAAAAAATTCCGGTGATACTCCCATGTAATTATCATCAGTTATATTATTTTTTCTAATTCAGTAACATGATCATCTAAAAAAATTAATTTTAGCATAAAATCATCTGTTTTTTTAAAAAAAATTAGATTGTCGAATTAAAAAAATATATTTGATAATACAAAATATTTGCATGGAAGTAGCACAAATTTTCAATACCAACATAATACTAGAAGTTTTTTTCGGATTTTGGACAATTTTACTCTCAAATTGAATGCTCTACCTCTCTCCTATGTCATAGTTAATTACAAAGCTTCTGGATTTGAGTATTTTCAATGCCTAAACTGAGGATGTTATATATCTTTCTATCTAATTATGTATAGATCTAGATTGCAAGTAACTAGCTAATTGATCAGCTATAAATGTACTTAATCTTTAGGAGCTACATTGGTAGAACCTTATATACCTAGATTCAGTCCTATTTTGGGTTGTTTTTAATTGACATGAAGGAGGACAACATAGGTTGAGCTAAGGTTTGAAATGCTTTAATTTGGTCGTTTTCGGGGAATATCCATATACAAACGGGAAGAAATGAGCTTTCGTAAACGGAACAATAGCTGGCATAATTAAAACAGCAAGTCTGGAATCTCATCTCTCTCTCTCTTCAATTTTCTACAACGCACCACATGCATCGGGTAATGCTAATTCCTTGAACCCTAAGCAGTAAGGCCCACCATCTAAAAGTTTGACGCGTGTCACTTCCCCCGCTCCTTTCGGGTCTATGCATGTGGACTAATTCATCTCTAATTACTTCCCGGATTCTATTGCAAATCATCAATCATGACTGGCTACATCATGCAACGTTTTCATGTATCAGAGAGATAAAACCCACAGCAGAAGCCTATGGCCATTAAACCCAACAAGGAAAAATGAAAGAGGCACCACATCTAGGTTTACTATACTCACTGGTGATTCAGTTTCGAAGGTGACAGCATGCAAAGCTCGACCCCTTGCGTTTAAGGATTGAAGCGAGGCAAGTAAACGTTTCCGGTTTCAAAAAGAGCTGGATACCTAATTACGGGCATTATATATAAGAAGCATGCATGCAAATAAATACATAATATATTGTAAAACCCAAGTAAGATTAATTAATTCCAAAGTTAGCTAGGTCGAATTATGGAGCAACACAAACATTTAAGATAATATAACTGCAGAAAATAGAAAGACGGATGGTGTTGCTGGCAAAACAAGGTCTGATTATAGGAATATGGAATTGTATGGGTCATCCGAGGGTTTTAAGAAGCATACATCCAAGGATGTTGCCCGAGTCTTTATTTTTATGTTCTTATGTTTCATTTTTCATATTGTGCTTTAATTTCTCTTTGTTTATTTGGTTTTAGGTATTATAATCAACTTCGATATTATACTTTTCTTTTGTTTAGAAATTATATTGCTTCCGGATATTTTCTGAATATTATATTATGTGCTATGGATTCATTATGTTAACGTTGCCAATTGGGGAGAAATTGCATATTTTAGGGTTTGCACCTGTTGACGGCTAGTTCTCACGCCAAGGAAGAATTTATTTTTACATGATTTATGTCTATTGTGTAGTGATAATTTTGACCTAATCTCGAAAGGGTTTCTCATCATAAAAAATATTAGAGATTGTTGAACTAAGTTCCTTGTCCAGAATAGTCTTATTTAGATGTTTGGACCATAACAAACTTTTTTGTTGATAATATAACGTTTTGTTGATTGTTTATGGTGCTATAGGCCACTATAAATTGAGCGACCGAACTCGAACTTAATTGATTAAGATTATTAATTAACATGATAGAATTAGTTGAGGATGGTAAAATATATATATATATATATATATATATATATATATATATATATATATATATATATATATATATATATACAAAATTTTGGCCTTACTGGTTAAATGCATGTATGTGTATTTTTAATCACTATTTTACAATCTAGTCTAATCATTAATTGGGCAAGATGAATGTGTTAAAGTTAAACCGTTTTAATTAATTAAATTAGATAGTTGAATTGGTTGTTATATTTTATTATTTTTAGATACAACAAATTATATAATATATATGTATATAAAAGACAAATAATAAAATATAAATAAATTTAATTTTACTGTAATTATAATAATCATTGAACATAATTCTAATTCAAATAAAAGGTAAATAACAAAAATTTTATCTTTATAAGAAAATTGATATCAAATACCTCCAAAACAATTAAAGTATAATATCTCGTATTCAAACTGCAAAGCTACCATTTGTTAAAAATTTGTATTTTAGTGAATTCTACTTTAAATTTATTAGTAGAATATTACTTTTGATATATATTCTAATATAAAGTAAATATAATAACAATTCAAATTATAATAAATAAATGATAAATTTGTAGCCCCTAAAATTTAAAAAATATGAATATTACCTCTTATATATGTTTCAATATAAAATAGATATAATAGCAATTAATCACATTAAAATTTGAATTGGACTTTATCAAATGCTAAAAAAAATGAACAAAATGGGTTAACAGATCAATTAGATAGCCAATTCAAGTAAGTTTTTATTGGATTTGACCGAATCAATCCAAAATTTTCACTTAGAATGGTTTGTGTTTCATTTGGCCCATTTTTAAGGTTGAGCAATTGAATTGATGGGGCCAATTCAAATTTAAAACATTATTCTTAACCATAATAAATTGTGTTTGACCAAATCGGCAGATAAAAAAATTAAAAAATTAAAAAAAGCCAAAAGATATGCATATTTCTATACTTCTACTTCATAGATTTTGGAATTAATTTTTTACTTACTATACTCTGGAATGAATGAATTACTCAAACTTCAAATATAAATACTTAAATATTAATGTATTCAAATGAAGGTTCATATTTGATATTTTACTGATCATGTTTGTGATTCAATTACTAAATTGATTGCTGTTATGATTGTATGGATGGTGTTAACAAATGTTTTTAACTCAATTTCGGTCACTGAATCATTGAATTTGCACATATGCTAAATACTCTTTTTTTCTCTAAGTACCAACCCGACATAAATTGAAAGTAACGAACTAAAATGAAAGTGATCGATTAAGTTCAGTTAATATAATTAATTCAAATAATCGATATCAATTAAAGAAAATGGCTACGATTTAATTCATTCAGTTAGAGAAAAGGCCCTAACTGATATCGGTGATCACCCCAACGCGAAGCCCTTAGGTGGAACTTGTAAGACTTTAGACGTGTAGTTTAAGATTATGCTTTTGTAAAGAATTTTTTTCTTCCTGGACTTAATTCAATTTATTCGAAATATTTTGAAATTGGCTTTTGCCTTTTAGTTCATTAAAAAATGTTTCCTATGAGAGGAAACTCTTGGTTGCCCTAAAATTACCTTGTAATCAATTAGGTTTCTTAAAAGGAATTTTTAAGTTCGAAACCGACAATTTAAGGTTTTGAGGCTAGCAATCAATTACCAGCAATCCAAAACTCTCCTAAACAGGGTAATTATTCCGTAATTGATCATCAAATTTAGGGAGCCAAGATATATACATCATGGTAATTGATTATCTAATTAGGAGTATTATAGGGAGATAGTAATTGATCACCTAATCGGGAATTTCGAATTCCAATCCCAATAATTGATTACCTCATCAATTACTTCCTGATGTCAAGTGAAATATAATAGCTAGTTCATTTTTTTTTTAATAAAAAGTTAAACGTTGCAAAACCTTCCTCAATAGCCATCTATTTAATTTGCTTCTTTATCCTTGGTTCCTGAGTAATGCTATTTTTAAAAACTGATTGAGTTTAAAAAGGTTTTCAAAATCTCCGAAAAATTCTAGAAGCAATTTACCTCCCTCCCTCTAAGACTGAATTCTATGGCTTCACAGGAAAATGAGGAGTAGCTAGAAGCTATTGTCATGTACACTTGCAAAAAGATTCCTCTTATGGACTCATTTCAAATTTTGATGTTAAATATTGCTGGTAAGTAGCAACATACAGTTTTAAATTAATTATCATTTCTGATAGCTGATATTGACCTGCAGCTGCAATATTTAATTTAATCTCCATCAAGGAAGTGCATGTGTAGAGGTGAAAGATGAAGGAAGATGCAAAGTAATAAGGGTTAATTGCATTCGAAGGGTTGACCGCATAATCCAAAAGACGCGTGGTTAGAGCTGACAGGTTAGGGTAAGGCTGCACATTACTAGCGCACGACGGCCGGTGAGTGGTCCGAAGACTCAAGCAAATTCTTTGGCTGTAAAACCTATGCATCGGAAGATGCTCATTGTCGGATTCTCTGTCTCTTGCTTGTAGGCTTCCGGTTCCAAATCAAAAGCTTTCTTTAGGTTAAGTCATGGAGTGGAGTGGACCCCCCATCCTTTGCTTTCTCTTTCTGTCGGACAACGCACGCTCTCTTACAAGGTGCAGCTCTCAAGTGTCAAGTGGGAGTTTCAATCGCATGCATGGTGCTCCTAAGACTAAGACGATATCTTCCTTCCTTGAGGGCCATCATTTTCTGCTCTATACCAGCACTTTTAAGTCAACAGCGGTTCAATTTTTTCTTGCTTTATTTTATGATAATACAATAATTAAGTTGATTATAGTTTTAAACTGCAATCATAATCACATATGGTTACATTGAAAATATATATATAACCTATTTAAAATATTTAATTTTCATAATAAAAAGGTATGATTGTAAAGACTGATTCTGTAACTGAGTTATAATTTAAAACCATAGTAATATTCATAGTCAGCATCTTCACCGGATATGGAAATCCTAGATTGTCAATATTGATCCTAGTTTAAAAATTAAACAAAAATATTTTATGTATCGAGAATAAAATTCAAATTTAAGTTTTAAATTTTTTATATTTAATAAATTAAATTTTATAAATTTATCCAATTATTTTATATTAATTACAATCTTTAATTTATATTTAATATCTAATTTTAAATTATATTTTTTATGCATATAATATTGTTAAAAAATTAAAATGTAAATTATAAAGGAGCGACTGAAGGTCATATGTATATGACATATAGAAACAAATCAAGTTATCAACTCATCATAACGGGTACGAGTGAATCAGTTTTTTTTTTTAATTTTTTCCCCTTAAATAATCCCAGTTTCCAGTCGTCCAATCCGACATGCAAGGGGCAAACCTTCCGTACAACACAAAGCATAGAATCTCAATCTATGTAATAATAGGAACATGGCCTGTATTGACTAATTTCCTTCTAACGTTAATTTCTCCATTCCAATTGCATTATTCCCACATTTATTTTTTATTAAGTGCCTTCTTTGGTCTTTTGCATAATTTCAATTTCACCTTCTCAAAGAATCATTAATGTGAAAATCCTCTGAAGATAAGAAATTTATATGCATTTTTTAATTTGATGTACAGAAAGACTAGCATAAAATAATTTTATATCTCAGAAGTCAAATGAATATACAAAGTCTTCTCCAACAAATAACGTAACAAATACAAACTCCATTAGTAAGTGACCAAACATGGTGAATATATTATCTCATTGAATCATAATGGAAGAAATGTTAGGAGGAAGCGGAATATTTAACACCAGATTACTTGATTGAAATGTTGGTACATTGGAGCAGACCAGGATCCTCTAAAGTGTTAAAAACACTTTAGAGGATCCTGGTCCACATTGGAGCATATATAGTACTCATGGATATTAATATATAAACCTAATAAATAAAGTTTCTAAATTTAGATGAATGTTTTTACACATACTTGAATACATATATATATTTTTATATCTATGAATCACACATATTTAAATATATATATATATATATATATATTAATATTCGATATGCATGATCATACACATTAAATCTAAAAATAAATACCTAACAAACATATAAATTTAGACATATTTAAAAATTATAACATTATTTTTTCTTGAAATTTCTTCACTTCAAGTTTACATCTCATCCATAATCTCCAAACTTCAAAGACTTTTTAGAAAAATTCTTTGTTGCATTATTCAACAACAAGTTCAAAGATTTTCTCACAATCATCTGCATCATTCCCTTTGGGATTTTTAGCAACAAAACCACTTTTTGTGCCTTTTCATATCTCCCTCATCTTTTTTCATCTTTAACATCAAAGGCATCAGAGACCCCTAGATACTCCCATTTCTTTCTCTTCTTTTTGACTATTATTCCTTCATCCATAATTTGCATCCATTGATTATCTTTCACATTTTCTTCTATGTTTCAATTATGCCCTGCCTAAGCTATTCATTTGAACTTCCTTCAAATATTGATAAAGTTTCATAAGTTTAAGTTAAGAAATGTGATAGAATCTTTTCCCTCACAAATGATACAATCTTTTGATCTTTCTTATTTTAAACTTTTTTTATTTGGTTTTCTTTTCTATCAATGGCTATGACTACCGGCTCTTCATCTTCAAAAAGATTAAACAAATCATATGTTGCATGATCTTAAATTCTCTTTTTGTCATCTTCTCCAAAAAAATAATGCATATTGCAAACTATTTCTTCAACATTGGTCACAATAGCATTTTCTTCATATTTAAAAAGACAAGACAAATCATAAATTGCCTCTTCTTAAATACTTCAAATTAGTGTTCATTTTTTATATCTTTCACAAATGGTGAGATCTTTAATTCCTTTTTAATGACATGAAACAAATTTTGAATAATTTCTTTTAGAGATTTTGTATCTTTTTGTTCCTTCTTAGTGGTTAAATCTTTTTTCTATAAGAACTGGGGGTTTTCCTCCTCATCTACATGAGAATAAGTCTAAGTCCAGTGACAGAGATAAGGAGCTAAGATGGCCCTGACCCCCTTTATCTTAAAATTTTAATATAATATGTATTATTAAAATTTATATAACCCTCTAAGTTTTATGATATTTTAATTTTGGCCCCCTAACTTGCAATTTTTGCCTTCACCATTGTCTGAGTGAATTTTTCAACCTCAACATCTCATTTTCTTTTCTTGGCTTTTTGCATCTTGAAGTTACTCTTTCAACTAATTCAATATCATTTTTATTGATTTTCTCATGATTACCTTTTTCTCTTCCTTCTTCCACTTTTCCTCCTTTTCCATTTTTAACTTTATTGCAATCCTTATTTTTTATTCCTTATTTTCTTCTTCCTTAATTATTTCATCCTTTTTTGAAAATTCTTTGCAACTTCTCTTAGGCTTGTTTTGCAATGGTTACATCTGCTACAATCTCAAACATCATATCATTCAAACCTTGATGAATAAAGGTGAGGAACAATATTAATCCTACCTTGCCTCTACTATAACATCTTTCTCTTTTTGAGATAACATGACCTCATCACATAATAGAGAGTAACCTTTTTCTATACTCTTCTAAATACCTTTTGCTTTGAGCAATATTTTCATACGAGTACACCATTAATTATAATTTTTTATCTTAAGAAAAGGAATTGAAGCATAATAAAATTCGTCATAATTCATCTCTCTATTTTTTTCTCAACACTCTTCTCTTTATGAATCATGCTCTGATTCTAATTTGTTAGGAGGAAGAGGAATATCTTAAAAGAGAACTCAATTGCTTGATTGAAAATGTTAAGTACATTGAGGTATTTCAACAACAATTATATAATATTAAGGCAACACTTACATAAACAATAAAATTTCAATCATCTGTATAGATTTATCAAGATTTTAAAAAAAAAATAAAAAACTCTATACAAATGAGTTTTGTTATATGTATAGTTTTTTTAATTTTTTAAAAAATAAAAAAAATTCTATATAAAGTTAAAAAAATTTTACAAAAGTTATTTGTATAGGTTTTTTACAATTTTAAAGAATTTTTTTAACTTTATACAAAGAATAAAAGTTGTTTGTATATAATTATTTTTTTTAAAATTAGTCATTTGCATAAGTTTTTTATAAAAAAACCAAGAACTCTACATCGATGATAAAAATTATTTGTATAAGTTTTTAATAATTTTAAAAAAATCTAATTCTACATAAATGACAAAATTCGTCTATGTAGAGTTAATTTTTTTAAATTTTGTTATCTGTATAGATTTTTTAAAAATAAAAAATAGAAAACTTTATAGAGACAGCAAAAGCCATCTATATAAAGTTTACGTTTTTTACAAGCAATAAAATTTTAGTGGTCAAAATGGTATGAGCTATATAAATGGCATGATTGTTTGTATAGCATTTTTTTAAAATTGCAAAAATTGATATAGATGACATATATTATCTGAATAGCATAAAAAATTTCAAAAAAAAGTTATAGATGTTATTTGTATAACTCAAAAAAATTTCAAAAAATTTAAAATGACATGTCTTTGACATGGGTCTACACAAACGATTGAAAATTTATTATCTGTGTAGTTCAAAGCCTATAAATTCTCACATCGCCCAGGCAGAAGCACTTTACATGCTGCTTCTACTTCCTTGACTTCTCGAAAGAACTCAGGTAAGTGTTTTCTTCCTTTTTATTATTTTTTTATATTTTAATGCTTTAATTTTAATTTATTATCAATTTCTTTTTTTAAATGATCAATTTATATTGTTTCATTGGTGATTGATATTTCAAGTTATTGTTTTACTATTTCATTGCGGTAAGCTAAAAAAGGTAATATTTTTTAATGGTATATTGATATAAAATATAAAGATGAATTTTTACTTTATTAATAAATGTGATCAAGTTATTATTTAGTATATATTGATATTTTTATTGCTTTAAATATCTGATGATGATAATATAATATTTAAATGTAAATTATTATTTTATATAATTTTATATAATATGCAATGTGATAAAATTATTATTTTGTATATTTTTTATATTTATTCAATATTAATATAATATTTGAATATGAATTTATCATAATACTTTATTTTGTTAGGTGGTAAAATTTTTATTTTGTATTGAGTTTTAAATTTTTTATTTTTAAAAAAAATCAATAAACTCTATTCAAAGAAAATTGTCATGTATATAGATGTTCCAATTTGAAATTTTTTTTTAAAAAACCTCTATATGATGTTTTTAATTTTTAAAATTTTAAAAAATAAAAAATTTATAAAGATGACATCAATTTCTAATTTAAAAAAAAACTAAAATAATCTCTATACAAATGATATTATCATCTATACAAAGGGCTTATAATGATCTATTTTATCCTTTACACAAATTACTTTATTATTTGTATAAGTTTAACCTGTTTAGACAACATCAAAAGTCATTTATATAGGGAGCAATGCAAAAAAATATATAAAGATGACTCATTACAAATGATAATATCATCTGAAATATATATACAGACAATCAAACAACCTTATATAGATGACTTTTATCATTTATATAAACCCCTTTTTGTAGTGTATATATAATATTGATGAGTATTAATACATAAATGCAATAAATATAACTCCTAAATCTAGATGCATGTATTTTTACCCATACCTAAATACATACATATTTCTATTTCTAGATCCATGAATTACACACATTTAGATACATCTACATTAATATTGAATGTATATAATCATATACAATGAATATAATAATAAATACCTAACAAACATATGAATTTAGACATTTAAAAATTGTAAAATTACCTTTTCCCACAATAAATTGTTCAATTCAATCTGAGAATTTAAGATTTGGCCATAATTTTTATTTTTACCAATTTTAGACTTTTCCTCTTCATGCATAATATGATTATGTGCATGTCCCGTAGTGAGGACTGCCCATGATCGATTAAAACTTGAAGTCAAATTGCGTTGGTACAAGAATTTCAAATTAAGTTCCGAGTTCACACTGTAAAATTACTATACTCAAAAGCATGCCAAGTAAACATGGGACGGAATATGAACGACCTTGATTATATTAATCATTCCCGTCTCCTTGCTATTGGTGATAAGTACGTAAATATTTTAATGCTTATATTATATGTTTGGATCATTAATTACTTTAGACTGCCATAAAATTCCCAGGATTGATTGGATTTAATTTGTCTGTTTCGATCTAAACGGCAGTCAGCTTTTGTTTCATTCATCATGCTGTTGGCCGCGTTGCGTTCACGGTCTTTCAAGTTTGAGTTGAAGTAAGCACCATGCGGTATTATACTGTCGTTACGAGGAATTGGTCAACTAATGAAGTTTTGTCTTTATCAGAAAATATATATATATATTTTTAAGAATATTTATATTGTAATTATAAAATACTAAAATAATAAAAAATATTTTTATTTAATATTAAATATAAGGAATATAATAAAAAATAACATAATTAATTACTTTCTTCAGTTATTATGACACATTGTACTATTTTTCAATTTCAAAGTATGTACAAGACATGCGATTCTTCTACTTGTATACAATTAAATAATTTTTTTCTAAATGTTTTCCATTAAAAAACGGAGCTTAGGACCTTCAATTCAGCATAGTGATGATATGATTGATACCTTAACTTGAACCTAATTACTGTCATGTTGTGTCTTCTCGTAATCGTATACAATCAAACATAAGAAAAATATTATTTACGTAATTGGTTGTTTAATCCCGTAGCGTGGAAGGTGGTAAAATCTCTTTTTGATGTTCATAAAGAAGAGAAATAATAAAATTAAATTTTATTATATAAGTTGAATTATAAATTTATAACACTATAAACATATTCTTATTAGAAATAGGAAAAGACTTTAAATAAATTAGAATATTAGAAAGAGGAAAACTTTTCTAATAAATTAGAGAAATTATAAAACTAGAAGGCTTCTAAATAAATTAGGAAACTAATTCTAAAACAAATTCTATAAATAAATAAATAAAATAATACGAGGATAAATCAAATTAGGAATCCTAACTATATCATTTATAACATTATAATCTTATTAACCATAGGACTCCTATATTATTGATAATACTAGAGTCTTATTAAAAATAGGAACATTATTCCACCAAGTTATAACGCCTCTTTTGAATTTATAAGTTACAATCTTGACTTAACTTTTTTTTATAAGCAGTCTAGGAATATATGAACCTTGATTTTGGCTCACTTCCTCATGCTGGAATGGTGAAAAATCAACATCTTCATCAAAATCAATATTGTAAACTGGTTGTTGATGTTGTTGATTTATATACGGCCTCCATGCCATGTGCTGTTGCGCTGTTGGTTGAAGAACGTGTCTTGGTTATTGATATTGTGGTTGTTGGTTACGAAAATTCTGGTTTAGACTGCCTGCTATTTGCCCATAATAGTTTCAGCTATTTGTTGTCGCAGTTCACAATCATGCATATTTTGATTTGAATTTGAAAATTAACATCTCAACAAAATCTTACATTATTTGTAATACTAAATTCTTATTAGCCATTGGATTATTGTCCTGCATAATTTAACAGCGCTGTCATGCATATATTGCATGCTCTTATTTGAAATTATCCTCATTAATTATTTTAAGCTAAATAATTAGATTTAAACAAAAAGTGTTTTTTGAAGGAAAATCGTGAGAAAATAAATTGTGTGTAACTAATAGTAGCTAATCTGGAATAAAAAAAATTATAAGTCCTATAATGTCTCATTAACTTAATTAATTTGAAATGGCTTTAATTATATGAAAAATTTTATGATACCCATCAACATGAGTTTAGTATCACATAAGTATCATAGCATCTACCTAATTATATAGGTATGAAGCCTAAAAAAAAATATATAAAGACACTCTTGTAAGATGGCAAAGATGATGAAAGATTGAAAGGTAATTAACACATTTAGTAGCTGACTTAGTAATTATTGTATGCTATCATTGTTTAAGTGATGTTAATAAACAATGCAACCACCCTCTCCCAATCCTTAAAATCGTCATTTTTTTAATTTATTTTTCATTATTTTAGTTTTTGCTTGGAAGTCCATATAGGACCATCTATAGGCCGGAAGGGGAATAAAAATTACAAACATATATATAAATGCATAGCCAAACCAGGTTGCATGTGAATGTGGTTCATCGAATGCTTCTGGTACATCGCACTGAGGTTATCAAGGGGAGACCGCTGAGAGGGAAGCTTTCACATGGGGATGTGGTAATTAATTAAGTTCATCACATCATGGTATTTGGATCCGATTTATCAATGGCGGGTTAACCCCAACACAAAACGACAAATTCATGCACAGTACGCACGTGATTGATTGGAATCGTTTCGGTCATGGTTGGCTGGTTGGCTGGCTGGCTGGCTGGCTGGCTGGCTGGCTTGCTGGCTTGCTGTGATCACCATTTGAATTCTCCCCTTTTTCCTTAAGGGGTAAATATAAAACTTTCTTTTTGAAATTTCATTGAATATATAAAAAAGGGGGTATTTTAGGTATCATGTGTGTAAAAACTTTTTGTCAATTTATCTTTAATTTGACATAAACCAAAAATAAAATAAAGTAAAATCCAAATGCCTCTAATTAACTTTTATCCCCATTGACGTTATTATTTTATTTATCATAAGTAATTAATAAGTTAATTAATTATATTAAAATTATTTAATAAATTAAGTATTAAAATAATTAAAAAAATATAAAAATATATTAATATAAATAGATATATGTAAATTAAATTAATTCATATTTATTTTAAAATTAAATCATAATAATACAATCAAAATATGAATATAATTATCTAAAATTTAATAGATTATGCTTATAATATTACATATTTTTTATTCATTTATTATTTACTTATTATTGAAAATAATAATATAATAGATTAAATTTTAATTTATTATATTTTATGACATCTCATATTTATATTGAACTAATGGAAATATATCAAATATTTATTTATATATTTAAAATATAAATTCTCATTCAATTAAAAATGTAGGTAAATTTACAAAAAATTTAAAAATTATTAATTTATAAATTATAAATTATCTTATAAATTTTATCAAATAGAAAATATTTTTAATAAATTAATGCCCAAAATAACTTTAGCTTATCGTGGTTGTGGTGGGAAATATTCACATATGTTTTACATTCACCTTGAATTTTGGGATAGCATGTGGTGCTGGCTACTGCCACCTGAGCACGAAACCACGGCATTCAAGATGAGTAATGAAACATAGTTTGACAAAATTAATAATCTCATTTATTGATAAAATAATTCTTAAATTATGTAAAATTATAATTTTATTTCTGAATAATAATTTATATAAATAATTTTATTTTTATATGAATTCATATTAATAATTTCATATCTTAATTATTATACAAATGAATGAATTTATTTGTATGAATCATTGTTTAAAGATAAAAATATAATTTTATATAATTTATGAATTATTTTATTAACATATTATAATTTCATTAACTAATTAATTAATTTTGTCTATTTTTTCGCTTGTACCTATATATGATATGATTCATGAGGTTCGTGTGATTGCTCACTATGCAACTTAAGGACATACCAAGTCCAAGTTGTTGAAATTGCTCTAAAATTGGGACCAAAACATTGCAAAGCTTCTACAACGGGTCCAGGTCCAAGTCCAATTCAAGTCTGATTGCATCATTTTGGAAAACAGGCTGACCCATACTGAGTGGGTGATACAAATTTGTCAGGTCTCTTGTTGATGACTATCATGAGGGGTTTGCTACAGAGTTTTAACCAGAATTCTCAAATCCCAGGAGCTAGTGGAAACTCCCAAACAAAATGAGGTTATAACAGTACTTAGGTTCTCTATGTTATCTAAAAAGGCTATGTTTCCTATTGATGATCAGTGAGCAATGCATAATTTTTTCAGGTATATTCAATAAAAGAATTTAGATTCTCTATGTTTTCTTTGAAAAAAAAAATTAAGGGTATAGATTTAGAATGAAGATCCTCTCCTTTCTTGAGAAAATGATGATGTAAATTTTGAAAAAAGGTAAATATTAAAAAAAAATTGGTTAAAAGTTGTAGGTTTTAATTAAAAAACAATGGGCCCTAGAATAAAAATTATGTTTTTTCTCTCTAAAAATGACAGAAGGAAAAAGATTGGATTTGTTATCCATAAATTTAGGAAAAATAGATACCAAATTCTATTTATATTCATCTATAGTCGCAAACTGGTCCAATTCATTCGACCCTCGTGAAGTGCACTCTCATAGCAAACAAGCAAGATTTGAATTGTTATGGACGAAAAAGCAACAATGAAAACAAGTAAATGTAAAAAGGAGTAAATAAATTAATGATATTTATTGTTAATTGGATTGGAGTATAAAAGGGTGTCAAGTGTGAAGATTTCAACATAGAGACCTACAACAAAAATGAGAAGCTTATAATCTAAAAAAAGTGTGTAATTGAATATAACTTTTATTATTAATGTAGAGACCACAACTTATAATACATTAAAGGCTTAATTGAGCACAGTTTAAAAATTGAGATATCTTACTCACACTTATTAATAGTAAATTATAATTAATTGTAAATAAAAGATCAACTTCTCTACAACTTCTCTACAGTAAATCTAAGAGAAGTACAAAAGGAGTGCAAAAATACGGGAAATTCAATGAATGAGTTACAATAAAGAAAGAGGAATTTTACAATGAAAACTACCACTGAAATAATAGAATGTCAAGTTGATTGGTGAAGTGTATGATTGATTTATGATAATAGTCAATGGCCTCTTGCTTATTATGTCATTGGTATTTATAGTGTAGCATTTAAGGGATTGTTTATTACACACATTGCAGTACAGTATTTCCAATTACTACCCCGCATATTCTCATGTTTTCGCTATATGAGGAGTGATTCATTTTCTAGAAGCACATACTAATAATCACTTGTTCATGTAATTGTCTATTTTAATTGTTTTTTCAGCATGCCCAAATTTCAATTTGGATAAGTGTTAACATAACCAATTTTAGGCAAACTTATGTGCCACTAATTTAAATTTGCATCCTTCTGCTAAACTGACCTTCATGTATGAGGTAGGCATCTGACGGAAAATTCATAAAATAGTTGTAACAGAAATAAAATAGTAAATTTCAATAAGACAAATTTTGAGTTTCAAAATAGAGGATTGTGGTTGTGTCTCTTCAAGAATTGAAAGAAATATTCAGAAAAGAAAGGAAGAAATCCAAATACTCAGTAACAGAACCTCTGTATCTTTTAATTTAATTGCTTTACTCGTATATGGTTTGAGATGAGCGAAGCCATCTTCTAAAAGTTGCAAGAAGTTGGAAGTCAGATCTAGCCCTTAATTTGCAAGTCCGAACCACAATTGAAGTGACATTAGCCAATCAATCTGGAGATTTTGAATACAAATATAATATAATCTTGTTTTCAGTTAGATTAATTATGCTAAACAAATCATTTGGCTTATGGTTCAGATAAACTTCAACATTTGTTTGTCAGACAGTGAATCCTCGTCCTGGAAAAATATTTTAATGTTATACTAGTACTAAAAATTCAATGTTACTTTAATATAAATATTATTATGTATATTATTTTTTTTCAATTGAATAACTTAAATTTTTTAAAAATAATTAATTTCTTATTAAAAATAAATAATTTCTATAAAACCAAGATATTAAGTTAAAAAATAATACAATTAATAATATCTATATAATGTTAATAAGTTTTTTTCCACGTGATCATAATCCAGTGTTTAGATGCTGCATGATTTCAGTTTTTCTTGCTTTGTCAAGAGACGAAGGGATAAAACTCACGCAGAAAATTGCGATGAAATTACGTTTGGCGAAACAGCAAGTTTGGAATTGTTGACTGCATGCAGGGTGAGGGCCCATTGAAGTATGTATGGGATAGACAAACCCGAACAATTACAAGAAAATAGCTGATTGGAGTGATGCGGCTTCATCATTGGACCTTCAGTGGGATTCGCTTTCCATTTATTCAAGTTCCACCTTTATTTCTATCTTTTTTTTAAAAAAATAAAGTCCTGAAAAAACCCCCACTTTATCACCTTGACAAAGCCAAGAGGTACACCTCAATTTCCACTTTCGACAATTTTGTATATTTCTTAGAATATGGGCTTTATTTTTCTCAATAATGTTCAACTTTCCATGCTCTTCTTTTTTAATTTTCTTTCCGATGATTGTTTCGTCTTATCATCGCCGTATCCAGACATGAAATTTTTAAATTTCATTTTACTTTCCTTTCCTTATATTTTCTAATATGATCATAAGTAACGGCCACTATGTTTTTAGGACCAATTCTATTGGCTAGTTTTCTGTACCTATATATTGTCATCCTTCAGTTTGAATAATACATAAAAATGAAAAATGTTATCTTAAAATAGTTGTAGGAGTTTTTCAGATTAAGTTTGCTGTCACAAATGAAGACGACGCAAAGCTAGCTTCCCTCCCTTGTCTTTAATTAATTCCGTGCAAGTATTAATTTGCAGCAGCCGGAGGCCAAAGTGCGCATCTGCGTAGATTTTCATTAATGCTGCCTATGCTTCATTATGACTGCAATTTGTGATGATTAAAACAAATAGTTGATGATTAGCCAATTAAGTATGCTTTCGTTTCTGCCACATCGATCCCACTTACCATTAAAATTACTATTTCTATCTTTGATGATTGGAAAGTGGACAGAACCTGAATTAATACAACAACAAACCCACACGAGATATGCGGTTGCAATCTATTAAAATAGAATAAGAGTCTTGTATCTATCTTACCATACCATATGTCAGTCCATTAAAAGTTCAATATTCAAATGATTTATCAATTTTAGATTGGCATTAATGAAATGATTACTCCAATTTTTAAAATAAGATGATAGTTATATATGTGAAATTTTAACACTACTTTTTATATTCTCTTGAATCAAATTTATAATTTTAAAAACGAAATCATGACTTACAACCACTAAACCAATTATTTTGATGGTTACAATTTTACTTTCTAATCTAACGTGACTAACATGTCCTACTACTTAAATTGTAATTTTATAATTTCCTACTATAATAAATAACAAATAATTATAAATAGATAATTATTTTATATATAAATATGATATTTATTTTTAATATTGATAAATAATAATCTAAATTTCAATTTTATTTGAATAAAAAAATTCAATCTCAATCTTATCTATTAAAATAGAATAAGAGGATTGTACCTACTTTGTCATATGTAATTTACTTAAGAGTTCAATGTTCGAGTGGTTTACCAATTTTAAATTGACATTACCCCATTTTTTTGGACAAAATAATAATTATATTTGTGAGATTCTAATAAAAAGAGATAAGTTTATATTCTCTTGAATCAAACCCATAATCTTAAGGTGTTATTTAATTTGCAGAATTATAAATTTTCAAAATTTTAATATTTCTAAAAATTTGATTCTCAAGAATTTAAATTTCTTAAAAATGTGGCATTATCATATTTTGTTCATTTAAAAATATTCTTAAAAATATTACAATACTATGCTTTAATTAATTTATATATTTTTAAAATATTATTAAATCATTAAAAATATTTTAATCAAAAATTAAGTAGTTAATGATAATAAATAGTGGTAAAAAGAGATCAATGATGGTTACCAACTCTAGTTAGTGGCCAATAGTAATTTTTAACATTAAATAGTGATCAATAAAGGTCACTATCAACAAATGCTAATGACAATGATCATCTGTGGTGGATGATAGCCAACTATGGTTATCAATTATAAGTGATGGCTAGTGAAGGATAATGATAAATAATAATGTGTAGTAATTAGTAATGGTTAACTATGTTATATGATAATAAAATAAAATGTTAATAATGATAAGTTTATAATAAAATAGTGAGCAAAATAGTGAAAGGTAATGTTAAATAATAATATGTAATAATCAGTGATGGCTAACCATGTTATGTGGTAATAAAATAAAATAATAATAATAATAATAATAATAATAACATAATAAAATGGTGAGTAAAATAATTTATTTGTATTATTAAAATATTTTTATATCATAAAAATATAAAACACCTATCTCCCTTATAAAAATATTTTAGGAGAATATTGCGTTAAAATATTTCTAGAAATGTAAACATTCTCAAGAATATTTTTTTAAAAGTTAATTCAAATATTAAAACGCTACATTTCCTTAGAATATTCTTGAAAATGTGAAAAAGATTGTGTAAATCAAATGCTACCTAAAAATGAAATCATGACCTACAACTACATCTTGGTGATCTTCTCTTCAACTTAATGTAACTAACATGTCCCACTATTTGAATTGTATTTTTCACAACATCCTACTCAATAAATTATAAATAAATTTAAATAAATATTTTTTACATATAAACATCATATTTATTAATAATACTAATAAAAAATAATTTAAATTTCAATCTTATGAATAAAAAATTCAATTTTAATCTTATTTTAATGAATAAAATAAATTTTATATATTTTTATAATAATTGATGCATAATAAAAAGGAACTATAAATTATGATTTCATATTATCAACATTAAATTAGTTATTCAATAATTTATTATTAATAAAATATTTTTATAATAATTAATTATTTAAAATATTCAATTGATAAGAATATTCGAACCGCCAATATTCTTTTAACCGTGGGAGGCAGAATTTCCAAAGCAATCCGAACAAAGTATTTGTTTAGATTTTGTTTTCGGTTAAAGTCCCCCTTCCTATGCAAATTCTTTGCATGCCTAGATTTGTATGGCTTGAAAGAATATTGCATTTTAATATACAATGCTTTAATGGATTACACTATCTCTTCAATATTTTCCTATCAAACTTCGATTCCTAGTTAACAAGAATTTTGCAGCCATCACCTTTTTCTCATCCACATGCATGGAAATTACATCTTTTAGGATTAAGAAAATAGAAAGTATAATATTTAGCCTAACTCGTGCGGTATCAATAAAGAGAACTAATCGATTTGAAGCTTACAATATTGATTTCATTTCCGTAAAATATTTTTCATCAAATTTTGTCCTCATTTATTCAAATTTTAAAATGAGATTTTTATAACATTTTTTTAATTTTGCTATTACTTTTTTGTTGCAAGTGCTCGTTATTTTAACTAGTATTACCAGATATATGAGTAATCCCTATGAATAATAAATTGATTTTCACCAATCAAAATATGATATATTTTTTAATTGATATGCCATAATGAATGAATTCTTTTATCTTTTTTTTTTTTGAAAGAACTGGAAATATATAAAAGACTAGAGAATATACATTGTTCTGGGTATTATATTGCCATTGATATTTAAAACATTACATCTAGTATTTGCATTTTTGGCTACATAGTTTGCCACAAAATTTGCATCTTTGTAAATATGTCTAACTTCAGGTGATCCTAACTTACATAAGAGATCTTTACGGTCTTTAATTAAGTTGTAGGTATCAAGAGGAAATAAATTGACATTATTTATAATCATATTAACAACTAATAAAACATCTAACTCCATAATTAATAGGAATAACCTCCTATTATACGCTAGAAGTAGGCCATCTCTCAATTTACATAATTTAGCTTTATAATTGAAGCATACTTCCAATTTCTTGCTACAACCAACTACCTAAT
Source organism: Sindora glabra (assembly GCA_020226215.1). Taxonomy (NCBI): domain Eukaryota; kingdom Viridiplantae; phylum Streptophyta; class Magnoliopsida; order Fabales; family Fabaceae; genus Sindora; species Sindora glabra. The sequence goes on from CM035236.1 coordinate 3,335,451, forward strand.
GATTACTACTATCCCTGATAATTACTAAACAAGCTGCTGGCCCTAGGTCATTTCTAATAGCACTGCCTGTGTTAAGCTTGAAGAAACTCATAAAGGGAGGTTCTCATCCAACTTTCCTAACCAGCTAATGAGTTTGTATCTTGTTAGGTGCCAAAAAGGCCCAAAATTTTGCAGCTTTTGAAATAGTTATCTTCTTTATATCATAGCTTCCTTAGTTGTCCGTGAAGATTTTACCATTTCTATGGAGCCAAATGTTCCAAATGCCAAAAGAGAAAACCCTTGTCTAAGGGATATTTAGGTTTACACTTAAAACAAAAGTTGTTAAGTTTTATCTTAGCCAAACAACAAAGTTAGAATGGAAAGTAGCATAAGACATTGGAATCTAAAAAGACTCTCAAAAATTCATTGCTATGAGATATTCTGAGAAAATATGAGCGATAAAATCAACCTTGTTCACACAAGATAAGCAAGACAATAAGACATTCATGCCTTTACTATTTAAAAGGTCTCTTGTTGGATTTTTATTTAAAATAGTCAACCAAATAGAAGTGAATTTTAGGTAAAGTTGGAACTTTCCAAATCCAGTCAAACTGCATTCCTAGACAAGGGGGTTTTGCTATTTTTAGAAAATTATATATATTTTTAACAGTACAAAGCCTAAATTTAGATAAACCCCAAACGAATTTGTCCTTTTTTCCTCCCAAACTAATTCTTTTATCTTAAAAGAATCTTAAAATTTTGAAAAAAAAATACAATAATAATTGTCATTTAGTTTTATATTTGAATAGAAATATTTGACTATTTACTTTGAATCTTAATTTTAATGCATTAAGTATATTTATGTTTTCCTTCAATTAGATTTTTTTTGTTATTTTTTAAAAGTTTTCATGAGTTTTAAAATTTGATGTGAAACCCTCAACTTAATTTATTCTTAAATTGTGATATTTTATTAATTATTTTTCTCTATGACATATTTAATATAATTAGTAATAAATGATTATTTCTAATTTTTTAAAATTATAGAAATTATATAAATTTTTATATAATATATATTAAAGCAAATCAAATAGTATTTTAAGTGTATTGCGTACCTAATATAGTGTACCAACTAGGCTTACCTCCTACAAATTAAAATTCTATTCATCATGTGTATCTTACTTGTATCCATATCACATATCAAAACGTGCTGCAAACATTTGAAATACTATTAGAAATAGTTAGATTTATAACTAGGATAATGTGCTTCTTGATAAAATAAAATGTTATTAATAACAAATTTATTCTTCTATAATCATATTCTTCTATAATGATAAGAAAAGTTAAATTATTAAACGTACAGATACATAAATTAGAAGTCAAACCTTAAACTTTAAATTAAAAAAAGATATAAAATTTTTAAGAAATATTTATAATTATGTTTGATTATTGTGTTTTTCATGAATTAGATATTTTAAGTTTGGAAATAATCAATCATTTTTTTGGACTTTAGTAAAATTTAAAACTATGAAAAATAATCCTAAAGGTACTATTAAGGATTTTCAAATTCACAACCTATTGATAAAAATTTGAAGTGTAACCATCCGAATTATCACCACTTGCAAATAGCAAAAAATGCTCTATGGTTTCTACTTTCTATTTGCAATTTAACTTTTCCTTATTGTAAAGAAAAGAGGAAAAACGTGCCGGGGCATCGAGTTCAAAAAAAAAAAGGGTAATTTTCTTTGTCATAGAATTAGGACATGTATGCGCTCGAGAGAAGTTTTTCTCCAATTATAACACATTTCGTATTTTATTTAACAAATTTTGTCAATTGTTATAGTTTTTGATATGTTAAAAATTAAAAAAATAATTAACCTTCATTTATTTACTTGATGCTAATCTAGACTCCGTTTCATGCAAATAACTAATAAGTTAACTAATAGTTGATAAATTATTTGATAACTAATAGCTGATAATTAATAAGTTAATTAAAGTATTTCATGAAATTCACTATTAAACTAACTGAAATTACGAAATGACATAACAAGACATATTAATAGAAATATATATATAATTAAAATAATTTATATTTATCTAAAAATTAAATTATATTAATATAATTAAAAAATTTAAAATAAAAGTATAATTTTTAATTTTTAATTAATTATATATTATAAACTTATATATTTATTTACTTATATAATTTTTATTTTATTATTTATTATAAAATTATAATTACTTAAAATATAATTAATTATATTTTTTTAAAATTACTTAAATTTATATTATAAAAGATATACATTGTAAATTAATAAAAAAAATAAGAATAGATTTAAAAAAATTTAAAAAAATAATAATTTATAAATTTTAAATTACTCTAAATAACTTATTAAATCACAACTTATAAGTACTAATAAGTTACCTGGAGTAATTTATAAGTTAATGGAAAAATACCTCTAGAGGATAACTTATAATTTATTGGCTTGGTTAATAATATTCACGCCAATAAATTATAAATTAACTTATTATGAAAAATGTAGTTCTAATTTCAAGTCGTTTCTACAAGGCCTCTTCATCAGTCATCACGCACTATAAATCTTCCAGCTTTAATTGGCAGCAACTAAAGCCAAACCATTTCTTCCTCTTTCAGAAAACTACCCTTCCTCACGAAACTCATGCACTCATCCCTAACCAATCTCATGTGAAGAAGAATACCAGATATCCTCAACAGCCCAATAAGACTCTGTTCATCTAACAATAACCTCATCAGGAAATTAGATCAGCAAATATGTCACCACCATCTAAACTGGAAGAAATTCCATCTGATAAAGCCACCCCACCACCTTCACCTTCACCTCCTCTCACTCCAAAATGGCCTGAAAGTTTTCTGAATATGGTGCTTAAAGAGCTCAAAATCCAACGAGGAATAGCTGTGCCATTGGTGGCTATGAATTTGGCATGGTTTGCCAAGGCAGCCATCACAACAGCTTTTTTGGGGCGTTTGGGAGAGCTTAGCTTAGCCGGCGGTGCTCTTGGCTTCACCTTTGCCAACGTCACTGGCTTCTCTCTTCTGAACGGTCTCTGTGGTGCCATGGAACCAATATGCGGACAAGCTTATGGTGCCAAAAACTTCAAGCTGCTTCATAAAACCCTGCTCATGACCACCATCTTGTTGCTATTGGTATCACTTCCTGTATCTTTCTTGTGGCTTAACATTGATAAAATATTGATTTATGTTGGCCAGCAGAAGGACATTTCAATTGTGGCAAGGACCTATATTTCTTATCTCATACCGGACTTGTTAGTCACCTCGTTTCTCTGTCCCTTAAAAGCTTACTTGAGTACTCAGAGCATAACTCTTCCAACTATGTTTAGCTCCGGTATAGCACTGGCTTTTCACATACCCGTTAACTTAGTGCTCACAAAGGCTATGGGTCTGAGAGGAGTTTCAATGGCGGTTTGGATCACTGATCTGATAGTTGTGGTTCTGCTGGCCATTTACGTTGTAATACTAGAAAGCAAAAAGGAAAGCGGGTGGACAGAAGGAGGGTGGTGGGATCAAAGCTTTCGTGATTGGATTACTCTAATCAAGCTTAGTGGATCATGCTGCCTCAACACTTGCCTTGAGTGGTGGTGCTATGAGATTCTAGTACTGCTCACCGGCCACCTTTCAAATGCTAAGCAAGCGGTGGGAGTTCTAGCCATTGTTCTAAACATGGATTACTTGCTATTCTCAGTGATGCTATCACTTGCCACTTGTGTTTCAACCCGTGTTTCAAACGAGCTAGGGGCGAACCAAGCGGGCAATGCTTATCGATCAGCGTGTGTATCTTTAGTGTTGAGTATTATTTCAGGTTGCATAGGCAGCTTGGTGATGGTGGCTGCCAGGGGGCTTTGGGGTCCTCTGTTTAGCCATGATAAGGGCATTATAAGAAGCGTGAAGAAGATCCTGTTGCTTATGGCTCTGGTTGAAGTGTTTAATTTTCCATTAGCAGTTTGCGGAGGAATTGTCCGGGGGACTGCTCGTCCCTGGCTGGGAATGTATGCAAATCTTGGTGGATTTTATTTCTTGGCGCTGCCATTGGCGGTTGTTTTTGCCTTCAAGCTCCACCTTGGACTGGCTGGACTTTTCTTCGGACTTTTGATTGGGATTTTTACGTGCTTAATGCTGCTACTGGTGTTTATCGCAAGAATAAAGTGGGAGGTAGAAGCTGCAAAGGCACAAACGCTTGCGTGTAATGAGCAGGCGCAAGAAGCTGGCAAACATGACGGAAATGAGAGTATTCAGGTGTGACAGATTTTGGTTTGGAAACACACACTCCACAACCCTATAATTTAGGCAAGGAAGAATTATATACGGCTCAACCACGCAGACAAGGCCATGGTACCATTTCTCATGTAGATATTCCCTTTCAAAACCGCATTTTAAGGGCTTCAAAATAATTCCCAAAGATCCCTACAAACTGATTCAATGTTTACTTATCATTCTTAATTATTATATTACCGGATGCTATTTTTTTTCCTTTTAATTTTTTGGAGAACCTTGGATTTAGCAAGTCTTAAATATAAGTGTAACATTTCATTAATCCATCCGTTATAAAACAATTGCAGCATTGGTCATAATGCACTCAGAGCAAAAACTCTAGTTTGTACATGTTAAGGCAAATCAATCATCTGAAAACCCAGGTTTAGAAAACAAGGACTCCAGCTCTTTAGCTTTCTCACCGTTAAAGCCAAGGGTGGACAATATCTTGTGAGCGGGGGATTCTGTTTCAACCCAAATGCCGAGAAGTAAGTGGGATGTGGTGATTTCCCCACCTTCACCTGAAAGTGACAGATGAATTCACAAGAATGGATTAAGTTCTTAGCTTTTCAACAGAAAGTTAGATAAAAATATGACCATTTGCATAAGGGACATTATGCAACATGCTCCATCAGCAAATAAAGGAACGAGAATATGCTTCAGTGATTCGCTTTGTAAAGATACGGAATTGTAGTGACTACTTAGCTGGCATATTTAATCATGCAACAAAAAAAGGTGATCATGACAACAAGGAAGTAAAGGGTTTTTTATTTATTTTATTTTTGGGGTTTGGGTGTGGCAAACATGAAGTAGAAAATCATTTTTTGCTCAGCTATATATCTAAATAATAAATACCTTCATACACACGTTAAAACATATAGAAGCCATTAAAACTTTACTAAATTTTGGCTGTTCTCATATCATTTTGGCACTTTATTTTGCAATTCAAAATTTAAGACTTATTAAAGATGATAAGAGAAGAAGTGAAGCGTTAGTGCTATTGCTTTCAGAAGGGCAGTTCGCAAGCTTATCGTACACCACCAATGACCAGAATAAATACACATTGTGGACAATCTGAGCAAATCGTGTATCAAATGCCCAAGACACTGAGTCTTATAATAGGCTGAAAAAAAATTATTAACTCCCCAAGCAACCCTCCACTCTGTTGTGCTCAGTAAGGAGAAGGAGCAATGGAGAATGAGGAAAAGAACAAGAACTAACCAGATTTTATCTTTTGATCCACAGCCCAGTCAAGGACCCTCTGAGCTTCTTCAGTAAGTGGAGGATGCTCAGGACTGAAGAAAAACAAGTCAGCTTTCCCAAGTAATTTCACAGTTTCGTCACGCACTTTGACAAGCGTAATTCCATTGGCTCGCAGAAACTTAGAAGCTAGGCTAGTTCCTACAGCCCAAAGAAGAGTTCAGAACAATGCATAAACTTTGAGATCCAAGATCTTTAGAAGTAAGAATATATGGTAATATGCAGGGGACACAAATACATAGGCCCATTGAACACAACAGATGTCATACCTTTTGTAACACCTAAGAACTAATGGTATGTTTGAATGAAAGAGAATAAAGGAGAAGGAGAGGAAAGGTTATAGTATGATATTTCTCTTGCTTGAGAGCAGTAGTGAAGGATAGGAATGGAACGGGGAATTATAATTAATCCTTCAAAAACCTCTGACATCCTCCAACACTAGTTTTTTAGGAGGGCTTTCTATCCTAATTTACAGATCCAAACAAGGAGAGGAAAGCAATGGTTTAACCCTCCATTCTCCTCCCTTTCCTTGTTTTCTATTCACTGTTACTGTCTTCCCTTACCTCCTCCTTCTAGCTTCCAAACATACCGAAAAGGTTATTGCTTGATGATAATTGGTTCCCAAGGATGTTATTCATTCATCTTTGCTGCCTACAATGCCTTTGGGGTCAATGTTCAAGGAAACAGAGAAAGAGGATCAGACATTGCAATAAGATTGCCATGTGAAACAAGACCATTTTTACACTGAATGACCTGAGAATGAACTGAACCTGAGGACATCAAATTTCTTTAAAATGAAAAATGTCCAGTTATTACTATAGATTTAGGCAACTCTGCATAAAGACTACCAAAAATAAGAGACCACATTTCATAGATTGGCATATTCAGCTCCCAGTCAATTTCTAGAAGCCAAAAACACTAGCAGGCAGGGATTGCCGTGATAAGTGAGCAGTATGACAAAGAAGATTGTAGAAGTGGTGGTGAGTTGATGGCATTCGTGTTATTGGATTTTATGGTCCCAAGGATCAGAACTGATGTTATCAGCAATTAGAAAATGACCCTCAAGCTCTTACTTAATATCACAATGTTCAATTGGTGGCATGGTATACATATATGAAGATGCACTGTAGTCCGTATATGAGAATGCATCGTACATGAAACAAAATATGAGACAAGGACGAAAGTTTGATTGGAAGAAAAAAAAAATATAGGAATCTATACTCCAATCACTCTTCAATTTCTTCTCAGCTCCCCCTAATTTCAAGACCCTGCTATTGTCACGGCTAAGCTCCCAGAAACTTGAGAATGAACAATTTTTGTCATTCCTGAGTAGTATCAAGACCATGAAAGTAAATGAAAAAACAAAATGACTTACCCTCGATAAGAATCCCCATGAGAAGTGCTTCTGTACCAGTAGTTGGATACTTGAGTTTTCTTGCCTCCAATTCACCCATAGCAAAAGATTTGATAGCTTTGGAAGACCATCTGGCTTCAATTAAAATACAATTAGCAAGAGGAGAAGACACAATATGGAAGCATTGAGGCTAGGCTACACTCACTTGGGAACTTTGTCAAGGGAAGAAAGTCGCTCCGGGTTTCTGCAAGTATGAAATCACAAGAAATCTGAAACAATAACTCAGTCACCCAAAATGGGACAATTCAATCTAGAAAATTCGATCTATATTATAAATGAACTTACGCAGTGGGAAGACTAAAAGAGACCGTGGCGACGAGAGGACGGTGTCCGGCAACGCGAGAGCTGAGACGGTGAGTGGAGGGCTGAAGCCAAACTTTAGTTCCGAGCCATGACGAATTGGCATTCTTAAGACTCCAGGGAGGAAGATAAGAGTCCGGGCGAATTCTGCAATCGGATTGCAATACGAAATTTGCTGAGGAAAGCTTCGAGAAGGAGTGCATAGAAGCCATTGTCACCAGAAAATGCGAGCAGAGAAGCAGTCAATAGCGCAAGCAGCTTGCAGTGCTCCTGCGGGATTTCAGATAGAGAGCACTGAAACTGTGAAACAGAGGCAGGAAATGGTACGTCGGACTCATGTTGGGCTAAGGCTCCAAAACTCGTAAAGAGATATGAAAGCTATCTTATCCCAATTGGGCTTGCTATGTATAAGGACGAATGGGCTCAGTAAGCGATTGATGGACCGACTGTTTTAATTTATTGCTTTTTATATTTGCTGGCCCGTTACTTTGTTTCACAAATTTAAGACCAAAAGAGAGAGAGAGAGAGAACACATCATATTTAGCATTTTTTAACAAATTGAAAAATCCGTAATCCAGATTAACGTAATCATAGTAGCTGCTTCTTTACATTTTTTTACTTTGGTTAGGGAGGAAATATAAAAAATGTTGTGATAATAATGGAATATATGCAGTATGAAGGACTTTTAGGCGACCGCGGTGAGACAGAGTGATAACCCTGCGATGATGTTAGAAGTGATGAGGCATTGAATTGGGCAACAACAAGCGGGGGAAACCCTAATCAATTCTCGGCCACAAGTCAATGTTTCACAAATACTCTCATATTTCTTTTATCGATTTTGAAGGAAATAAAAATTGAAATTTGTTAATTTTATAATTGGAGTTCACAATTTTAAATAAAAAATTCTATACTTATTTTTACCTGAGATATATATCATCCAATTTTAAAAAATAAAGAGGATCCATTCTCTTTTTATCCCTCCTCCCTCTTAATATTAATAGGAAACTGAGTGAATAAAAATAAATATAACTATTTTATTTATTTATTTATTTATCATTATAGTGCGGTGGGTTGAATTCCTGAGGGCACCAGTTGTGTGATGTGAATATTGGAATACGAGGGTAAAATGAGAGAAATAAAGAAAAAGGGTACGCATGAGTGGCGCCGCACCCAAATCTTTGCATATCTCCCTTGTCTCTTATTTTACAGCTACTCTAACCCAATAAGTTCAAGTATAGTATGAAATACCAACATCATAAAATTAAGTTTACTGCCAAATGTTGAAAGTGTTTTAAATATAGGATCAATTGGTATTTGTCAAAGACATTTAAAATAGCCATAAAATTAATTTATAGAAAGTGCAAACGAGATCCATATTTCTCCCATCAACGCAAAATTAGGAAAAACAAGGGTCAATCCATCGTATTATGAAGTTGACATTATAATATGTGGGGTTGCAGGGACATGGCGGTGGATGACAATAATAATGCCTAAAAACAACTCCCATTGAGAGACCAAAAGGCAACAAATCTGATTCCAGAGCTTTTTGCTCGGCAATAATATCATTAAGTTTCATGGTAAAAAAAAAAAAAAAATGATTAGATCAGACCATGCACTCAACGGCCCCTATTTCAACCACCTCCGATATTTTTCATCTGAATTCCCTTCCGATTCTTTCGAGAACCCAGTTGACTTTTAGAAGCAACACAGGCTGATTTGATTAAAGTATCTATGCCTTTTTGATGGACTACAAAGTCCCAAAGGTGAAAATTGGAGGAATTCTATCGTACATCAAATAAAATTGAAGATATGAATAAATTAATTTTTGTTAATAAATCATAAATAATTAAATTAAATATTTCTATTTAAAAATATAAAATTTAATGTAAATTATTAGATATAATAAATTTCATATACAAAACACCTGGCTGAAAATTAAGGATGAATTATGTTTTTCCAATAGAATGGGTTTGGTCAAACCCACGAGATTGGACTCTGGATAAAGCAGCCACGTGTGCATAATATGTGTAGTTCAGCTGATGGGGAGCAGGTATTTAGCACAAGTCATTGCACACGTCCTCTCTTCATTAAAACACTCACATATTTCTTCATTTCTGAACATGTCTTAAACTTACTTCTTATTTATTCAATATTGTTCTTGAGTCACACATCATTTACCATGTAATGTAATATAATTAATAATTCGTGGAAGAGAAGCTATTCAATGACGTGTGACGTGATGATAGCATGGCATGACAATTAATTTACAATGCGGCCTGCAGCCTCAACAATACATGCATGTATCATGTATAAGGTCAACGTTAATTAAGTTACTCTCACACATTTTTAATGGTAGATATACTATAAATTAGATTCAAACAAATAATATTACACTTTTTTTCTTATTTATTATATCTAAGGTAAATATATAAAATTTAGAAGACTATTAAATAGTCTTATTTTTAAAAGGAAAAAAAATTACATTTAAGTGGTTTCACTTATTAAAAGTAATGTGATATGTGAAGTTGATTGAATACTATTTTTCGAAGATCATATGGATAAAATTAAAAGAAAAATAATGAACACAATTTTTAAACAAATAGTTGATTAAAAAATGGAGGGAGTACTCTTAAGTCTTTAGAACATGTGAGATGACTTTATAAAGCAAACATGCCACCAGGTAAGGAAGGAAGGTGGAGAGGAACAACCTTTGTCACAGACAGACAGTGGTGAATTTCGCGTTTTGGAAACCATGGCGGATATGTCTAATTAACGGAAAAGGCTACATGCTCAAACTTGGCTATCCACACTATCATCAACGTAACAATAAAAACACGATGATACAAACGTTTCACATCTTTGATGGGTGAGTTGGCTATTTCGAATGCGATGGTTTCGTTGAGCTTCAACCGTCAACCGTCAGCACCATAAATTAATGTCGAGCAAAGTAATGTATTTTTTGCTTTCCCTTCCACTAACTCTTTGTTTCGATCTATAGAAGAGGAATAAAAAGAGGATATATGAAAAGAAAAAAGTGAAAATTTTGAGATAAAAGTACGTCGAAAACCAATAAAATATTTTTCACCAGATAAATATATAGAAAATAAGTAAAAAAATATAATTTTTAAATTTTTTTGGTTGAACTTACCCACCAATTTTATTGACTTACTATATTTGAATGTCAGTGAGAGTAAATAAAAAAAGATATCGACAAAATAATAGATATGTAAAGAAAATATATGAGAAATTATTTTTTAACTATTGCTTTAATGTATAAAAATAGATGGAAAGAAAATGATAAAATAATAATTTTTGTTTAATTTGATTAGAAGGACAAAAATAATTAAAAATAATATATTAAATAATAAAATAACTCTTATTGCAAATTAATAAAGTTGTAAAGTTATCGGTAGATGTACCAAATGAGCTTTGCAAATCAAATTGGGTTAAAGTATGCGCAGATCGAATCATTTAGATCCAGACAATAAAAACTCACATTTTAAATAAATTTATTTTAATTAGTTAGATTTATACTATAATCCTATAACTTATTCTATTTTACTTTAAAAAAACAATTGATCAGACAAATCTAATTTGCATAAAGATAACTCATTTATCATTTAAGCTTGCTTTTTTATAAGCATATTTTTAAAAGGTCCAATCCATCAAGTCCATAAGTTTTAAAACCATTAAGTACCCCTAACTATTTAATAACTCTATACAAGGTAGATTTTGAAATTATAAAGTAATCCAAGCTTTTTTATTCTTATCTAAGGAGAAAAGTTTTTGCTAATTTGTAAAATACTTTTCAAACCTTTATTTTCTTTCTACATTTTTCCTACAAATCCAAAAAAAGAGGTGGTGGAAAAAATATGGAAAAAAATAGACTAAAAAAAGGTGAAAATAAAAATATGCAAAAAAAAATTTTCACTGGTGTTTGAATACATATAAGATAAATAAAAATAATAATAAAAATATTAATTTTTATTTAATTTAATGAAAAATTAAATATACTAAAAGAGATGATTTATTAAACAAAATTGTCCCTATATATTGTAAGTCTACAAAAGAGAAATTTTATAATTATAAAGTTTTCTACCCATTTTGCACATTTACTTAGTGGGAAGATATTTTTGCCGATTCTTGATGTGCTTTTCCCTTTTTTTTCTTCTCACTTTAAATTTTTCACAGCATACGAATACTAAAAATTTTGATTTTATTCCTTTTTTCTTCTCATATATTTTTCCGTACCTTTTTTATATAAATTGAAACAGAGCTGTAATAAAAGTAATAAAAATTATATTTTTTATTTTTTAATTTTCAATCAAATTAAATAAAAATATTTTTACCATTATCATTTTATATATTTTTTTATTTGAATGATGTGTGGAAATTTTTTTTATTTTTCTTTTCATCCCTTTCTTTTAACTATTTTTTTAATGATTTTTTCCCATCACATCTAGACGCAGATAAGTGTCTTTCATGGTAAGTCCCTCCTGCAATATGTATGTACTTTTTCGTCTTTTTATATCCGTCGTTTATAACTATTTTATGGATATTAAGAAAGTTATTCCACCGTAATTACTCTGTATATTTATTTTTCCAATACTTGCCAAAACAATCTTTTAGTTCAGTATTTTTTTATCTCCTTTTTATTGATCGCTCTTAACCATTTTTATAAAGAATAAAAAGTATTTTAATATATTTATTTTTAATATACTTTTCAAAATTATCTTTTAATCTAAAATTAAAATTTACTTCAATTTATTTCTCTATATACTCTCACATATCTTGACTTTGTGATCATAAAATTTAAGATGATTTACGATGGAGAGAAAAATACGATGAAATAAATTATTAAGTGTAATATCCTAAGTTAATAATTAAAACTTTATAAATTTTAATCCTTGTAAATATTTATTTTTATTTATCTATTTAGTTAATAATTAGCTTTAAATTTCTATTCTTCTATCATTTTAAATTGGTTAATAATTAAAGTTTTATAACTATTTTATGGATACTAAGAAAGTTATTCCACCATAATTACTCTATATATTTGTTTTTGCAATACTTGCCAAAACAATCTTTTAGTTCAATGTTCTTTTTATCTCCTTTTTATCAATCACTTTTAACCATTTTTACAAAGGATAAAAAGCATTTTAATATGTTTATTTTTAATATACTTTTCAAAACTATCTTTTAATCTAAAATTATATTTTACTTCAATTTGTTTCTCTATTTACTCTCACATATCCTGGACTTTGTGATCATAAAATTTAAGACGGTTTAGAATGGAGAAAGAAATATAATGAAATAAATTTATTAATTATAATATCCCAGATCAATAATTAAAGTTTTATAAATTTTAATGATTGTAAATATTTATTTTTATTTATGTATTTAGTTAACAATTGATTTTAAATTTCTATTCTTCTATTTAATTGGCTAGCATTGGTTCAAGCCTATTTAAACATTTTCTATAAGAATTTTTATATAAGTTGGGAATAATTTTAGTGATTATAGGTATAAAGATTTATAAAATTAATTATTAGTATTTGATAATTTACTTATGGGAAACCAAAATATTTATTTCAGGACTTTCAAATTTATCAAATTATTACACATATATATTTTTATATTGAAGGGAGATTAAAAATAATTGAGTTGATATTGTAGAAAAAATTAGTTTTTATAAAAATGTGAGTATTAAGATTTTATTCATTAAAAAGCAATAGTAAAATATTTTATTGAAAAATATTAAATTTGAGAGTGCATAGTTTATGAAATATATTAGATATGTTGAATGACTTTTACTAATGAAATTGTGAATTGTTAACAATATTTTAGAAATTGACAAGTGATGAATTTTGTATATATATATGTATGTATGTATATATATATATATATATATATAAGGCTATATAAATGGCTCTTTAATAATTATGTACATTTTAAAATACTCACATCAAATTTTAAAGTTATTTGAAAAAAAAATGAGCATTATAAAGTATGAAAATTTGATGGCCAAGATGGATCTAAATAAATTAAAAGGCAAAGATTAAAATGAGGGATTTGGATTTAGGGGGTGCAAGGAGCATAAGATTAGACTCCACCCCAATTTCCTTATTTTCTTCTTTTTAGTTTCCCTATTTACGAAAAGTCAGTTCCCTTTCTCTTTTCACTCTCCATTGCCTTCCTCTCTTTCTTTCTCTCTTTCTTCCTCCTCTTTTTTTTCTCTTTTCCTTCAGTTAGTCTCTCTCTATTGACACTAACCTAGCTGAGCTAGCTCCCTTCCTTTTTCTGTAAAAAGTTAGATTGCTAGATGCGCCACTGTTGTTGACTTCCATCATTTGTAACGGAAGCTACTACAAACTAGCATTTAGAGATTGTATGGGAAGTGATAGCAAAAAGGGTCACATGGGTAAATTGGAACTAGTAGCAAGCTAATGAGGTGCTCATCCAATGAGCGTCCGATATCTTTTTTGAACTTTCATCTCTTGCTTTTAGTCGTGGCAAGTTATTGTGATGTGAGGCTCTAATAGAAAGCAATGCTTTCTCCTTTTTGCTTTTGGGCGAGCCTTGCATTTTCCAACGTTGATGAGTTGCTGTTGATTCCTTCAGGTAATGGTAAACCACTCTAGACATAGAAATATTTATATTTTTACTAGTTAAACTTGAAATTCAAAAAAACCCCATTTTTAATATTGTGGATTCTTACTAAAGTTTCTAAAAAATAACATCTTTATGCCATAGAAGGATAGAGTATTTTGATTAAAGCTTTTCTAGGATATTATCTTCTAAGATTATGAAAAATTTGAACCTAATTTATAAAATCTTATCTTATTATATTATTTGAATACTTGATATAATAATCATAAAATAAGAATTTTATGCTCAAGAGTTTTAGATTAATATATTTTAAGTATATTTATATCACAAAAACCTAATATTTTTTTTATGTTTAGACTTTGATTTGGACATTTTTAAAAAGTGTGATTTTTCCTATTCTTTAAATAAGAACTAAAAATATAAGGAAATAAATATATATTTTTATACACTGATGTGAATAGAATCCTTCTAGAGCTTAAGATCCTAATATTTTGATTATTTCATATTTTGAATTAGAAAATCCATTAGATAAAGAAAGTGATGATCTAAGATGATGGGTGATAGAAAACAAGTGTTTTTAGAGCTTCAAGTTCTAATATTTAAATCTGAAAGTTCCTAAGTAATAGTATGTTTAAGTTAAAATCTAATCTTAGGAACTATGAAAATAAAGAGTGAATAGATACTTTCTAGGATATTAAATTCAAATATTTTATCCATATGGTTTAATATGAGAATTTCCACATTACAATATATTCTTAGTTTCTTATGATTAACCTAAGGAAAGATAATAAGATGCATTATGGAAGATTTAATGTTATGATTACACCTCGGATAGTAAATTAAGAAGAAACCAAGTAAACTCGATGTATTTATAAGTTATTTTTGTAATTTATGGATAGAAAGGTGATTGGTATAGACAATCTGGACTTCCAAAAATGAAAAAGTATTCTCAAGTGAGTATATATCTTACCCTAAATTAATATGTTAATAAAGTGTTATTTAAATGTTATAATCTATATTCTTAATGTAGAATATATACATATATATATCTGTGTATAAATTCTTTAAAGTATAATTGTGTAGTATAGATTACTAGTAAATCATCCTTACAATCATACGTGACGACATAAAGATGATATCTGTGATAAGGTAATGGTTACTTGTTTGAATGAATGTGGATTTATCATGTTGGAAAGACATGGTGGTTTCATTATCATCTGTTGATTGATTGTGATAAAATTACAATGGTAAATGAAACTATTTGTAAGCTTATATTGCTATATATGTATTAGAAAGCATGTGTGATTTGGATTGGGATGTGAATGAAAATTATCGCCGTACAAGAAGGTATAGTGACCATGTTACATAGATATCATCATGTATTGATATTTGCCCCATGATAATGAAATTATGTTTCATGATGAATTTGTTTTAAAATTATAATTTATAGAACCAAGCTCTATTGTGTGTATTATAATATGAATTATACTATGAATGACATTTGAAATGAGAAATGTGATGGAGGTGAGCAAAATTCTCAATAGAAAGCTTAAAAAAAGTATAAGGTTGGATACTTGTTAATATAAAATATATTATTTCTTACTGAATTGTGAAATGGAAAATCTATTTATCCTTAAATACTTCTATTTGATATGATTGTGATGATTTGATTATGATTGGGCTTGACAGCCATCTAAATGTGTAATGGCTTTTCAAATTGAGTCGAATATGATGTAATATTAGAAATTTAATTATGATTAAATATTACTGTTAATATATTTACAAGGACTTAATGTAAATGTGAGGATTTAATTGTGATTGAGCCTTAATAACTGTTTTTGAATGTGATAACTACTTGGAATGGGTAGTGTGATATGATAATGATATTGTGTATATGTGAATAGTTAGGATTTTTATAATTTATGATGTGAGATTTAGAATCTAAGTTACACGCAAGTGAATACCTAACTCGAGGCCTGGCTTCGTATATTTCAAAAATTCAAAAAGTTTAGATTGCATTTATTCCTTTAATTAAATATATAACCAGCATGTAACCATTTGATATAATTGAATTGTGGTTTAATAGTGATGGACATATGCTTAATGAGTTCTCGTATCTCACTCCATTTTTTTTAATATTTTTAGGTTAAAATAAGTATATTTAAGCTTCTTGCATTTATAGAGATTCAAGATCGTTTAGTCAAAAAATTTAATCTTAGAAATCTCTTAGTTAAAGATCAAAATTTGAGATAGAGATTTTATTTATTTAACACTTGATATGTTGAATTATTTATATGTGTATATATATTGAAGTTATGTAGTATTGTGTATGATGATGATGTTATCATATCTGAGGAAATATACAGTTAGGAATACTGAGAATCTCTTGGATAAACATTAAAATTTGAGATAAAGATTCTATTTATTTAACATTTGATCTGCTGAATTGTTTATTTGTATATATAAATTGAAGTTATGTAGTATTGTGTATGATGATGATGCTATCATATATGAGGAAATATACATATTTTATATTTTAAGGTTTAGGGTTTAGGGTGCATGGCTTTCAGGAAAATGTTTAAAAACAGGAGAGACTCTACCTATTTTTTCTTGTAAGATTGAAAATGAATTTTCAGTCACTACGAAAATATAAAGATTTTCATAGGATAGATTAGAATAAATAATGTTAAGATTTATGGAAATTGAATAATGAGATTTATGGTAATCATGATTAGTTTATGGTCGTGACATTTAAGATATTTTAAGATGAATGTACAGAGTGATAAATTATTTATTAAAAAAGGTAAAATTGAAAAGAAAATGATTAATACTTCATTAAATTTCTAAAGTAATAGATAATCTATAGAGAATGGAAAGATAGTTATATTATTAAAGGATAACATTTTGATCACAAAGTTCAAAAATAGTTATACTATTGGAGTATGACATTTTAATTAGAAAGTTTAAGGCATTTGAAAGTAGAAAGAAAAACATGATGGCATAAATCGTTGAGATATTTTAAGATAAATGTATAAAGTAATTAAGTATTTATCAAAATAAAAAATTAATATTTCATTGAATTTCTATTATTGTAGAGAAAAAATTTAAGATAACAAATAAAAAGATATCAATAGGATATAAGTCTTATTTAATAATTAATTGATTATATTAACAGTTAGTTAACTATATTGGTTGTTAGTTAATAGATGATTATCTTGACTAATTTGATTAACTAATAGCATTAATTATTTGTATAAATATATTTGATAAAATTAGTGATTTATTATTAATTATTTATATATAAAATAACATAAAGGGAGATGAAAATATTTTATAATTTATTTTAATATTTCTTTACTTTAATAATTTTTCTTGATTTAAAACATTATTTATTAGATTAAATTCTTTTGTAAAAACAAATCAAATGTCTTTGAAATGCAAATAACAATTAATGTTAAAATAATATTCCTCAATATTTTCTTATTCATCTTTTACTACTAAACTGCATATTAATATTATTTTATGGTTTAATAATTTTGATTAGTTATTTTAAAAATAAAGAATGTAATAATTTATGTATTTATTTACATATAAAGATAGATTATATAATTAAACATGACATGACACATTAAAATTATCATAATGTATGTATGAAAGAAGATTTAAATGAAAGTACTTTTTATTAATAGAATATTTTATTCTTACATATATTAATTTTATAATACATACCATATTTTTAGTGAGATTATCTCACTTTAATAAGAAAAGGATATTTTTAAAATAAATCATACGAACAACGCAACTCATTGCATATGTTAAACTTAAAAGTCCTTTGATTATTATTATTTTGGTGATAACATTATTATTTAATATTTAAAAAGATGAAGGCCTTGTTTGGCAATTAGTTGATAGCTGTAACTGTTAACTGATTCAATTAGCTGTTAGCTGATAGCTGATTGTATTAGCGGTTTGAATGAAAATGTTTGGTAAAATTAGCTGTTTGTAATCAGCTGTTTATATGTAAAATGATAAATAAGTGTATGAATATATTTTATAAATTATTTAAATTTTTTATTTTAATATTTTAAATTTTATATATTATTTAGTAGATTAAATTTCTTGAAATAATATATTATTACAATTTATTATAAATTAAATATTTCTTTAAAATTAAATTAATATAATTTTTATAAAAATTTATAGTTATATCCTAATTATTATAGGTTTTTTTACAACATATGAAAAACATATAAATTAATTTATAATAGAATATAATTTATATTATAAAGCTTAATTTATAATAGAATATAATTATTATAGGTATTTTATTAATATAAATTAATAAAATTTATATTTTATTAATTCATATTATTAAAATACCTATAATAATTATATTCTATATAGGCATTTTATAAAGTGATGCATGCACTGAAATAGTGCGGAAATAAATTTGGCAGAGACGCTGCACGAAAGCAAGACATGAATATATAGCGGAAATGAATTTAGCAAAGAAAGAAATAAAGAAAAGTTGAGAACCGTTGAAATAATAGGAGGGCAGCTCGGGAATATATGTATTTAACCGAAAGCAGTTAAGCAAAAATGCTGCCCACACCAGCGTTTTTTATTTTGGCTGTTGGGGGCCAAAAAGCTGTTTCAAACAGCTGTTTACCAAACAAGTAAATCAGCTGATAGTTGTAGTCAACCAGCTAAATTCAGTCAAACCAGTTAAAAGCTAGTTGATCAGCTGTTTGCCAAACACCTTCGAAGAAGTGTTACTATTAAAAATTAAATAATAAGTAGCTTGATTGTAAATGGAAAAAAATAAGAAAAATATTGTATTAAATATGGGTTAAAGTGTCTTTTTATATATAAAAAAGAAATAAATTATTTTAAAACACTTGACTTTCTGATGTTTTCAAATTCATAGATTCAAGGCTAATATACTAATTATTAAAATTGTTCAATAAAAATTAAAATTAGCAAATTAATTTGATTAATTAGTAAAAAAAACTACTTAAAAAGTTGTTTACTCCTAAACTTTATTGCATAACAATATCTCAAACTGTTGCACTCAACCTTTTCTGCGAATTTAAGTTCCCCCATCAATGAATTCAAATATTTTGTGCGGATTGGCTGCCCATAAATAAATTCCTCTTCCTCTATCATGAATGATTAGGTTATTTTGAAACTGGAAAAAAAAAAAAAAACGTGTGTCAATAATTTAGATCTTGCTATGTTTTCACCCCTATATTACTCAAGTCATGTATTGCTTTATGTTCAAGTTTTCTTGGACTACATTGTCGGCTTGGTTCTTTACACTTTATGCTCCTCATTCCTTATTTTTAGTGCAACGGCCAGTCTTTGGATAGCCGTTGCCAAATTATTATTCACAACTTGTAATTAACAATATTATCCCGTCCACTTTGTAATTAAAACCATAGGAAATCAAATTAGAAGCATAATATATGCTGCGAGAGGCCGGTTTGCAATTGACGGAAACTTCTGTTATACATCAGTAAGAAGATAAGTGCGACCAAAGCTATATAGTCTCAACAATAATCATTATTGAATAATGTTCGTAGAAACCTTATTTATTTATTTATTTTGAAATGAATGTTCATAGAACTTCAGGAGCGAAAGAAATAGCCTAAAACAAATTAAATCATGTAAATTAATTGATGGAAAGTAAGTATAAAAGAAACCCCAAAATGAAACTAACTGAATCAAAATTACATTAATATTTTAATTCTATTTCGCGCAAAGAACTGATAAAGTAATTTGTAAATTAATTGATAACTAATAGTAAATTAGTTAATTGTATATTAAGCATTTTACAAAATTAAATATTAAATAAGCTAAAATTATAAAATAATATAAAAAAATATACTAATAGAAATATATGAAATTAAAATACTTTATATTTATCCAAATATAAAATTATATTATACAATTAATATGTTCAAAAATAAATTATAATATCTAATATTTAGTTAATTCTATTTTATGAATTTATATATTTATTTATATAATTTTTATTTTATTATTTATAATTATAATGATATAATTATATTTTATAATATTATATATTTATTTATATATATTTTTATATATTTATAATTTAAAATTAGAATATAATTATGTTAAAATTAAATAAATTGCATTTTATAAAAAATAATGTTTAAGTTTATGTTATGAAAGGTATGAGTTGTAAATTAATAAGAGAGAATAAGAATAAATTTAAAAAAATTTAAAGAGATGGTAACTTGTTAAAAAAAATTTGTACACTAATTTATTAAAAAAGTCAGTTTTAATTTAATAAGTTATTAATTAGGTCAATAAATAACTTATTAATTAAGTTAATAAGTTATAAATTAATTTATTTATTATAAATGAAAATTTTTGTTTCAATGCAGAGAGAAAATAAAAAATAACAAATTTAATTGCTTTCCTTTTTGAACGATGAGAAAAAAAGAAAAAAATAAAAATAAAAATAAAACAATATATCATAATTTTTTAATTATTTCAAATATCAAATTTATAAAATTTCCCTTCTCCCCTCTCAATTTTCTCCTTAACCAATCAAAGACTAGGTGTATGGGCTTGAATATAACAAGAACAAAAGATGATATATATAAAAAACGAGTTCGAAATCCCACTTATTAAAAAGGCCCCCGTGAATTAATGGAAGAAACATGTACTACTAAAATCAATGAATGATTTGGTCAAAATAGGGAAATTGGCACGCAAATCTACATTTCGAGCTGGCAAAATGATACGCTGTCTGGGTTTTCACTTTAAGTAAGCAGACATGTTCACTCACGTTGGAGGAAAACATGCCTCCAGTGTCCCACGGGAAACATGCAGCGCCGTTGTATCCCATTCCTCTCTCCCATGTCACTCCAATCCCGCCTTAACTCTGGCTTTCGAATTTGGCGCCAAACTCGGTCTCGACGGTCAAAAGCTTCCGGCAGGCCCCAGAAAAAGGCCGAATTTACGAAATCTGCGTTATATTTTCAATATTATTTTATTTGTATTTTAATTTTAATAAATAATAAATTTAATATTATAATTAAATAATTTAAAAATATAAGTAAAAATAATATTAAAATCTTCAATAGTAAAGAATAATTTTTGGGAATGGATTCCAATCACCCAGTCTGAGTTGTCATCGACGTGGCGGAGCAGAATGCGAGATTCACTTTCATTCTTCTCGGACATTATCCCTTGGTTGCTGCTGAGGGTGTGAAATTCTTATAGACACACGTAATAATTATGCGAAATTGTTTTAAAATAAAATTTAAATATTAATTTATTTATAAATTTTAATTTAATATATTATTTATAATTTTTATTATATCTAATGATTTAAATAAATGATTTTTTTTTTATTTTTAATCTATCACAAATTTTTTATTTAATATTTGATTAGTATTAAATTTATATAAATATGAAAAATCCAATCATTTAAATAATTAAATATGATAATTATAATTATTATATTAAATTAAATTGAAAATCATAAATAATTTAATTAATATTTAAAATTTATTTAAAATACCCGCTAACAGCTGCATTTGTACCTTCCAGCCTCGCGGGCCCCACCGTGCTTTTTAACCTCCTCAATATCGATGCGGATACCTCCGTGATGGCATGAGATGAGCCCCACCACCATCTTTGGCGGGAATCCCCCTGCATCGCCCGCCCCGTTTTCAAAACAAGTCAACTGAGCACCGCGTGAAAACTAACGCCGACACGCCGTGGCTGTCCTTGGCGACCTCAGCAATGTTTAACGGCGAGCCGTTACCGTGAGAATACGGGTACAGCAGGCACCGCGGGGCTTTTAGAGTAATGCCACGTAGGAAAGTTCGCGGCAAACATTTTTTGACGCGCTTGCGTTTGATATCAGACGCTATGGCTCATTCCCGTGGGCCCCCTTGGTTGGGGTTACAAACAATGTAGGCAGCAGAGTTTAATTGTTTTCTGACACGTGTCAGGAGATTCACGTTAGAATTTTCATTAGAGGTAGACATTACGAGTGACAGGCGAGGTCTGCTCGCAACTAAGTAAGCTGATCCCCCCCCCCTCTTATTTTGGACTCTTATTAAGCATGGCGTATTACCCAATTCATGAAAATGAACTAAGTTTTTTCCATGACTAATCAAAATCCACTGTATGGACCAAAAGATTCCTCCAAAATTTTGGACCAAAACGTTGCTTCTCATTCCCCCCCCCCCTCGAAAAGGAATGTGCTCCTAAAGTTTAGGATAAGAAACAAAAAGAACAAACGAATAAAAGAATAAAACAAAGATATAAATCTGCTTTTTTATTTTTTAATCCAGTTGGGAAAAAATTACGCTTATTGGCTCATTAACTGAAATGGATCCTGCATATGTGATTCGGATCTTCTACTGTCCGGATGCGATAAGGCATCTATCTGCTCTTCACATCAAATTCAAATATAAGGGACTGAGTTGTTGAGGGTACCCAAAGCTCCCAAGACAATCGGTTATAAGCAAGATGATGATCAAAGATACATGGACAAGTACAAGAAAACCGGCGGAAACCAGTGACAGAGGAAAAGTCCATCACAGCGGTGTGATCACGTGCGTACGTCAGAATTTCTTTCAGCGAATCACACCTTAATTTCTCCTTAATTACCAAATTACTTTGTTTACTGCAATTCCTTTGACTAATCGGTTATAAGTTTAATGATGGAATATAACTTTTTTTAGAAATATTTGATTTCATTTCATTTTTTAAATCTTTCGATGATAATCATTATTTGCAATTAAATTAAAGACTATTCAAAATAACTTTTATTTTATAAAAAGAGATATATTAACATTTCATTTTATGTAATAAATAAGTTCATTTATAATTTATTGACATAATTAATAAAGTTATAAATTAATTTAAGTATTTTGTGCACTATCCTATTAGAAAAAATAAGTTTTAATGTAATAAATAACTTATAATTTATAAACTACTATTTTTTTAAATCTATCCTTTTTTATTAATTTACAACAAATATATAATCTAAATATTTTTTATAAAATATAAATAATTTAATTTTAACAATAATCATATTCTAATTGTAAATGATAAATACATATAAATAAATATATAATTTATAAAATATAATTAAGTAATTATAATTCTATTATAAATAATAAAATAAAAATTATATAAGTAAATAAATATATAAATTTATAAAATATAATTAATTAAATATTAGATATTATATTTTTATCTTTAAATCCATTAATTCATGTAATATAATTAATTTTAAATAATTATAATTATTTAATTATAAATCTATTTTATGAATATATAATTTTATATTATTTTATAATTTTAACTAGTTTAATGATAATTTTATGAAATACTCTTATATAAATTAGATAACTTATTATTTATTAATTAACTTATGAGTTATTAATTAATTAGTAATATAATTAATTTAACAATTACTTACAAGAATTAAATCTAATATTTGCATCTAATTAACTTCTTTTTTTTATCTTCTAGATTTATTGCCTTTATTCTCACAATACAATAATATAAAATTTTATTTTATCTCTCTTATTATTTTCTTAATTATCTAACACTAAAAAATTATTTTTTATACGTTACTTAACAAAAATACATTATATGCAATCAACTATCAAAATATAAAATAATTTGTGTATAATTAATAATTAATTATATTTATAATAATTATTTCAGAGGTAAAATCCTATTTGAGTGACTGTAGATCATATACGTGCCATCGTTTGTCTCGTGGGTCAGTCCATTGCATCAGCCACCCACATCCTCCTCCCGAAGTTAATCGAGAGCAATTTTTGTACGTTCAATTATATTATTTACATTTAATTATAATTAATAAAAATAATATTTATTAATTTTTATAATTTTAATACACGAAAATTTAAAAAAATTATATTTGTAATATATAATGAATCTATAAAATTGATAAATATAAATAGATATATATATATATATATATATATATATATATATATTGTTACCGATTATAACTAAAGACATTTTGATATAAGTGAGTAAAAATTCTTCGTAAAATGCACGCAAAGCAATCTCTGCCCGAACCACGTGGCATCCCAGCTGGATCGTGAATTAACCTCCATGGTAAGAGATGACCGGTTGGCCAAGAGTACAATTACGATGTAGGAAAGGTCAGTTGGGTCAGGACGGGCAGAGTATGGGGCAGGCGTTAGTCACGCCATGTGACAGTGCAGCATAACTCCCCTCTCTCTTTGCTTACAGGCGGGGTTTCTTTTAATAATAATAAAAAAAAAATAAAAGCAAAGTGCAAAAATTAGTATAATATTCCCTATATATATACACGGGGAGAATTAAGAACAACTAGGCGTGTTTGGCGCTTGGAAAGCAAGAAAGGCAAAGAGAGAAGAAAGAGAGTGAAAATAGTGTTTCTTGGTACAGTCGCAACGCAACACACAGAGGTTGATTGGTTTTTATGGCGATTTGGCCAAAGCAGCGGCCATAATTGCCGGAATTTGACGCATTTGGACACACGAGGGCGAATTCACAGTACTTTCTGGACCTGCTACCATTGTGACTATCTTAGCTGGCTCTTTAAATTACTCGGCCTTTCCGGAGAGAATTTCCTGGCTCGTGGCCAAATCTGATATTCCCTGCTCTCCAATTTCCCTATTTCTTCTGCGTTTCTGAGACTTGTGAGTGGAAAATTTTCGGGGGGGAAAAGAAAAACTCAGAGATGGAGTGGTCTGCCTGTACGGACGAATACGAGAAGCTTGTGATAAGGATGAGCACCCCCAGGTCTGTTCACTGGTGCTCAGATTTCATCTTCTTCTCTTGAGTTGATTTCTATGTTGACTTCCGTAGTCTGTAAGTTTTATGGTTGTTTTAGAACTTGCTGAGTTTGGTTGAATCCCGGCTAATCTAAACTACGTGCGAGCACTTGTTTGCCTGGCGTTGTTTCCCCTGGTTTATGGATCCAGTCAAACTTCTGAATCCTTGTAATTTGTTGGTTTCAAATTCATGGCAGATTCAGAACATTATTTAATTTTTCTTCTTGCTTTTTCTCCAGACATTAATATTTTTATCATGTTTGGAATTGTCATTTCCAATTTCCTTCTTCTCATGAGTTGTTGCCTGAGAAGGATGATATTCGGTTCTGATCTCCTGTTGGGTATTTCTTCCTGTCAATCCTGGTGTATTGAAATCTGCATTGATTTATTATTTACGAATTAGAATCAGAATTAGAACCAAACACGAACAAACTAATAGTTTAATAATTTGCTGACTTTTCTTACCGTGTATGGTCCCTTCCTAGAATGCTTTTCTCCTTTCTTTTAGACTTTTATTCCGTTCACACTTATTCTTTGGGTTTAGAGTTTCAAACTTGAAATCCGGAGAAAATGCAATTTCACTGACTCTGACCTGTAATTGTGAAACAGGGTTGTCATTGACAATTTTGTTTGCCCCACGTCGACTCTAGTTAAGGTATTTTTCCTCAAAACACTTTCCTTCACGGAACCCCTTTTGCTTCCTCAAGCGTTGTTTTATAATCTAAATAACCCAAAATCTCTTATGGTGAATTAACAGGTTGATAGCGCTAGAAGGCATGGTATTCTTTTAGATGCTGTGCAGGTTCTTACTGATCTGAACCTTTCAGTTAAAAAAGCCTACATTTCCTCTGATGGCAGGTGGTTCATGGATGGTAGGCTTATATTTCCTTCCACTTTTTGTATAATTCTTGATTCTTACGGATTCTGCTAAACTGTGCCCAAAGGGAGCGCACTTTAACACGAGATTCGTATTCCATGGGTTGTTCTTTAAACACTGACTTTTGGTTATTCAATTACCAGTTTTCCATGTTACCGATCAGAACGGAAACAAGTTAACTGACGAGAGTGTTTTAAACTACATCGAACAGGTATTTTACGAGCTAAATATGTTTAACGCTTCAACATGTATTTATTTGCATTAAAAAATTTCTGTCGACCCTAAAATTATCATTTTTGTCTAAAAACAGTCACTTGGTACCATTCACAATGCGAGAACCAGCCGCTCAAACGGACTCACTGCATTGGAATTAACAGGAACAGATCGCGTTGGTCTTCTTTCAGAGGTGTTTGCCGTCCTTGCCGACTTACAATGTGATGTAGGAGAAGCTAAGGTTTGGACGCACAATGGTCGGATTGCCTCCCTTATTTATGTTAAAGACTGCAACTCTGGTTCCACAATTGAGGACGCTCAGCGAATTAATAGGATCGAAGCACGTTTAAGAAATGTGCTGAAGGGGGACAATGACATTCGAAGCGCAAGGACTTCCTATCTCTATGGCAGAGATGCACAATGAAAGAAGGCTACATCAATTGATGTTTGCTGATCGTGATTATGAGAGGACTCCCATCCTCAAGTTTAGATCGGATACTCCGATTGTCACAGTTCAAAATTGGACAGAAAGGGGTTATTCGGTTGTGAACATTCAGTGCAAAGATCGAATAAAGCTTCTATTCGATGTTGTATGCACTCTGACTGACATGGAATATGTAGTCTTCCATGCGACTATTAACACGAGCAGAGATCAAGCACACTTGGTAAATACACAACTTTATCTGGCTATGTTATTATTCTTTTAGGACATTAGTTGGCTTGTGAACTTAACATTGTTTGAATCTCGTTATTTCAGGAATTTTACATCAGACATAAAGATGGCACCCCAATTAATTCGGAACCAGAGCGCCAACGTGTAATTCAATGCTTACGAGCTGCCGTGGAAAGAAGGGCATCCGAGGTATACAGCTGTGATTTACATTCTTAGCTACTAAGTTATTTGTTCATTTTAGATTAACTTTTCCGAGATTAATTTTGTAATTGGTTGATGACAGGGTGTAAGATTAGAGTTATGCACGGAGGATCGGCAGGGACTTTTAGCTGAAGTGATGAGAATATTCCGAGAAAATGGATTGAATGTGACGAGGGCTGAGATATCAACCGTGGGTGACATGGCCACCAATGTTTTCTATGTAACGGATGCGATTGGTTATCCAGCTGACCCCAAAATCATCGAATCTGTAAGGGAGAGAATTGGGTCTAGCAATCTAATAGTGAAGGAATTGCCCTCGACGTGTCATCAGAAGGCAAAGAGTGATGATCAAGCAGTTGGAGTTGGTGGGGCAGTGTTGTTATCCCTCGGGAGCCTTGTGAGGAGGAATCTGTATAATCTGGGACTAATCAAATCTTGTTCTTGAAGCAAAGTGAGGGAATTTGAGAGTGTGCAAGATATTAGATACGCTAAACTTTTAAAACATGATATTCTTTGCTTGAGGGTAGGGTTTTTGTGTACATAAAAAGTAAAGGTGAAATTTGGGGGAAAGTAGTTGTTACAGTTTGTTGGGTTGGGTTTGGTTGTTGGTATAGACAGCTGGAGGGAGTGATGCGGATGCAGCTGGCCCCACTTATATTAAATTCAATTCAATGGCTTGTGTGTGGGAAAGGGCATGGATTTGAAATCCAAGAGCTGGCAAGTTTGCGAAATGGAGGGATTCTTTGAGGCATAGACAGCTCTAGTTAATTAGAAGGCCAAGTCAGATTGGAATCATACAGAACAAACTCATTTGTTAATACCCACTTTTCCACTATTAATTTTTACTTGATGACCCCATATTTTTTTAATTTCAAGCATTGTGTCCGGCTCTAAGCCTAATCTCTAGCGTTCTAAAGATTTCTCGAAAAGAAAAAGGCATGCCCCTTGTGCAATATCGGATCTTGTTGGATCATAAAATATGGGTCCCATGGAGAGATTGGCGTAACTTTCAAAGTAATGCTTGCAATAAACTTTCTAAGTTGGAATCGAGAAAATGGCGATTGTCCTTTTCCGTTCAATGAGGTCGGAATAACTAACAAGACGGGATCTTCGAATAAGCTTATTTTGTTTGATGAAGAAAGTCAGGAACAGGGTCAATCATTCGAATGCAAGTGGCCGTTTGTTGAATTGTTAAGGATGACTACAACCTGACATCATTTTTCTGGGTTCGAACTGGGCCAATCTTGCATTAGTGAAATATTATTTGTTTCCCGCCCAAGACATTTCTTTTGTGTGGGCCCAAATTAAACGACTTCCAAAGGTCGATAGCCACAGTAACAAATGGAAATGATGATGAAATGGAATGACAGAATTGGCTGCAGCTCTGCTTGTCCGGCAAGATAGTACATGAGATCATAAAATTTTTATAGACGAATTTTTGAAAAAGATTCATGAACGTAGTTAAAAAGAAGTATACCTGCGGAAGGGAGTTGATGATTTGGAGAAGCAGGTGATCTAGATCATCTGTTTGACATGGAAGTTTTATATTACGTTGTCTTTAATAAATGCGAAGGATGGACCATCATGTTTCCCAACTTTGAGCTTTAAAAGTTAGGTATCGAAGATTGATTTATATGGCTCTATAAAGTATTAATGAAAAAATGAATCCCATTTGTTTTCAAACGAAGCCGAGGTTAAAGAGGAGGACAATAAAATGAAAAGATTTCAACACCTCCATGCTGATTTTTGTATGTTTCCATAGCAAGTATTTATAATATAAAATAGGGGAATTCTTCCTATTACCTTAAATTTACAATTTTTTAATAAAATTTGACAATTTTTATAAAATTTTTAATATAAATAATAATGATTGCTGTATGAAAATTTTAAGAATTTTATTGAAAAATTTTAAAATTTAATAAAAATTATAATTTTTTTAAAAAAATAACATTTTAGGAAATTATAAAATTTATTTAAAAATTATAAAAATCATGCTGGTACTCTCTTAAAATATTTTTTTATTTTAAAAAAGAACCGAAAGATGACTCTAATATATAAATGTGAAATTTAAGATGTGACTACTTAACAGAATCTATTTACTATTTTATTTTGATATAAATAAATTTAAGAATCGGACCCTTATTCCTCACAAAAACAAAAAGAAAGATTCAAAATTCAAATCCATCCGCGTTAAGTTCTAGAAGCAAGGAGCGATTGTTAGATGCAGCTGGGGCCAGCCAGGGATACTGTGGAATTGGAAATTCAACACATCGGTAATGGGTAGGCCGCCGCAGCATCGAAGCGATCACATTCTAAGTAGACAAGAAGGTTGGCCGTGTTTGGTGGTGAACAACTCATGACATTAAAGAATGTTTTGACTTACAAATGCAAGGAACATGGGGATGCTCCCTCACGGCTGTCGCGCAGTCCTCGACACTGTACAGGCTAAAGCCTTGTTATATAAAATGGAAACAGTGAAGTTCGGTTATTCATGTGCCGTTGCGCGAATCTCAACATATAGCAGGTTCTACTATTTTAAAAATAATTAATTATTAATATCTACATTGTGTTATTATTTACTAAAATATTTTATAAGCTCAAATTGAAAGCTCATAAATTCTGATCCTGATAATCAGCTAGCTATATTAATATTTAATTAATTAAATTAATTAATAATTAATTACATTAGTTAATTTGATTAATTAATTTAATTTTATTAAATATTTTTATATAAATAATTTTATTAATAATTAATTGCATTAGTTAATTTGATTAATTAGTAATATTAATTATTTATATAAAAATATTTAATAACATTAACTCTTTATTATTAAATATTTGTATGTAAAATGATATATAAAGAAATATGTGTATATTTTCTAATTTTAATAATATTTTAGATTATATTATACTATTTTTTTACAATAAATAATTATAATTTTTTAAGTTAATAAACACTTGTAATATTTTGATATATACAATTACTATTAAAATTTATTTTATAACTATTTTAATAAATAATTTAAATTTTAAATATTTATTATTAAAAATATTAATTAATTATATATTTTAATTAAAAAATATATTTTTTACAAGTAATACTACCCCATTCTTTCTTTTTTTTCCTTAGTATATATTATTTTTTAATTCAAAAGATATCGTTTGATAAAATATTAATAATCTTTTAATATATTTTGTCATTATTCTTCACAAAAAGATATAGTTATATTCATATAATTTTTATTATTATATAAATATCTTAATATAATTCTTATATTTATTTAATTTTATTCAAAAAATAAATAATTATATTATTTTCTTATTAGTTAAGGATAAAAATGTAAAAAATTATACATTTATAGGCTAGAATATATTTTTATATTAAATATAAATAATATATTTTAAAAAATTATTATTTTTAATTTTTTAAATAATTATTTGAAGATTAATAAATGAATTAAAATAATTATTTATTAAATATTTAAATTAACTGATTGATCTAATCTAATATCTAAAAACATTTAAATCAACTCAAAGCATAGAAAAAAATTGTTCGTCAAATCCTTTTTTTATACAAACAGGTTATAACTTTATTATTTAAAAATAAATAAAATTCTATTAAAATTTATTTTATTTACATATAAAATTCACAACTTTTAATAAAAATATTTAAAAAAATGTAAACTGATTTTATAAGACTTGAAAGATACGAATCAATATATAAATTTATTCTGAGTGTACTTCCCAAATTAAGCATAGCTTCTGTGCTTATTTTTTATTGGAGATTAAAAAAAAAATATTATAGGATAGATTATCTTATCTCCTTGAGATTGAGATGCAGATGCAGGTGTAGCGGACTGGAAATTATCTGGCTCATTTGTTTGTACTGTAAAAAGGACGGTGACGGTCACATGCACAAACTTGACTCCATCCTCCGTTTTTTTAACTATAATATATTATTGGTACAATTATATCGTTATATTATTAAATTTTATTATATATTAAATTTATTTTTTAAAATTAAATTTAAAAAAATTTTAAAAAATAAATTAATAATTAAATTTAATAATATATTAATATAATATTATATATCATAATTTTTTTCAGAACAGTATTTATGAGTGTGTTACTGCGAGCGGTGATTTGATTTAATATCTGGCAAGCACGTTGTATGCACCAGAGAGCCGGCTTAACTACTACTTTTTTCAGGTTGCACGCTCGTGAGAGGAGCCACATTATATTATTATATATTTCGAAATCAAATCAATGTTGGAATGTGGCCATGCAAATAATTAAAAAAATCAACGAATACAAGAATTTGTCATATAATACTTTTTTTTTTTTACACAAAGAGCAAAAAAATTAAGAAACAATCATTCTGGGAAAAGAAACTCCCATCATATCTTGGAAAACCAAACTAAGACAGCTCCTAGGGGGTTTGTCATGTACAATCCTTAGCAAATTTATTGAATAAGAAGGATGAGCCATGTTAGCTAAATAATCTACAACCCTATTAAATTTTTTATAGTAATGAGATAGCATAAATCTCGGAACTTAATTTAGAAGAATTTGAATCTGCACAACAATTAGATTGAAGGGATGAATAGGAAGATCACCTTAACAAATCAAAATCCATTAGAAAATAAAATTTAAAATGAATATTGGACTAACTCCTTTTAATAATGCGTTGAATGTCAATTAGCACTCTCCAAAACTTTATCATAAAAATGTTAATATTTTTCATCAATTTGCAAAAATCTAAGATTCAACAATTTGAGTTATCTCTAAATGAATCACTATAAATTATCATATTTTTTTAATAGAACCATTTGAATTTAACTTTATCCATTCTTTCTTAAGAATTTCTTGTCTAATGTGCACTTCAATTCTTGATCCCTTTTGCATAGTTCTCTTTTGAAATTGAGCCAAGTTCTCTAGTTCTCTCACTCTTAGCCATGAAAACCACACTGTGAATGCATTCACTCTGTCCTTTGAAAATTAGCTTATTTTGATTGAATCAAATAAGCTAGCATGAAAAGCAAAACAATGTAAACCATTGAGCAATGTTGGAACATGTTTTCTTCTTCTTCTTCTTCTTTGCAAATTTCAATCAATTTAGACAATAGCAAAGAAGATAAAAAATTGGTTCCACTCTCCTGAATTAATCAAAGACAATCAAAGTGGTTTTACATCATCACAATGTTGTATGATATGCATGGTCATTTCATTGTCTCGACCATACCTCGAACATAAATTTGAGTCAATTAATCTTCCACACTTCCTTTGATGGTCAGTAAGAATTCATCCTCTAGCCAACAGCCATAAAAAAAGATTTGATTCTTTGGAGACCAACTAAATTCTATTTTAGATGGAACTTCTAACATGGTTAATATTTATGAAGATAAAGTTATATGTTGACTTAGCTAAAAATTTCCTATTCATTGTCTTGTTCCAAGCTAACTTATTGCTAGCTAGGAGAGTTGATGGAAGAGCAGCGACTAAAATTTTATTAATGATATTAATAGAGACATTATGGCATACAGGACTTGGGTTATCGAAATAGGAAGTAACAGAGAGGCCTTCATCAAATGGAATATATATACAAATAATTATTTAATTTTTAATCACAATACCATTGTTAAGTATTAGTTACTAATCATTAACTAATCATATTTAATGTTTTTATTTTTAGTAATATAATAAATTTAGAATATTAATTTTAATAATATTATTATTAAAATAAAAATATAAAGTTAAATATTATTTTAATATTAATTATATTATTAAAAATAAAAAATATTAAATATAATTAATTGAGAATTAAATATTATTTTCTTTGTTCTTTTTTATCTATTTTATTTTGAAGAAATTTGTTTGTTCCTTTTTATTTATTATTTTAGAATTCCAATAAAGTATTAAATAGTTATTTTTTAAATATGCTTTTTTTCATTAATAAATACTTTATTATTTTACATTATTAATTCAACTTATATTTATTCCTTTTCATTTCCTTTTTCTACTTTTAATTATTTGTATATAAATAATAATTTTATAAAATTTACTAAAAATAAATAAATTAAATTATTTTCTAATATGAGTGAAATCGGTTAATGACGATAAATAAATAAAAATGGGAGAGTGATTCTTAACAATAATATCGAAATTGTTATTGGTATTTGTCATAATTATTTGATGCGAGCGTTTGGCTTCATCCATTGATGGTTACCGTCCCAGCGAACAGATAATTAATGGTTTGGATAGTTGCACTAATTTGCATCTAACGAAGTGTCTTTCTCTTTCTTATAAAAATCCAATTGGCCTGGTTGTTGATGATGGAATACCACCAGCTTCATGTAATGACAGCAAGCAAGCAAGCCAAGACATAGCCTTTTGACTTTAAAAAAAGAGAGGGAAAAACGGGTTGTAGTTTATTCACTTGTATTTGTTCCTTTCTCTAATGATTCCTATTCTTTTAAAGCTTAACTAATGGTTAGGAAATCCGACAATTTGATTAGGGCGGAGCTTCCAAATTAGACTTACTCTACCCTCTAACTTTGTTTTTCTATACGAATTAACTAATTAATTAATATTTGGAAGTGCGATTTCTTTTATATTATTTAATTTAAACCAAACTTTTAGATAATTATGATCTAGAATAACAAAATGCCTCAAACATATAGGTATGCCATAGAGCTAAAGGATATTCTACACATACATACGTGCACACATATAATTGGAGCGAACGTTCATCTTGTCTTCATATATGTAAAGCTCTAATTGGGCACCAGATTCAGATTCGGGAAAAAGGATTTATTTTCTAAGTCTGCTAACTGAACGTGCGATTTGGCATGTGCTTAAGATTGTAGGAATTTGCGTGCATTTTATATTTTAAAAGATAAAATATATTATTATAGTTATTGATGAAAGAAATTAATGGTTGATAATTTTATAAATAATAATAAATTAAAAAATAATTTAAAATTTGCAGTTATCCACCTCTTAATTTCTTTTAAAGTGCATCTTATGATATTTTAGAGTAGCCCCATTCAGATTGCAGGTATATACCCCCATGCACAAAGTTGGGGTCTTTAACATAAAATTAACAAGAGACGAATTTTATGATATTTTTAAAGTTATAAAATTTATGATGATATACAAAATTTAAATATTATTAAATTAAAATTATTTAATTATATTTATTAAAAAATAAAAAATTTTAATTTAATAATATTTTAACCTATCATATTATCCTACGTCCTAAAATGCAAAAAGAAGTACAACAACCGCCTTAAAAAGAATGTCGATTAACTCACATTCTAGGCCATTCCAGATTCGTCATCAGTCTGCCTACCTTAATTTTCCAATCTGTAAATGTTCTGGCTCGGTCTCGTCCCATTTTCCTTTAGTGATTTTATTTTACTACATTTAAGCCAGCCAAATTAACAAAAATTCACAAACCCATTTTTATTTGTTATACATTCATTAAAAATCGGTCAAAAGATAAATTATTACTTTAAGCTATGTACTTGGAAAATTAAATGGAGGCTCCCTCAAATGGGGACCAATCCAACACCGAATATTACCAACTTCTGCAATGGATCAAAATTAAGTTTAGCCCGCTTCACACGTCAATGAAACTATTGATGTCATTTCATTGAAACTTAAAAGCATATAATATTCTAGTTGTGATATTGAGAACTGTCATGTGTGAACAAAGACACGAAGCCAAGAAATTGATGTTTCTAAAGAGGGGGGGGGGGGGGAGGGGGGTTAAGAAAACGACGTCGCATAACGGGAAACGGGAGTCGTTTTCCTTCATAGACCTATTCTCTAACCGGACTCACAATTCACCAAGTTGCCCTAATTAACAACCTTGTTTTTAGTGCCGTTTCGGCTTCCCAAAACCATCTTGCGTTACAAATTAAGTGGCTCCAATTTTAATGTTTGACCGAAAGAAACGACATCAATTTTGGAAAGTCCCATTTGCACAAGCAAGAATCTTTGGATTCAGTGCTGGCTGCTCGTAATTGCCTGAGTTCCCATCCGTCCAAAGAATACTCTGAGATGCCAATTATTGTCATCTTCTTCTTGTATGTGCGGCCTAATAATATTGGCAAGGCATATGATATGCATGCATGTTCTAAAGGAATCTCTTATCTTTGCTAGCTCAGATCGAATGTTCTAAAGGTTAATTCCTCAGTTCGGCAGATTAATGAGAATTTTTCTCAAAAATAAGATTCTGCTACAAAGTCCTTTTATGATGCCTTTGGAAAGTTGAGTTTGGTCACGTTTTAATAATTATTTGCTAAGGTCATTGTTTGGCTCCTACAAATGATCATGCTCCACCTCCACCTTCCCCGTTGTGAAAAAACTGTGTAACTGTTACAATTGGCAATGAACAATGGTATCCGGAGAATGCTTCACCAAATTAACTATTTCACTTGTTTCTTTTAAACTGCAAGAATTTCAAATAGTAATTAATGAAAAGCTTGAACTCATAGGTGCTGAACCTTACCCACACGAAAAAAAAAAAAAACTCAAAAATAATAGTACTCAAATTTTTATCTGGTCCTGCTTCTAACAAAATATATTAGTTTTTGTCTATTTGGGTCTCCCTGTTTCCCATCTTCCCATGTTTGTGTTATTTTTCTCCAAAAAAAAAAGAGAAAACTTTCTTTTTACTACAAAATAATAAAGTTAATAAACACAAAAGATTGATCATCCGTTAACTCGTATCATTGTTGTACCTTGGTCAAATTATTCTATTCTCAAATAAGGCGTATGCAAGTAATATATTTTGTGCATCAAATCAAGTCGCAGAGTTAGTATAAAGGTGGAGTAAGAAAAATTGAAAAGGGGTGTAACTGGTGGAAAATTTCTAAAATATGGCAGGGTTGGAAAAGACCCATTTTTTTTTTAAATGTTTCTGTGCAGTATTGGTGAATCCATAATCTACAAACATCTTAGGGTTAATAGTATGGGTCATATCCATTGGGCTAATAGTCATATATTGTTTATCGGAGAATGACGTATACTATAGGTCTCCGCCCAAGAATTTTTCGGCCCGAAAAAATTATTCTTGGGCTGTACTGTGCTTAGCCGTACCGTCTATTTACAAAAAATGGGCCACACAAACCGAAACAAACTAACCCTACAAAATAAAGTCCATGCAAGAAAAAAGGTGTATCTGATTATGTTTGATGTTTTCAAATATGCAATCAAAAAATTATTTTCAAAATCATTTTTCAATAAATTTTTAATTGAATAAAAAATAATAGAGAGTAATTAATGTTATAAAAATATTTTATTTAATTATAAAATTTATATTAATAATAAAAGAATAAATTAAAAATACTTAAAAGTAGTTCTTATTTTTAAATTATATATTTTAAACTATAATTTTTAAGAAAAAATTTTAAAAATAAATTGTAAAACTAATTTTTTATTTTAAAAAATAAAAATTATTTTTAAAAATGATAAAAATAATCCAAAATTTAAACCCTCTAACATTATTTGTAGAAGAATTGTATGAGTAACCCACCCAATTCATTAAGTTTAACTTGAAAAAATATAGAATTTAAATTTTTTTTTATGATCCAATGAAAATAAAAAAAAATTAATTCAACTGGTTCGATTATATTAATTTATTTTAATAATATTATTATATATTATAAAAATAATTTATAATTATTTTTAATAAAAAATATATTTAAATATTTTATTATCTATTTAATTATATATTTTTTATTTTAAAATTTATTCTTATTTAAAAAATAAAAAAACTAATATTCAAACTTTTGCCTTTGAATTATATAAAAAATAAATCGGTCAAATCAGTTTAAATTTTTTAAATATTCAATGGGTTGGACTTGAACCATATATTTGATACAATTTTACATAAAAAGCCTGGCTTGAAATCCGATGGCCAGCCTATTGTTCATCTCTAACTTGTAGCATATGAAGAGAGGCGACAAAAAGGAGGAAAAATAGGAGCATTTTCGTTATACATGGAAAAACGACATCCTCAATAATCAATATGTACGTCCATGGAGAGCAGACATTAGGGACGCTATCCTTTTTAAATCTTTGTCATATATCATGATCTACATCCTAGTTACGAATTTTATATAATTATTTTATAAAATTTCATGATAATTATTTAAAATTTTGTATTACAAGATCATTATTTTATATTATGAGATTTATAGATAAATTTATGAATTTTTGTAAAAAATTATAATTTTTATATGAATAGTTGTACCTCATATAATATCATATAAAAAAATCATAAAATTTTAAGAAGAAATTACAAATTTATTAAGAATTTTTAATAAAATTTATAAAAATTCACATTGAGAGAACTTTCTTTAAGGATTTGTGGCGGAAGAAATCCTTGTCATATTTGGATTTCAATTGGTCTTCATCGCCTGAGTATGTATAGCACGTACGTAGAATTGGAAACTGTAATTTTTATCCATTTATTTATTTATATTTATTTTTATTGTAATATATTCATATCTACCCATATTTTAAAGTGAATTTGGGTTAAATCTTACTAATCTTGCCAAATAATAACTATAAGTAAATAAATAGTAGATGTATTATTAAAAAAATTAATAGTAATAAAAAATTTTAAATATAGTAAAAAAATTTAATAGTTTTTATTAACATAATAACATATAGTATAAAATTAATTTTTACTAACAGTAAATAAAATTCAAAATATAAAAAATAATGCTGTATTTTATTAAAATATCTTTATGATTTAATATAATTTTAAATAATTTTATAATTTTTTATCTTAAATAAATTATTATGTGAGGGTATTGTATAATCACTTATACTAATATTAACTTAATAATAAACAAGAATTAAATTTTAAAAATTATTTTTTAAATGCAACTAGAAAAGCCTAAGATTAAAAAGCTAGCCTGTAAAAATTGCAAGTCAGCTAGCATAAAAAAATTAAATACCCCAAAACGCATGAAATTGGATCTCAAGTCACAAGATTGCCGAAAAGCATACTTGGCTAAATTGTTAGTCACTTCATTTATATACGCTAGAGAGAATTTCACCTCCCATTGACCAAATTCGAGAAAAATAATTTTAATTTGTTGAAAATTTATACAATTTATTATTTTTTATTTTTTAATTTTATTGTATTATTGCCAATTTTGAATTAGATGAATTTTACTTAATGCATACAATGTACTAATGGTAAAATATTTACCAACCATTTGATATTAAAACAATTTTTGTAAATATAATAGGAAAAATGTAAAATATTTTCTTTAATTTTAGTATGGTTAGATTTTATCTCCTTTAATTTTAAATATGAAAATGATTTCCTTAAATTATATAATACTTGAAATTAATACTAATCATTAACTTAATTTATTATTTTATCAAATAACGTGATTTTTATGAACTTTTAAATGAGATTCACAATATTATGACATATTAATTTATCTTGTCATTTTTATAAATAAATATTATATTATATGATCTATAGAAATTAAATTAGGTACAAAGAGTTTTAATAAAATACTTCATGATAAGTTATAAAATTATATAAAAAATGAAGAAATAAATAAACATATTATAATGTTATAATTTTTTTTAAAAAGATCATGAATAAATTATTTAATTTAATAAAATAATTAATTAAATTAATAATAGGTGTTAATTATAGATTTTATTTAGTTAAAGGAGTAATTTTCAAGTTATCAAAATAGATAAGGGTAAAATCTAATCATTAAAAGTTGAAGAAATATTTTATATTTTTTAATACAATTTAAAAAATAATTCATTATGCTGCAAAGAATTAAAAAATTAGGATTTTAGAAGAAGAGTGAAAATACATTTTAAAAATTTTAATAGCATAATATTTTTTTTAAATTGTATCAATAAAGCCAAGACAACCATGCAAAAATAATATTAAAAAATAATAAAATATAAATTAATAATAATTTAATGGACATATTAATGAATTATATCAATTATATATTTAAGAGTTATCAATTGTTCATCATATGAACTTAAATTTGCTTTGATGTTAATATAAAATATTTATACCATTAATAATTAACAAATAAGAGTAGGATGCGTCATTAAATAAATAATAATTTAGAATTTTTAATTATAATAAAGAAAATTTAATGATTTTTAATAATATAACAAAATATAAATGAATGATAACATAAAGTTAATTTATATTAATATTCAATTAAAATTAATTTTTTATTATATATTTAAGATTTTATATTAGAATTTAGATTATAAATAAATAATTTATTTTAAAAATGATATTTATTAAAAAATTATTAATACTTTAAAAAATAATAGATAAATAATCATCAATAATCCATCTGCATTTAATAAATTTCAAATCTATCTTCCACTGTTTGGTACATCTGATACGCCGGGGATTGCGAACAAGAAAATGGGGGGAGAAAATTAATTAATGGTTAAAATAGTGCTCTGAAAACAAGCAGAGTTTCAAAAAATCAAGAATGTTAGCTTTGACAAAAGTGGCATCTGCACAAAGTCTTTGACTGATATTTCCGGTTTCCAACCGAATTAAAATTCAGATGCAGAGATATGAATCCTTGCCACGTTCAGGAAGCTGAGCTACTATGCATTTATTTCTTTATTAAACAAACTATAATTACCTATATAATACTTCCTTTCTTTTTTTCTACCGTATTTTTTTAAAAAAATTATTCTTTTTTATTTATCATTTTAAAATTTTAATAAAATATTAATTTTTTTTTAAATTTATCCTTCTTTTTTATTAATAAATATTTTATTATTTTACATTATGAATCAATTTATATTTTTTTCTTTATTTTAATTATTTTAAATTTTATATATAAAAAGTAATTTTATAAAATTTATTAAAAATAAATATATTTAATTATTTTTTTAATATATATAAAATTAATTAATAACGATAGATAAATAGTAATAGAGTGAGTATAGATTAAAGCGGACAACTTCCAGAGAGGCTCTATCTTCCTAAAATTTTTGTTTAAAATAAGGAGATGAGCTATGCAATAAAATAAATTTTATGGATCGCACTTAATTTTATTATTTTCCCGACTTCACAGTCATTTGGTCTCCGACAAGGACCTCCACTAATTAAGCTCTCACCCGAAATAGGGCTGTAATTTTCTCCTGTCCACTTTGTGAAATTTTCATTTTTTTAATCAAGATTTTTTTCTTTTTTAAGTTAGGTCCGATTATCAATTAATCTAGATCCAAAAATTAGTATAATAAAATAAAAAGAAGTTGTTGAAACTTGAGGACATATGCAGAATAATATAATATACCCCGATAAGCCAAGAAAGCAGACAAACAAATGTTTTTTTATAATAGAAATACAACTTGATCAGTTGCGGAAAGCTAGCGTGCAATGCAATTAATACAACTCGTCAGCATAATTTTTGCATAAAAATTAAATATTGTGTGCGCTCTCATCATCTAATATTTTTTTCTTATAAAAAAATTTGTTTCTCGGTTACTTAATGACAATAATTAATGGAAGATGACCTTAATTTACACATTATACTCCTTTCCATCTATTATTGTTATTGATGAAGAAAATAACTAAGGAAATAAAGAAATGATCCAAATGAATAAACAACTGTTAACAGCCGCTTGATGCGTTAATGGAGTCTCTGATGTTTTAATACTTTAGAGTTGAGTTGGCTTCTTCTTCTCAACCAGACATATATATATATATATATATTATTTTAGAAGCCACGTATAGATGAGAATTTTTCATAGAGAAAGTAGAGAGATGACAATGCAAAATGGGGGGTTAAGTGGGTGGTTGTGGGGGGAGAAACGTGGTTTTTTCAAGTGTCTGAAAATCCAAATGTCTGCTTTTGTTTGCCTCCAAATTCAAAATGAGTCATGATTCGAGTGTGTGCTTAATTTAATGATTACATTGGGAAGGGGATGGATAAGAATACATAGTATTGGGGGGGGGGGGGGGGAGGGGGAGAGGGAGACATGTGCTGCCACTTTCATCTCATCCATTAGTCTTCTAAGCACATGATCTACCTACTAACTCCTCCCTTCGCACCTCCAAATATTTAAATCGGTGAATCCACAAAACAATTTTACCAAACCTTACTTGTTGTATAGACAATACTGCAATTCGGAAGAGGATAAGTTCATTTAACAAATAGGGGAAAATGTTGTATGCTTTAATTTTATTATGTATCTTTAATCATACTTAATAAATTAAAAATAATTATTAAATTTATTATTATTTATTTATTAATCATATATATTAGAATTTTAATTTATTAATTTATAAAAGTTAATAATTATTTTTATTTATTAAATATAATTAAAAATACGTAATATAATTAAAGTGTACAAATATTTTCCCAGCAAACAGATAAATTTAAGTGTCAAAACAATCGAAACCCAATCACTCATGCACTCGGCCAAAGGACAAACAACTTATGGATGCTGTGCACAAACTCAAAAATCACTTTCAGACGGAAAACCAACACCGATGTAGCCTTTCCAGCTTTGTGAATACATTTGAAGAGAATTAGAGGTGCTTGCAACAAAAAGATGAGTTCATCAGTCTGTAAACCGCTTAATTAACTAAAACTAATATTTGATATTAATGTTGAAGCTGGGTTGCATATTACAAGTCTTAACTCTTTTTTTTTTTCTTTGGGTGATGTGTAATTCTATTAAAAGCCTATAATCTCTTTAAAAAATTGAGTATTTTTACTGTAAATTGTTTTTTATCCTTAAATGTGTTTTTATATTTGACTTATTTGTTTCTAGATTTGAAGGAAAAATGTAATGTAACCATGAAAATATTTAACTTTTCAAGAGTTCAAATACATGTAGAAATATGTTGTAATAGAGACAGGGCGGAGGGTCTTGAGAGAGGGGGGGATGGGGAATTGATGTTCCAAGTAATATTTTTTTTAAAAAATTTTTTGTGGTGTAATTAAAATTATAAATAAATTGAGCCCAATTGAGCATTTTTTTCTAAAATTATTTTCTAATTATGAGCAATAATTTATTTAACACACACAAATAATAGTAAGTTTGTACCTAGGACATGAAAGAAAATGAAGCTCTTAAAATAATATTAGGTATTATTACACTATTAAAAATGATGACAAATTAAACATTTTTTTAATAGTATAAGTGGTTAAATAATTAAATGTACATATGCAAATATTAAAAAATTAAGTATTTATTTATTTGAACTGACAAAAATAATTGAGTCTGCAAGTTTGTTGACCTTCCAAAATTCAAGCTTGGTCTTGACATTTTATGAATTTAATCAAGTTTAAACAAATTTTGATATATTTAATGATTATTTTCAATAAGTTAATAAATGAAAATAAGCTCTATTTCACTTATATTTATCTTCTTCATTTTTTAGCTGATTTTTTTCTCTTTTTCTCAAAAAGAAGAAAATATGGTAATACTTAAGCTGTATTTAATAATAGTAAAGTATTTAGTTCTAAATTACAAGTGTTAAATCTATTAAGTATTAAATTTACAATATTTCTCATTTTAAATATTGAATTCATTTAATAAATTAAAAATTTATTACAAAATATTAAAATTTTATAGAACATCAAAATTATCCTTTATTATGATTTTAAAAATTCTATATACTCAGTATTTAAATGATGCAATATAAATTATATATGCATTATCTCAAAAATAGAGATAAGTTGAATATATTTATTTAAAAAATCTCATTAAAATAACAGCAACCTCTAAATGAACTCAACTGCTAAATGAATTTAACAAAATTTCACTTAATTTAACACACAGTCTTAACAAATTAAATAAATAAAATATGATTTTAATTCTAAATCTATTTAATTAAGTGTTGAACTCATGTTTTTAATATATTCTTGTTTATCATACTATCTCTCACATTTATTTTTTTAGAAGGGTCAAATTAATAATCTTTTTCCATATAAGTAAATTTTTGGGTGGCCTGGCCCTAAGTAGAGTGCCCCTGGACAAAGATATGGTCGGAGGGAAAACATGCAGATAGCAATATCTGGCCTCTCCCACAAGCGTTAATTAAGACAACTTGCCATATTTTGAGAATCCAGAAAAGGAAACGATCCATCAAATAAGCGTTTATTTTGTCTTCAGAATTTTTCTGTAATGACTTCCATATACGATTATAACCCATCACTCTTAAGACGCTCTGACGTCGGCAACATCTATTAACAGATATCTGTAACACTTGGAATGTTGAAAATGTTATTACATGTTCTGCTACAATTTTTGCTGTGAATTATGTTTATATTGTTTCCATGCCTTAATGTAATATGAAATGAAAAAGTTTAGATTTTTGCTGCAGAAGCTTAATGATTTAATTTGCTTTCAAAAGATTTTCAAGGCAGCGTGAAAGAAAAGAAGAAAACATATTCATGTTCCCACTTATTCATCCTTTTAAACAATTATAATAATCTCAATTCTTTTATTGCAATACAAGTAAGTGCAGGTAAGGTGTTCATTTAGAGACCAATAAGCATGGCCTTCTTTATTATTAATAATTTTTAACTTTTGTCCCCATTTTTATATTAGTAAAAGAAAAATAATTGCTTTTATTAAGTCAATAGTTAGGCAAGACAAGACCTTTGAGAGGAAAGTAAGAGCGTTCCTTCTTCTGTTTGGGTAATAATAATATCATCAACAATCAATTTAATTATGGAAGTGGTGTGGGAATTTATGATTATGAATCTCTTGCTTTTTAATTTATTCCAATTCCAATT
This sequence comes from Sindora glabra, assembly GCA_020226215.1. Lineage (NCBI taxonomy): Eukaryota > Viridiplantae > Streptophyta > Magnoliopsida > Fabales > Fabaceae > Sindora > Sindora glabra. The sequence goes on from CM035236.1 coordinate 3,378,917, forward strand.
ATTATTATTATTATAAATATAAAGCATTAGTTTAGGAGAGTGCATTCCTTTTCCATTGGTAGACAGTTGCTTTATGTATTGGCAACTCATTTTACTTTTTCCTTTCTCCTAAAACTATATGGTAACATCCATGTGTGGTCATAATTTTATTTCCTTTTGCCCATATTCTCACCTTATTAAATTAACATACAAGAAAAAGAAAGCCCCTCCCAACAACTTTATTATTATTATATATTATTTCTCCACCAGATTCCAACCAAAAGCAAATTATTATTTTCTTTATATATTGTGTTTTATTACTATAAAATATTAATTGATTAATACCCGGTATTCAGTATTTTTTTCCATTTATTTTTTAATCTCAATTTGGACGGATTGAGAAAGTTAGGAGCTCAATTACCTGAGAATCAAAATCATTTTATCTGCCCATTTTCGTTCAGAGAACGAAATTCAAATATCACAAACAGTAAATTCACTCTTTCTTTCCAAAATTTTCTCTATTTTCTCAAATTTTGAAATATTATTTTTGCCAAGAAAATTTTAAATCATAAACTTCTTCTTCTTCTTCTCTGTTTCATCCAACTCCACTATTTTTTTTTTTAATAACGAAATTTATGCAAAAGATCCAAAGTTAAACACTTTCTTCATCTGGTTGTTTCATGCCCAGCTGCTCAAGCTTTTAATTTCTTAGTTATCTCCAAATTTTAGTTGAATTTTTCCTCTTTTTCAAAAATATTTCTCAGCATACGAGGGGAGCTTTTGGGTGACTGAGTTTGAGGCAGAAAAATGGGATGTTAATGTTTGGTTCATGTATGATTTTTTAAGGTTTTATATATGGAAGCCAGGGAAGCTGTTACCGTTAGTAGTGGGGTTACGGTGGTGGGATCAGATGCTCCGTCGGACTATCACGTTGCTCCGAGAACTGAAAACCTACCTCAGACTGGTGGATCCACAGCGCCGGCACCGGTAGCTCAAGTGAGTGTTCCAACACAGCAGCCAGCACCACCTATGACGGGGCCGGCAGCCACAACGTTAGCCGCGAAAAAGAAAAGAGGAAGACCGAGGAAGTACGGACCAGACGGGTCAGTATCCATGGCGTTATCTCCAAGGCCGATATCTTCTTCAGCTCCGCCCCCAGTGATCGATTTCTCGGCGGAGAAGCGTGGAAAAGTGCGACCACCTAGCTCGGTGACTAAAGCCAAATTTGAGGTTGAGAATTTAGGTAATAAAAATCCCTCCTTTGAGTCCTTATTTTGATTTTTGTAAAGCCTAGTCCTTGATGGACGACTCTGTAGTCTTAAGCATCTCGGTGGAATCAACCTTATAGGAATTGAGGACATTGAGGATGTGGGACCTCTGGCTGGATGCCCTTGTTGAGGTCTTAGGTCCTGAAAAGTAAGTTAGCTTTGTTGGTCGGTGCAAGATGGTGGAATCTTCTTCTGTCATCTGGCAGCTCAAACCCCTTTATGGGTAGGAAGTTATGCTAAGTACTAAGTTAGGTGCTACCTGATAAAATCTGCAATTGATGTTGAACAAATTTGGATTGGAACTTGTCCTCAACAGAGCGGTTGATCCACTGCAAAAAGGGCAAAAAAAAAAGGCTGGATTCTTTTTTGCCCCTAGTTTTTGTGGTTATTTGTTTCTGTTATGGTATTCTGTTGTTGCTTTCTCGAATTAGGTCCAGTTATTTAAGGACTTTTAGTCTTTTAATACTATTAAGTACTGTGTGTTTGCTGTCAAGATGTCCAATGTCCGAGTTGACATCAGCCCCTCTTTTTGGTCTTCTCACATCATCTTAGCTAATGTGGTTACGTGATGGTTCTTTCTGGTACTGTTTACCAGGCAATCTGGTTCATATGGGTTATAAGGATTCTTTCTTAAATCCTATACTTGTTTTTCACCTCATTCTAAGTTTGTTTTATGTTGTACTGAGATTCAATTTGAAACTAGCTGCCTTTAATGACAGGAATAAAAATCTTAAAAAGTGGACTTCTTATCACCAATTGCTTAATAATAAACATAATAAAAAAATGAGATCGGAAAATGGTATAGTTTTAGAAAAAATAGTGTTTCATGTGTATTAAATGTTACTATGATAAGGGATATTTTTCAATTTTCTGAAGATTTGCTGCAAAGTGGTTTCAATGGCAATTATTTCTCTAATCTATTACCCCTTTTGTTGAACTTTTTTCTCTGTAGTTTACTTATCTTTCTTTTTGCTTGCTTTTCTTGGTAATTATGTGTTGCACCAGAAGTAATTGTGCTGTCTGACTCAAAATCCAGCATGTCCGATTTTAAAATTAAGAGAAAAAGAAAATTGCTGTCCCAATTAGAAGCAGAGTTTCTGAAGATTTAACTGCAAACAATGAAAAGAAAATTTAGGAGTTTTGCAACAGGATCTTTTGAAACTGTATAATGTTTTGTATCGGTAATTTATTATTTTACTCGGACCAATTTATCGTCCAAGATGATTACTAACCGAAAAATCTTCCTTTTTTTTAGGGGAATGGGTTGCATGCTCTGTCGGTGCCAATTTTATACCGCATATCATCACGGTTAATTCTGGAGAGGTAAGTTTGAGGCATATGAATTGCCTATGATAAGCTTTTGATCTGCATTGATTTTCATTTCAGCTTCCGAATATTAATGTTTTGCAGAAGAGTAGTCATTAACAGGAAAAGCATGCGTAAATTAACTCTATGGTAGTAATAACATGGAATGACTGGATTCTCTTTCTTTCTTATTCTTATTACTAAAGATAAGTATCCACAGTGATAAGTCTTTGTTGGGTTGTCTTAGGACGTCACTATGAAGGTAATATCGTTTTCTCAGCAAGGACCACGAGCTATATGCATTCTCTCTGCAAATGGTGTGATATCAAGTGTCACTCTTCGTCAGCCGGATTCTTCTGGAGGCACATTGACGTATGAGGTATTCTGGTTGTTCCTTTTGCACAAAATGGTTTTCAAGGCATGAAGTTATGTGATAATGGATGAAGTTGTGTCACTGCAGGGACGGTTTGAAATTTTGTCCTTATCGGGATCATTCATGCCAAATGAAAGTGGAGGAACACGGAGCAGATCCGGTGGGATGAGTGTTTCTTTGGCAAGTCCAGATGGTCGTGTTGTAGGAGGTGGAGTGGCTGGTTTGTTAGTGGCTGCAAGTCCTGTGCAAGTATGTATTCTCTTCCGAAACTTTTTTGAGTATTTTTTTTCTCTTTCCTAGTACTAAACACCATGTAACAATTAACCCCATGTTACTTATTTAGTGAGTTTATCATACATTAGCTAGTAAATTAGTATTTGATAACAAGTTTATGAGATTCTGAGCCTTCTTTGTGAATTGATTTATTTTTTAGGTAGTGGTAGGAAGTTTTCTGGCAGGAAACCAACATGAGCAGAAGCCAAAGAAACAGAAACATGAGGTTATTTCAATGGCAGCACCAACCGCAGCTGTTCCAATTTCAACTGCTGATCCGGTGCCTATCCTCTCAGCTTCAGGTTCCTTCCATGGAGAAAATTGGTCTGCTGTGCCGGCAGATACGAGGAATAAGCCAACTGACATCAATGTGTCACTGCCTGGAGGATAATTTATTAGTTCCTCATTCTATCTGCTGCATTTATAATTGTTTCTAATGACTCTGATTGAACTTCCAAAAGTCTTAGTTGTTCGTTGTGTTTGTAAGCTTATTTATTATTTGTAGTTCTTATGTTAGAACTGGCTGGCTTCTTGTCCGAGGTTTACTGTGTAGGATCTAGTTAGTTGAGTTAGATATGCTTCCGCACCCACTTTTGTGTTTGTTCATTTTTTGAACTCTGATCCGACAATATAGGGTGTTTTGTTGATATCTGTCTCTCTTTCTCTCTCGCTCTCGCTCTCATTTTTTTGAATTGCAACAACGGTCTGTTGTCTTGTATAAAGAGATGTGTCATGAAGCAACGCTGCTTCCCGCAAGAGTGGACGTGCCGTGAAGTTGCGTTTGACAAGGTCAGATTTGGAATTACAACATAACCAAACAATAGAGAAGATGCACACGGGCTTCTCTTAAAATGCTGCCATCACCATCGATTAGATGACTGACTCTAGTACGACGCTCTTCATTATCAACAGTCTACTTCTTCCAGTGAAACATCACATACCAAGATTCGGCAACGGCTTTCACTACCTTTGTAGACATTTAATTTTTTTTCAAATTCATTATATATATATACATATATATATATATATATATATAATAATCAAATTCTAGCAAGCATATAATATATGAACATTCTGATCATTCCTTCATTTAGCAATTTGATTGGTAAGCCGCAAGTTCCTAACCAACATCTGTTCCTGCATCCTTGGGGATCAATATGGCATATTCAAGAGCCTACTCTGCATTGAATCATTTCATCCTGGTCAAGTCTCTGTCAATCTAAATATAATGAGCATATACATCAGTTTTCAAGCAAATGTTAACCTGTATTCTCAAAAACAGTAATAAGCACGAGGGTAACTAAGATAAACGCACTCACAAAAAGGACGTTTAAAAACACCGCAAGAACATAGATAAACACCAGGGTTACTGAGATAAAGGCAGTCACAAAAAGGATGTTAAGAAAACCCAATTGAGATGAGAAGAACAGAAGTTAAAAAAGACTCCTATTGCAAAGATACAATCACGAGATAAGGCATCAAGAACCAGGTATCACAATAACAGAATATAGCGACTCAATTATCTCCAAGCTTAAACCACAAAATAAAGCAAATATTAACAATATCATGTCATCCAAATATAACAAAAATCCATCATTTTTTTCCCTTTGAGCAAACTAACCTTCTCAATAGGCTGGCTTGTTTTCAAAGCCAACTCATTTTAAAGGTTATCTCTAACTCTCAGAAGCTCGTCTGATTCATCGCGGATGTTATCAGCCTGACAGAAATTTTATATTATCTTAACATTGCAAGTAAAAGGTGTTCCACTGATCAAGATAACAATGGCCTTAATCTTAGACTTAAGACAGTGATGCCTGACCACAAGCAGATCCTACTGGGAATTGAAGAGCAATTCTTGAAAGAGGCATTGCAAAGCGATCACCCTATTTCAGCGGAACTTTATGCAATATTTAGTAGATGTCACACAATGTTTTGTTAATAAAGTTGGGGATCTCTAACCATATGCTGCTCATTACTATGACAGATGTAGCTTCTCCAGTTGTATTTATGGGCTTAACAACATGAATTCGGTACCTTTTCTCCAGCTGCCAGATTGTAGGCACAGCCAACACAATGGGAGGCAACAGCACTCTGCGAGCTCTGCATGCTGTCATTGATAGCATCAGCTGCATAAAGTTTCAGGGTCTAAGATGGTTAACATGACAGAACTAATAAGTCAAGTGAGAAACAAAAGGATCGATCGCATTACCACACCTGAATGTATAAATACTCACATCACCACCAGGAGTCCATTGATGTACTGTCTAGATACAAACCCCAGAACGAAGGCATCGTGTTTTTCCTTTCAAAATCATAACTTTACTATAACACAACACAGCGCTACACCAGCATCGACCAAAAACAACCGTGACCAGAAAAAGAGGAGGAAGGTGTTAAGAGCCAATGATTACTGGCATTGAAGACGCTTATGAACTTTTCCGCAAAATTAAGCGGTCAAAATAGGTTTGGCTGCTCCATAAGGAACTGTAATCGATAAAATGCACAAGCTAGAATATGGTCAGCAAGACAACAAGGAATTACGCACGAGAAGGGGGAATACTGGCAGATTGAAGCTTCAATACTAAATAAAGCTTTGTACCACAGCTCCAGCATCAAACAAACCCTGTTGACATTTGTTGATAAGGGGCTACCGCCTTATTTATTTAGACAAGGGACCGTCCTTAGGAATAGGTAACAAGAGATGGTAGAAAGAGTAGAAAATAGGGAAGTCACCATTGTAAAACTGAATTAACCGCCGCGGCAGCCATCTGGAACTTGAAAATAAAGCTACTCCTGCTCCCTTAAACTCACCCTTCCTACTCCCCTGAATTCACTCAGACTCACTTCTCTTAACATGAGAAGCAAGTTTTATTCTCTTTTTTCGTTGCATATTAGAGGAAAAATAGATTTCTACCGTAGATTAGGCAATAAGAAATAAGTGTTACGGAGTGGTATCTCTCAGTTTCCTAATTAGGAAATTAAGGAAATAAACTTTTGAGGAACAAAAAATGCTGTAAGTATAAAAAATGCAATCCAAAATTAAATTTCGAAACTTTTATATTGATAAGATTGGACTTTACAAAATTTTCTTAGTGTCCTATACTTAATGATAATTTTTTATTTATATTTCAAATCTCATTTCAAAATACATAGCATTGTTATTTGAAAAATATGAACACCATATCTCATTTTAAGATTTTTTCTTTATAAAGAAACTCATCATTTTATTATAAAATTAATTTATAAATTTATCTCTCTCAAATTTACACTTTTAATTTCTCTATGAGATTAGCTTGAACAAAATATATCTTATATTTTCGTACAAAATAAACTATCTAATTCCTTGCAAATCTTGTACTGGAATTTGGCTACACTCTTTCAATAAAAAGTTGGGGTCGGTGTTCTATTTCAAGTACAGGAACTAGAGAGAATCTGTTGGAAATGACACTTGAAAAACTGATACCGATAATAATCATATATTTGTAGTTATCTTTAAAAATAAATAAAATTATTTATATTTAACATTAATTAAGGATTTTATTAAGAATATAATTAATTTTTAAAACTTTGTATAGACATGGATTAAGCTAATATAAAAATTATATCATAAAGCTTTAATGCCATCCTAATTTGAAGAGGATAATTAATTTTGAAAATAGAAAAATTAAACATGCTGAGAATCTAGGTCAATAGAGAAAACAACATTGCTCATTGGGTTGGGTCCATAAGCTACGTACCTACAATAGCCAAAGGCAAATTCCATTAAAAAATAAAATTACATTTTGCAGAAGGTTCTCTTCTCACAAAGATATCTCAGAAGAAATGGAAGTGGTTATATTACTAAAATCATCACAAACAGAGTCCAGGGACAGGACAGGAAATAAGCAAGCATGCACAAAATACAGAATAAAACATGTCTGCGATTATGAAGATATAATAATGCAGGGATTCAGATAGGTTTAGCATAAGAATTCTGGTTTCTGAAGTCAGCCATGGCACTGCGTAGCATTCCAGCGACATGAGGTTGAACAAACATGTGAGTACTATCCAACACACGGATTATAAACTTCTGCGACGATGGCAAAGAATCGTTCAAGTTTATGATGAACTGAGCCATTGGAATGTCGCTGCACCAAGAAAAGAACCATGGCTCAATGAGAAACCACGAACATACATAAAAGGATCAAACCATCAATTTAATTCATGTCAAATACCCTACGTCTAAACTCGGGCATAAGGTGTTCGATGAAAGGACACAACACAAAAAAGTTATGTGGAGAGGGAAGTGAAATTGTACCATGATATGAACATCCCCTTGATGGCATTAACCATTCGTACCAGCGACTTGAAAATTGGAAACGGGATGGCGGAGCAGCACCAGTTATAACAAACGAAAACTCGGATCGGAAGAGAGAGCCTAAGAGGGAACTCCCGCGGAGGACACAGGCGACCCAATGTAATCTGCCAGTTTGGGTCGCGACCTGATCTATCTCACCCGGGTAGAAGAATAGCTATATATAGACCACACAAGAGAATACTGGGCTTGGATTTACAGAGACCCATACATTCTGGCCCGATTTAATAGTATTACAAAATAAAAGTTAATCTGGATGATTTTTTATTTTCGAGCCTATCCTCTAGAATATGCTTTTACAAATTGGATTTGGCTGAGGCATCTTACGAGGTCTCGTTTATATCCCCTTGTCTGGCAAACAATTCATTTGATTAAAGCCTCCTTTATCACTCGAGAGCCGGTTCTGTTCGCACTGTATTGTGCCTTTTTAACAGTTATAACGGTGGAAGGCTCAACTTTCACCCATCCCAGTACTCCCTTCCCATCCCCTCCCCTAAGACAAAAAAAATTAAAGCTTCTTGTACACTGTACTTTGTGTAATTACTTTTTTCGTTCTCTTTTAATACTAAGATTTTTTTAATTTATAACAGAAAGGATTAAATTAACCTTTCTGATATAAAAAGAAATGAAAAAAGAGTAATCACATAGAAGTATAAATAATTTTACTCTCTTCGTTCTACCAATATTGTATTTGTATGTTCACTCATTATTCATTTTTTATTATAAATGAACTACTGATTGAAATTAATATTATTATTATCGCATTTTATCTCACCTTTATTCCACGTCCTCTCAAAATACCCTCTACCGATATAATGGAGATGTAACATTGCAAATTTTTTATTGCCCGTGAGATAGATCCGTTTGTCTTGCAAGAGAAGCAAAAAACCAATTTTGACCAAGTGGGCTGAATTGTCCAAAGTGACAGTAGAATCAGATCAACTGCGTGCCGTTTTCTAGGCCTGGACTTACATAAAAATTTTGTCATAACGTCTTGCAAATTTCTATAAAAAGTTCTTCTTACATATGAATTTAAGGTGCAATAAATGTACCCCAAAAAAAAGTACAACCCCATTCCAAGTATTATTCAATTTTTTTGTCATTTATATATGAAAGTTACAATTTTTAATAAGTTAAAAATATATGAAAATTTTCCACAAAACTTGTAACAATACACATCATACACATTTTCTCGATAACCCAAAAGCCCCGTGCATGAGACATAATGGATCTACATCAAAGTCATACATTAACGGAATCGGAATTATGCAGGAGAGATCATTTATCCAATGTTTAAGATATGAAGTAATAAGCATAAAACTTCGTGCCAGCTCTGAATGAATCACCTTGCAGCGAATTAATGATGTGATATAATAATTATCTCACGGTCGTACAACCAAAACCACCCCTCAAAGTAAACGTCAGTGCAGTGCAGAATAGTTCCAATAGGGAAGTAATTGAATTTCTTTGTACCGCTGCGCAAGACCGAAAGTTTTCACCCAATTCTTCCACATAACAGGTCAACTCCAATTACCCATCTTGGCCATCCAATGATTTGTATATCATCCTGCAACATAGTGTAAATGTAAGAATAAATTCATCTCCTTTGAAGAATATGATAACGAGAAGCCTTTCTCTAGTTACCATACCAGAATATGGAGAGGAAAAGGATAAAGACAAGATAGAAGAGTTTGACAAGCCGGTGCTTCTTCTCCCAGGACAGCAAGTTGAATATCTCCGTAACATCAACCAGATGCTGTCTTCGTGTGTACCTGGTCTCAAACAAGTACATTCTTTCAAGATAACAAGCATGACTATTGTAAAGGTTAAAACACAGTGTTTTCAAGCAATGCGTTCTGCCAGGCGGCCACAATCACAATACCACCCAAAATTCAAATTCAAACCCCCCTCTCTCTTCCAAACTATTGTTCAGACTGCTGAAATGATCTTTTAACCCTATAGTTTCATAGAATACAGCTCAATGTCATTTAGAAAATAACAAACTTGCCCATAATTTATGAGAAACTTACAATCTCACGTTGAAGTAGAGGTACGGAGCGCAATATAGTGCCATGACCCAATGCCCTGATACAAGGTAGAAACAGCATAGGACAGCTTGCATAATGAACTCAGGCATAACCACCTTGTTTATTCGAGACGAAGAATCATAAGGATTTATATAATCAAATTCTAGGTCTGCCAGGCACATGAGCTGCAACAATATCTGTGTCAGCATACATAGCCCCAGTAGACAACTACATTTGGTTGCATGATGAAGTGCACTAGACGATAGGGAGAAGGCTCTGAAGCATAGACAGAAACAATGGAATATCGACAAAGGACCCCAACTAAAAACCAAATAGATATAGAAGAATGCAACATGCCTGAATTCCATCTGATAGAAACTATGTTAAAAGATAAAAGCAACAGCATCATATTATGTGACACAACAAAATGTATATATTTTTATTAAGTAAATACACACCATAAAAGTGAGATTAAGCCATTCTGTCCATAAGGGCGTTGCACTTAGCAATACACAACCTCCGAGTGTATCTATAACCCAATTCAAAAACTCATATTCTTATGTTTCACTAACATAATGCAAAAAAATCAAATGCTGGAGGATGTCCAACCATTTAATTTCAGAATATGCACAAGGCTTGGAACAGAGAACCGCAAAATTTCAACACGACATAATGGCCAACTCTACCTTGATTCCGTTCACATCACTATCTAAACAGAGAAGGATAGAACCGTTGGTTTTTCATTTATCAGCAACCAATCAATATGAATATCCCTAATAATCAAAACCCTTTAAGAGGCAAACTTATTGCTTGCGGAGATCATGTTCTGGAACGGACTCGATTTATTATTCACATGCACTTCATAGAGCATCAATGCTGCTGCGAGTTCTTTCTCACCATTTACACCAAAAGCTGAGACGTGCCTTTGGTTTGTAAATAACTTTTTCCTTCTCATCTGAAATCGGAACGCATTTTTTTCCCCAAGAACATTTGAATTCCGGGTAGGAACCCAGTACCACAGACCTCAGAAGTTTCATTTAAAACATAATATATCCAGTTAGGATGGTAATATTGATATCAACTAATTGAATTGTATTTATAAACTTATCCCATCCGCATCCACATGGGCTTAATATGGCAATTCAAAGTTTGCATATGAATGCGAACCCAGTTTTCATGGGATATAAAGACGTAAACTTTGAATAAGGCGCACTAAATATGGACTGTAATTTGATTTCAATTTTAAGAATGAAAAGCATAGAGACATGTAGGTTTTGATCGGAAGGGACCTGGTATGTAACGAGGACGAGCAAGGCAACAAGGATGAAGAAGGAGATCAGCCACAAAAATATATCAGCCATGCCCCTTCTTCTTCCTTTCCTCTTTTTCTGTCCTCGCTCTCCGATTTGAATTTCAGCCGAATGCGCCCGTACCATCTAAGGTGAAGTGCGCACGCACGTTAGCACCTATGCAGCGAGGTGCAAATCGTGCGCACGGCTGGTTTCTGTAAATTACCACTTTAATTGGGAAGGAAAAGAGAAAACCTTGTACGATCGAAATGCTTGCACTCGGGGAAGCTAAGAAACGGGTCAATCCACACCACACAAATTGTTGCAATCTATAAAACATTGAAACTTGCTGGTTTGTCTCAATTTATTTTAATCATGAACCCAACTGTTTCCTCCTAATTTCCTGTCCACACGGAACCAGTTGATATATTTGACATGCTTTGGGGAAATTGAATTAGGAATATGTGATTGGTGGAATGCTTTAAGGCAAGTAAAGTTCCAATAACTCGGGTGTCCGCTTGATTGCTTTTGAAGCAGACTAACTGTAATGTGCATCTAATGATTTTTAGTCTGTTGATCAAATAACTAATATTTATGACAATTATTTGAGCCATCTATGAGCTTTAACGTAATACATTGTAAGCCCTCCATAGGATGTTAAAAGTCATCACTATCTTTCATCTAATCTATAATCTAAGTAAAAATCTACCACTTGAAGAAATGATTTTATTTCTTACCACTTAAAGAAATGAGTGCTGCCTTATTTTAATGAAATTATTTTAAGTGTGTATTGTATTAAGTATTTACATGATTTAAAATATATTTTGTAATTGTTATACATTAGAAATTATTATATAAATTATAATTAGTGTTTGAATTCTTTTAAGTGATTACAGTTTTCTTACTTTGATGAGCATTATTAAAATATTATCTTCTATTCAATTATTCAACATTTACCCTACATAAGAAAACAGACAACCCAACATCCAGCAAAAATGATATAGAGGGTATTTGGGAAATGAGTTATTGAGTAACTTTTGGTAGTTTGATTAGATTAATTAATTGAATTATTCAAATAAATTAATTTTGATATTTTTAATTAATTAATTTAATTAGCTGCTTTTAAATCAACTGGTTTTAAAATGTTAAGAAGGGCAGTATTTTGAAACAAATATTTCATAAAATAATTATATTACCTTAATTAATTTTTGCATTTTCAACTTTATCCTTCTTATAAAAAATTATATTATTATTTTTACATAAAAATTAAATAATTATAAAAATTATATTAATTTTATTTTAAAAAATATTTAATATGTAATAATTTATATTAATATATTATTTATAAAAATTTAATTTATTAATTAATACATAAACTTTAAAATATTAAAATAAAAAATATTTAAATAATTTATAAAACATACTTATAAATTTATATATTATTTTATATATAAATAATTAATTATAAATAAATAATTTTATTAAATATTTTTATTTAAATAATTAATACAATCAACTAATTAAATTAATTTCCGCTAATACAAAGAGTTCAGTGCCAAGGTCATATTCAAAAAGAGGCGCTACTTCATACTAACAATTACAACCTATTTGGATGGGCAAAAAAGGAGAGGAAAAGAAAACTATTGAAAGAAAATACCTTAAAAAGTGAGTTTTCTCTAATTTGGATAGTAGAGAAAATACAAGAAAAAAAAATATCATAAAAAATAAATGATGGGACCATCAAAAAAATTTCTTTCCTCATTTGTTAAGAAATGGAAAGAAATCACAGTATTTAAAAATTATTACTTTTTTTAGCAGGGCATTAGTACATTGGTAGGCCATTGAGAGAAAACGTGTTGGCCGTTGCTAATATCATATATTACATACGATGCAGTGTCAACAGCCTGCCACTACCACAAATTATTTTTTTCATTTTTTTCTCTATTTTCCCTTGTAACTAAATAAACTTAAAAAGAAAATAACTTCTTCTTTCTATCTCTCTCCCCACATTTTTTCCTCTAAACAAATAAAGTCTTAATAATTTTCCCATTATGGATGTTGTACAAAAGGGAATTAAATTAAATTAACAGCCGTACTGCTCCGTTCTATAGTAAGAGATGGACCAACGTCATCAAAGGAAACGAAGATTCCACCGTCATGTTGGCTTCCTCAGAGCAAGAAGACTTGCATGGCTTTGAATACATAAAGAAATTCCTTGATCCCAAACTCATCAGCTTCTCATTTGGCTTCAAACCTTCACCAGCCCCACAAACAAAATGCATATCAGCAGAAAAAAAAAAGGCAAAAGTAAAATCCACGGAAATTTTCAAAAAATGAATAAAAAGGTTATTACTTTGGAGAAAGAACGGGGAGTAGTGAAGGGTGTAGCGCCTTGGATCAGCGTTTTTCAAAAAAGGCCTCCTCTTCTCCTTGCCATAAATGGCTAACGCTGCCTTTACCAAATCGGCGACGGTATTGTCCGGCGACATCATCACCTGTACGGGGCCCAAGCTGTTCTCAATTGTGACATTGAACAGTAGTTTGGTTACTCGGAGGGAGTCACTGTAATCCTTGGCCGGCGATGGAAGAGCGAGCCTGCCAGGGGCGGAGATGAATACAGCTCTCGGGCGAATGAGGCCGGCGTGGATGTTACGGTCGGAGCTCAATGGGAGATTGGCTCTCCTCCGGTAACCGGGTGATCGAGAAGTCATGTTAAGAAGAAGTAGGAATGAATAAAAAATTTTGGGAGTTGGTTTGGAAGCTGTTGATGTTGGTTGGAAACGAAGACAGAGACAGAGAGAAGTGTCAGGCGGATGGATGATGGAATGAGACGTTGAAGCCAGTGACTGCGAGGTTCCAACTGAAATGGGGAAGGCTTCGCGCGAAGCTTCCTGGAAGTTGCGTAGAGCCTCACTATGCTTGGCCTCATGCGTGATTCCCGTTTGGGCGGGATGAAAATATTCGAAGTCCTTTTAATGTCCGCATCCTGCGTGTTAGTACACTAGGTGTCACAAATGAAATCAAGCTGCGTGTTCAGATTTCTGTGTTATTTCAAAATTGATGATGTGCTTATTGAGATGTCACAAAAATGTGGTTATGAAGGATTGTTCTAAAGGTAGGAATTGATTTATGATTATGGCAGTGCTTGCAGTTTACTCTTTCTCCGCCAAGGAGGACATTACAGGTTGTACATGTCCCACTTCCTTGCTCTTATCTTGATGACTTGAAGATATTCTATCTTACTCTAGCCTCAAAAATTATTTTTTAATATAAATGAAGGAATGTCATATATTTTTATATTTTATAATTTAAAAAAATAATTTATCAAATTATAATATTGAAAGAAAATAATTTCTTTTTAAAGTTGTTATCCATCAAATTTAGTACATTTAATATTCAACATATCAACTATGCATTTTCTATTATTTCTTATAAAAAATATTTTTCATCAAAATAAATGTAACTTACCAATAAGAAAAAAATTTATTTTAGTGGGAGAGAGATAAACTCATGTAATGGAGGAACTCCCCATTTGGAAACCTACGTATAATCTATTTCTGAATTTGTGTCTATCTCTTGGAGTAGGAGAAAAACTCTTGTTCCAAGAGTAATTTAGAATTTCTCAATAATTTGAGCATTTGAGTGGAAGTTAGACTTTCCGATAATTCAATATCAGCAGTGTTTGTAAAAATGTCACAATACAATTTAAACATGGTTAACTCAATTTTTAGGATTGGAATAAAAAAATTTGTTTATCATTGATCCTACCATAAGGCCTTACTAATTATTGTACACTGTATTTTAAAACGGAATTATCTAATATTTTTACTAGAACTAGACAAAACATATCTTGATTTAGAACAGCAATTACACTTACTTACGACGACACACCTACACACCTATTGAGTCACAATAGGTCTGCTTGTTTTCCGTTTGAAGTGGTCATTTTTATAACCTTAGCACCAACTACTTACTCAATATGATTATAAGAGCTCCTGATACTCCTGAGCAACACATTAAGGTATTGTAGTGGGACGAGCTACGAAATCAGTACTCTCAAAATTACGAAAGAGATTTACGTTTTATAAACAATTAAGAATGTTAGACTCGTAATTTTACAAAGCCATTGTCTGGAAGAATACTGACAGAAAGACAAAAAAGTGGGAGGGGGAAAGCAACAGATAAAATGTTTGCTTTTCCGTTCGGTTGAATTAACCCAAAAATTATGTGCTGTTACTTGCACATGAGCCCCTCACTGGGAGCAGACCACAATCTTCCATAGCTTGTGAGCTCTTCTTGCTATTTTGCTGAGCTTGCGGGCTATAAAAGATGGGATTAGGAATGGAGGAGGAGGAATTTGTGAAGCAGAGCTCCGAGTAACTTCTGAATTCCAAGCTGATGCTCCATTACTCTTCTGTAGATAAAAGCTTCTACTTCCCACATCCCCAATTGTTTCTGATTTATCCAAACCTAACAAAAAAAAAAGGATAAATCCAGATCAGATGAAGCCTCTAACAGAAGAGAAGATTGATAATCGAATTCTCATTCATGACTTAATCACAGCAACTATTTCTTTCTATCATTTTGATGCAGCCAAGTGAAGTGATGTGATGTTATGTGATGTAGGAAGAATTCACTTACTTTGGAGACTGAAGTAGGATTGGTGCAATTGGAATGAAGATGTGGCAGTAGGATCAAGCTCAGGAGTCCTGCCTTCTTCATTATATTTGTCAACCACAATCCCTATGGTCTCATCCACACTACACCCTAACTTGACCATGGTCCGGACTGGTCCCGGACTTCCTTCAACGGTCACATTCACCACAACCTTAGCTTCCTTGTTATAGCCATGGCCCTGCATGCACCATCGTTTCCATAAATCTTTATAATATACCAAACGAATAAAGACACGGAATCCATAAATTATCGTAAAGAGGAGTTTTGATAACTTTCTACTTTCTTTAACCGCAATTCAAATAAAAATGAAATCCGTTGCCCTGTTTCTAAAGATAAATAATATAATTTTATCAGTGTCTCTAGCTAGTATAATTTGATGGATAAATTGTGAATCTTTGATAGAACCAAATGAGAAAGTAAATGTTGCGTTATGGGTAATTGGCGGAAATAAGTAATATTCAAACAACAGAAAAAGGGTAAGAAATTCTTCTGGTTGCGATTTTTGAGCCGTACCTCGTGACTGTGCCTTCGAGGAGAAAAAGCAAGCAGAGAAGGCGAGGATACAAAAGCCTCCGAAAAGGTCTGTGGACGGAAAATAGTCCTTTCAGTTCTGAATTCTGGATCATCCTCTCCGTCTCCGTCCAAGCTGCCAGAAAAAAGCGAAGGCGCCGATGAGCATCGCTTCAAAATCTTTATTAGTTTCGACTTACTGGCCGATGAACGTGGAGGAGTCCTCCGACGAGGAGAAGGTGATGGATGGGGTGGCTTACTTTTCTGGGCTCCGATCACGGGCACTCTTCGCCGGAGACTTCTCTGAGACATAAAACTATGGATTTGATTATGAAAACGATATAATAGCCCAAAGATGATAGAATCGGAGAATGAAAAAGGTAAAAGAGGAAGCTTGATGAAGAAAAATGATAGAGGGAGGACAGGCAAAGCAAGCAAGCTTTGAATTGAAGGGTAGGAGAAGGACGTAACAGGGAGATGAGGATGAAAAAGTTGTAGGTGTCCAGTTTCCCAATCGCAAACCTGTAATCCTAATTAATTAATAATCCGTGGGGATACTCTTGTCTTTAAATACCGGTGTTTTAGTTGGACTTGGACAAACCGGCCACTCTCAAAACTATGGTTTTATGAAAGGTGGGGCGCATCTTTTATCATCCAAATTAGATGCTGAAATGTTGTTGTTGGTTTTTTTTTACTCAAGTGATGTACGTGAAGCCGTGTGTATGCTGAACATTCCATGGCCTACTCTGATAGCTATTATTTTAGTAAAAAATATATTTTTCTAGGTAGATTCTATTTATTAATGAATAAAATTTTAAATTTTAAAAATAAATTTTATTAAAAAAATGTTAAAATTCTAATTTTTAAAATAATCCTCACTTCATATTAAAAAAAAAATTTGATGGCTATTTTTCAATCTTATTCCCTTTTAAAGTGCGCAATTTTAAGGTAAATATTGACATGGATACATTTTTTCAGTGCTTTATCTCTAGCTATTAAACCCCAGACCACATTATTAGAAAGTCCTGACAAAGTTAAAAAAATTAAAAATTTTGTTACATTAATTTATTTTTTTAAGAAATTCATATTTAACTTCTAAAAATTAAGACATTTTTATATAAATTCTTTAAAAGAAATTTTGAGGGTGGGTTTTGGCTCAATAATAAGGTTATTATCTTGTGATTTGAAAATCATGAGTGTTCCAAATTCTGAAAATAACCTTTCCAATTATAAAAATAAGCATGCATACATATATCCTTTCTAGACCGTACTAGATTGGAGTCTTGTGCATTGAGCCTATCCTTTTTCTTTAAATGAAATTCTATTTTAACTTTTTCAACATTTTTCTCCTAATTTTATCCTTAAACGCCATCCTTCTTGGATTATATTAATAACAATAACACAACAATTAAAAAAAAACGAGAAAGGAAAGAATTTTTAATATTTAATGTTGTAACTCTCTTTGGACCCTAATCAGGGTAGAACTTGACCACTTGATTTTCACCAACCACCCTAGAAGCTCTCAATATGTATAATAAGATATGAATTAATACTATTCTCAATATTACATCTAGTTTTAGTTTTAATAGTTAAGGATAATAACATCGATCCAATTTAATTTCTACAAAAAGATAAGTGAAATTAGGTATGTTTATAATCCTTAACATAAATAAAAATAAGTGAATTGAACTAATTTTAATAAACAAAATAATTCTTATCTCACATTACTAACTTCTATATGTCAAAATTTAAGAGATACATATATTTAAAATCAAAATAGAAATGTTGCTATTATGACCATTAAAAAAGGTTTAAAAAATCTACCTTTATTATGGTACTATTGGCGGAAGCACTTCAACTTAGGAATATGTGATATTAAATACAGAAAGTTTTTACCTCAATTATATTAAGGAATGGGGGGGAATTGACAAAGATTAATGCCTCTGTTAGTAGAAGGAAAAGCCAGTGGAAGATGAACAAAAAGAAGAAGAACAAGAAGTGGAGGAAGTTGGTTTGTGTTAGGGACAAGAGGAGTTGGCTGAAAAATGGGGAAAAATGAAAAAGGAAAGTAGGGTTAGGGCCAAAATTGGAAGATTGTCTAATTTACCTCCATACATCATACAGTCTCAACTTTCATCATACTAACTTTTAAATATTTTAATTTTATCCCTTTTTTTTAACTATTCCACATAAAAATTATTTTGATTTTTTATTATAATAATTAACTATTTTTCATACAAATAAAATTTAATTAACTATGATTCAAATTTTCTCAACCAAAAAAAAAAAATTCAACATCTATTTGTCCTTCATTTCATCCTTCTATCTATTCATCAAAGTAAGGTTTTATCTCTACATCATAAGTTAGAGAGTAATATATAATTATTATTATATATTTAAAATTGAAAATAATATATATTCAAATTTAATATGTACTAATATAATTTAACTGTCCAAAATATGTAAATTAAATCACTTATCTCGGTGTTTTTATTAGAAAATAAAAGATTGTTATTGTTTCATACTAACAACAAAATAATCAATTTTTTCTATGTAATTTATGTAGACATCATTCATAGAATAATTTGCAGCGTCGAAATTGGAATTCCACCAAGGCATGATAAAGAAAGAGAGCGACGCCCAAGTCCAAACACGAACTGAGGAGTTTATTCTCCATCAATCATCAGATCAGGCCCACTTCTAATTTCAACATCCTTATAGCGGTCAAAGGTCCAGTGGACGCTCACTAATGGGCCTGAGACCAGTTCATCACTACTGACACTATGAAACATTGTCTAACATAAAATAAAATAAATATGCTAATTTTCTTCGTTACAGCATAATCCAATCCAATTGAAATGTACGTCGGACATTGATTGGTCCTGTAGAAATAAACTGCCCTCTACTTCTACTACTAGGTGTGGTACAAATATATATTTATATATATCGGTGAAATAACAGGGCAAGAGCCTAAAAGAAAAATAAACTAGTTAATAATTACATCACAAGTCTTAAAGAATAAGTATCAGTAAGGACTAATGAAGCCACTTGAGATAGAAGTTGGTTCACCAGATGAGTACCCAATTTCAAAGATAAAGTTGAAATTTACCATCCAATTTGCATAAGAGGTTCCTTCCCTGTAAGTATGCATAAGAATAACTTCCCAGCATATCTATCAGAACTTGTAATAGTGTGTTACCCCTACAAGGTGGGTTAGAGAGGCTACATAGTAAAGTTTCAGAATCACATTTAAAGAGGATTATACGAAATCTCATATCCTATATTATTTTAAATTTGTAGATCACCCCCTAACATTTTGCTATTTAGGAAGAGCAGTTATTCAACGGTCCAGCAAATTTCATGAGACTCTTATTTTTTTTTTACATCATCAATATCACCACGTACAATATTTTTTTGTCTATTTTAAATTTATAATATTAAAAATGTAGAATATTATTAAATCTTCTTAGGGTTTGATATAATTACAATCAACATGCTTTATTTTTTAAAATTGTACATACTTACTCCTTATTCATTTTTTTTGCTATTATGAAATTTGCCTAATATTATTTCTAATAATTAGAAGACAATTTTTTTTATATTTTCATGTACAAAATTTTCTTTTCATTGAAAAAATTGCTAGAAAAATTATCTTCTAATTATTAAAAATAATAGTAGGGAAAGAACTATAGTTGATAGTTAAAATCATTATATTTTATAATGTGAAGAAATGAATAAGGAGTGAATGTGTATAATTTTGAAAAATAATAGATATTAAATATAATTAAACCAAACTTTAAGCAAGGTCAATGTAATTTGTCCTAAAAAAATTTACTTCCTCCCTAACTAAATTGAACTCATAACCTTTATCACAAAATTATGTTCTAAGATTACTTAACGAATCACAATGATAATTATTATATTTCTAACAACATGTTCACTTATTTGAATAGTAATTTTTCAAATCCCCACTAGAATAAATCCTATATAATTATTATCAAATTTAAATATATAATTATTTCTATAACTTATTAATTATTATTAATGAATAATATCTTAAATTTTTTTAATCAATAAAAAATTTGATTTTCATCGTATTTCAATCTTCATAATCGTGTTATTTTAATCTCTAACTTAATGTGGCTAATATGCTGAAGACGATGATTAATTCTATTAAGTGGTATTATGAAGTGAAATATTTTCTCACCTCTTTTTAAATCTCCAACATTAAAAAAATGTAGAATATTATTATTAAATTTGGTAAATAGTTATTTTAATGGATAAATCTTATAATTATTAATTATTAATTATTTAACTTTTAATCAATAAAAAATTTAATCTTGATTTTATTTTAATAAATAAATTAAATTAAATAACACATTTAATTCTAAAGGATTTATGTAGAATATTTTTCAATTGTGAAATAATATCTAAAAATTTTTTACCAAAAAAAAGCTAAAAATTTTTAACCTAAATTTTTAACATGCATAATAAAAAAATTTGAGAATTATAATTTTCCCACATAGCTTTCATAAAAGACAATAACGATATGAGGTATGCCTTGATTCATGATTTTTAAGAGGAAATTGATGGCAATTTTGATCTTTTGCGATAAACAAAAGAGAACATGAGAATCTTTTATTTATCATATTCTTTATATTCTCTTAAGTAATGGACAATAGAAACTTATAACCTCAAAGATAAGATTAATTTTCTCTTAAGACGTATTTTACAACCAAAACCTTTTAAGTTGGCAATCATTAGGTAGAAAATTACTCTTCTAATTTTCACCGATAAAATTAAAACCTTAAAATTTCATTAATGCCTTCAAGAATAATTAGAACCCTAAAAGATGATTAAAATCTTAAAAATTAATTAATGCCATAAAATTGACTTATTAAAATTTAAAGTCTTATAATTCATTCATGACATATCAATCAATCACGCGGATCATATTTGACACTAAATAGAAGTGCAATTTTCATCCATTCCATTGCAGGGATCCAGCTTTACTTCAGTAGCTAATACATATATGATTGTTGTTAAGGCTAACAATATAAGCCAGGTTGGGAGAGTGTTGGCATTGCAATAGGATGCTTTGGTTGAGGTAAGTAAAGTGATAATTGACCATGAAAAAGGAGAATGAGAGAATGATGAGGTCAAAAAAGAAGAGGAGACGGGAAAATCTTGGAGAAAATTCAATGGGAATGGGATCCATCTTCTCCGTTTAAAGCTGCTTTAGCTAAAGGGGCATGACCATTAACAGTCACCTCCCTGCATCGGATTGGATTGCCTTTGAACATATTGGCCATATTGCCAGTACTCGATGATGATGTTGCATTAATTCTTGAAGTCTCCGCATGCAAATCAGTTGGCACCTTACCATATTTCTTGCTCTCTTCGGGAGATACGACAAAGCTGAAATCAAAAGTTGTTATTCATAATTTGCAGGGGTCATTTAGTCGACGCCCCAAATCATTAACGCCCATCACATCATCATCACCGCACAATCCACTGCTGACTGCTCTCTCCGTACCCAATCGTGATCTTCGCCCCAAAGTTCACCACATCCTCCCTCACCCACGTCATCTCATCATTTGCCATCCCAATCCATAACTGTTTCTATGTCTTAAAAACTACGTGTCAGAGTGAAAAACGTTGGTTGGCTGCTCAAGGACTTACTTCCCGATCATTTTGTTAAGCTAAAAATGCTTAGTTCAGTGGTAAAAAGATTGAATTCAAGTGCAATTATGACAGCTCTGGTACTGATGTTCAGTTATTACTGCAATGACGAAGATGACGTTATTTCACTTACTTGTCTTTGAGTCTTGGAGGAAGTGTGCTTGTACCAACCAAGCTCATAATGATGAACCAGAAGACAAAAAGAGAATCATGCTGTAGCTTCCATTGTTAATAATCATCCACAACTGGGATTGATTTTTGTCACATCGAAAATTTCCCAACACTCTATAGTTGTAACCCTAAGTTGTCCGAGAATTGTAATCTATACTGCGTGCTTTGTTTCGTACTATGATTACCATTCTCATTAATATTTCTTCTTGCTTCGTCAACAGAACTATCACCTAAGGGTATATATCATAAGCAAGGTGATCTTCACTTTCGGTTTCATATTAAAGTCCTTATCCTCTATTTTTTTTTAATTATCATCGTAAGAAGATCACAAAAAGAGGAGTCCGAACGAGTCTAGTCGCCTGTTTAAATTTAGTTATTGCAAGTTAAATAAGTCATTAAAGAATTTATAAGATTGAATATAAACCAGAAATAGACCTCTTAATTAGTTAAAAAAATATATATAATAATAAATTTGTTAAATAAATAATACATATTCATCCAAATTTTGCTAAATATAATTCTTAATAATTTAGCATTAAAACAACTAAATAACACAATAATATAAATTCCTCAAACTCACAAACTCTACAAATTTTAGAAAATTGATGGCTAGGTTGAAAATAGACAAGAAGTTACAAAGTGTGACAACTATATATTAGCAAATGACTTATTGATTTAGCCATAACTCCTCTAACAGAAGACCGTGGTCCAAGAATTTATATATTTTAACTAAATTGTGAGACAATGTGTGACACAGTTGTTTAAAATTAATTTTCTTTATTTATGTAAATAAATTTTAAATTATTTTCGTATTAGAAAAATAATTTAAAAATATTAAAATCTAGCATAGCGAAAAAATGTTAGAATCTAATTTATAGCATTTATTTATAATTATATATTTGAGTTTGTGAATTATAAATTTTCAACATATATATTACTTTTTATTGAATAAAATTATGCAAAATTAATTAACTTTTCTTACTAAGTTTAAGTTTTTCACAATTTAAATTCGTAATCAAATAAAAATTTTTAACATAAAAGTAAGAGTAAATAGAAAAAATAAATTTTTTTATAACTTATTATACTCAAAACATATTATATTATATTTATACTATTTTATGATATTAGCATATGAGTTATAAAAAATAAAAATGAATATGAATATGAAAAAAAAAACCACATGCAAAGCAACAAGTTAAAAGAAGAGACAGTGTGCACTTATAAAATAATAAGAGTTAAAAAAATATATAGTTAATCAATTCAATTAAATTTTTAACTTATTTAAAATATTTTTATATTAGCAATAAAATATATTATATCTAATATTAGTATTTGAGTTGTAAAAAATAAAAACAAACATAAAAAATACTTGCAAGGTAACAAATAAAAGGAAGAGATAGTGTGTCATTTGTAAAGTAAGAAGATTAAAAAATAACATATATAAATAATTAAGAAATTGAAATAAAATTCTAATTTATATAAAATAATTTAATAATAATTAAAAAGAAAATATATCATTTACATTATCCAATGATATTTGTGATTCAATTGTAAATAATAGAAATAAACTTGGTAAAAGAAAAAAATAAAAAATATGCTGTGAAATAAATAAAAAGTAAAGAAATTATGCATTTATTATGAAGTAATAACATTTAAAAATAAAATGTTTAATTTATCTAGATCATTTATATAGAAGTGTAAAATAGGTAAATTGGACAAATTCGTAAAAGATTAAGTCAAAATAAACTAATCCATATTACTTGTGACAAAAAACAAGCTACTTTTAAGAAGTTTACATCTAATTTGTATCCATGAGATCGCAAACCAATCTATACCTATCTAGTCCATGCAAATTTTGACCCTCCTAAGTTGATTGGTATTATTTGTAAAAAAGAAGATCAAATTTTAGATGGCTTGAATCTACTAATTGATTCATGGATTTTGATATATTTTACATCCCTATATTTAAATAATAAATAATATATATTGTTATATTTATATGACTTAGGCTTAAATACATTTTTTATCCCTCATATTTATAAATTAATTAATTTTAATTTTTTTAATTTAAAATTATCTATTTTAACCTTCTTAAAATTTAGATTAAAACAAAATAAGTCCTACTATTAATGCACCATCCAAAAATTAACAAAATATTCTAACTCCTCTTTATTTTTAATAGCCATAATTTAACCTTTTTTTTTTCAAAATTCACTTACTACCAGATTAAAGTTAATACCCAATGTATAAAGAAATTTGATATTATCCATAGCTATTCTATTGCCTCTTCAAGGGTGAAATTTCAAGAGTTTCAAATCAAATTTAGGATGGCATTTTACCATCATTTTACATCAAGAAATTTTAGATGAAGTATGAGTTTAGATTAAATAAGTTTTGTCTTCGTTTTCTTTCAAGTTGTTGCAAAAGCAAAACTACATAACACTGGCAGTTTTTATTTACATTTTAGGTTATTGTAAAATCTACACTAAAGAAAAGTAAACAACAATAGGATATCTACAATAAATAAAAGATATGAGGGAAAGGAGATTGCGGGTCTCTGTTTCCCTTACAGTAAAGGTGTATATGGATTGGTTTCAAGTTAGGCCAATAAGTTGAATTACATAAAATTTAGGAAAAAATCATGTTAGTACTAGTTGCAATAATTTATTGCAACGAAGTACCTCAAGTGGACATCCTCTCATTTAAGTGTACTTGTCGAGCACGATTCACCAAAATGACCATAAGTTCAAATGACATACTTGAAGCATGTTCCATGAAGAATAAAAGTACAGAAACAAAAATAAAGAAATCACATTCCATCACTATGCAACCCCAGTCAAGAAAATATAATATAAATTAAAAATTAAAAATTTATAAAATTAAAATTTAGTATTATTATTTTGGAATAAAACAGTAACATATTACTGTCTAGAAAACAAACAGTAAAATACTATTATCCATTTATTTAGGATTTTTGCTTAATATTATTGTTTTGTAACAAAACAGTAATATGTTACTGTTTCATTCCAAAATAGTAACATATTGCAATTTAGAGAATAAACAGTAACATACTATTATTTGACAATTTGATTGTTAATTAGACTTGATTTATCCATTTATTTAGGATTTTTGCTTAGTGTTATTATTTCATTCTAAAATAGTAACATGTTATTATTTGATAATTTTATTATTAATTAGATTTAAAATAAAATAGTAACATGTTGCTGTCTAGAGAATAAATAGTAATATGATATTATTTGACAATTTACATGTTAATTAGATTTAATTTATATATTTATTTAAGATTTTTTATTGGTATTACTATTTTGGAACGAAATAATAACATGTTACCTGGCAATTTACTTGTAAAAATTTACACATTTTTAGAGAACAAACAGTAATATGTTATTATTCATTTATTTACGATTTTTGCTTGGTATTACTATTTTAAAATGAAACAGTAACATATTACTGTCTAGAGAATAAATAGTAATATGCTATTATTTAATAATTTAGTTGTTAATTAAACTTGATTTATCCATTTATTTAAAATTTTTACTTGATGTTACTGTTTCGTTCCAAAATAATAACATGTTATTATTTGATAGTTTGATTATTAATTAGACTTGGAACAAAATACTATTTAGAAGACATATAATAATATGCTATTATTTAGCAATTTAGTTATTAATTAAATTTGATTTATCCATTTATTTAAAATTTTTAGTTAGTGTTATTATTTTGAAATAAAACAATAACATGTTACTATTTAGAGAACAAACAGTAACATGCTACTATCTAGAAAATGAACAATAATATATTATTATCCATTTATTTAGGATTTTTACTTGGTATTATTATTTTGGAATGAAATAGTAACATGTTACTATTTAGTTACTGTCTAGAAAATAAATAGTAACATGTTATTATTTAATAATTTAATTATTAATTAGACTTAATTTGTCCATTTGTTTAAAATTTTTTGTTGCTGCTATTATTTTGGAATAAAATAATAACATATTATTATCTAGAGAATAAATAGTAATATGTTATTATCCATTTATTTAAAATTTTTACTTAGTATTACTGTTTTGAAACGAAATAATATATTATTATCTAGAGAACAAATAGTAACATGCTATTATTTGATAATTTGGTTATTAATTAGATTTAATTTATTCATTTATTTAAAGTTTTTAATTGATGTTATTATTTTGGAATGAAATAATAACATCCTCTTCTTTGATAATTTGATTATTAATTAGGTTTAGAACAAAATAATAACATATTATTATTTAGAGAATAAATAGTAATATGTTATTATTTAGCAATTTAATTGTTAATTAGAATTAATTTATTCATTTATTTTAGATTTTTTATTGGTGTTACTATCTAGAGAACAAACTGTAACATACCATTATTTGATAATTTGATTATTAATTGTACTTAATTTATCCATGTATTTAAAATTTTTATTTAATTTTACTATTTTAAAATAAAATAGTAACATCTCTTCTTTGATAATTTAATTATTAATTAAGCTTGGAATGAAATAATAACAAGTTATTGTCTAGAAAATAGATAATAATATACCATTATTTAGCAATTGATTTCTTAATTAGACTTGATTTATCCATTTATTTAAAATTTTTGTTTGATTTTACTGTGTTTTTAAATGAAATAGTAACATTTTCTTCTTTGATAATTTAATTATTAATTAGGCTTGGAAAGAAATAGTAATATATTACTATCTAGAGAATAGATAATAAAATGCTATTATTTTACAATTTGATTGTTAATTAGATTTAATTTATCCATTTATTTTAAATTTTTTGTTGATGTTATTATTTTGGAATGAAATAGTAATTTATTATTATTTAATCTACAGACAGTAATATATTATTCTTTAATAGTTTTATTTATTAAAAAAATTATTATGACACTACTAGATACTATAAGAGTTAGGGAGCAAAAGTTTAATATGAGATTCGAATGAATTTAAATTAATAAAAATAAAATTAAAGTTAAAAAATGAAGAAAAATTAAAAAAATTATTGAAAAAAGTCTTTTTTGTCAAATTAGAGTGGGCATGTAAATCTTGAAGAGTGACATGAAATAAAAAAAATTATTTAAAATGAATAATCGAACACAAAGTTATGGTCGTTTAAGGTTTTGAACTCAATTTATACATTTTTAACTAAGCAAACTTCATCAAACCCATATTTTCTTATTTTCTGTTAAAAGATTATATGAAGATAATTGAAAACAAGTGGTCATATACAAAAATTGATTAATTAATGATGGATTTATGACTTTTTAAAGTTTTTAATTCATGATCGCATTCTTACAGTTAAAAAAAAGATAATTTCAGTATATAATATTCATAAATCATAAAATCGGAATCTATTTGGAAGAAAGTCTAGTACGACCTCTTTAAAATAAAGTTACAAAGTGGCACCTCATTGCAATTTACCATAAAATTTAATGTTCGAATTCAACCTAGCTCATATGCCTTTTAAAAAAAATTAATCTAGTCCGCCCAATTATTTATATTGTGTAGCCTAAACTCGGCCCAATAGCTTGAATAATGTTATTTTTTATTTTTTAAGTAAAAGATAAATTTTTTAAAATAAAATTATATATTTAAATAGATAATATAATATTTAATTATTTAATTATATTAAATTAATTTTTATATTAAAAATAATTATAATATATAATTATATTATTAAAAATAAATTAATATAATTGAATCGGATTGAATGTTTCTTTTTATCCCAACATGATTAATATTTGAACCTTTAAAAAAATCTAATGAACCTATTGGATAAAAAAAAAAAAAAGAACTCAAGGTCTATATTTTTCTAAGCCGAGCTCATCAGGTTGCGCGACTCCATGTATGGCTCTACCTTACAGGTAACTCCAATGTCTAGAGTAAAGGAGAGCAAACACGATGACAGTCTCTATTACCCAAGGAATTCTATTATACTCTAGGAGTATACCCTCACTGCATTCTCTCTATTTCTCTCTCCGGAGTAAGGTACTGTTGTCTTACTCCTGGAGTATAATAGAAATTCTCTCGTTACCCTATCTAATTGACAAAAAGCAAAATGAAACAAAAAAATCTCAGAAAATAGATACAAAGACACTAGGATAATGGAGGAGAGATGGGATAAAATCATAAGCATTATTATATTATTTTCTATACATTCAAAAAAAATATTTTTTAAGCAACGTAATATATATAATTTCATTTGGAGTAAAATTCAAGATTTAATGTTAGGATAAATAATTAAGATGATAAATAGTAAACATAAATAGTTAGGATAGTATATATCACTTTGTATCCTGTATTATCCAATAGCATAAAAAATATTTTAACCCCTGAAAGAATTATGGAAAGATAATGTTACATATATATAAGTAACCGTTAAAACAATAGAGCACTGGTAAAATAATGTTAATTATATATAATTAACTGATAATATATAATTAACCGTTCAAGTAACAAACAACCGGAAAGACAATGTTTCAATATACATAATGTACCGATTATACTTATACATGAAATAAGTGATATAAGCAAAAGTGGACATATGTGATGAAATATATATAACTTAGGAAATTATATATAATTAACCATTAAATGATGTTAAATATCAAAAGCATTTACATATATAGATAATTAACCGTTAAATATATTTGATACATCTAAATTAATTACCTATCTATGCTAATGTTATATATATATAATCAACCGTTAAATTTAAAAAGATGACAAGATAATGTTCGATATATATGAAACATTATGATTTAATTCCATCAATAAAATTATATATATGTATCATTTAATTGAGTCTTGTATTATCGAATACTCCTATATGCATAATTGTGTGCCATTTTAGTCTTGGATATATCTAAATAGGAAAAATATTAAGTTGAGTGCATTTATTGGATGACAAATTATATCCTGCTTAATTTATTTCAATAGTTTATATGCATAGATATATTGCTAGATATAACAAATTATATCTCATTACTATTTTCCTCAACAAATTTCATAATATATTGAGGAAAATATTAAAAAAATATTATTTTAGCATTGTAAATTATCGATTACTAATAGGATACGGATAAAAAAAATTTTGGACTCCACTTTTTCTTTTATCAAAAAACTAAATATAAGTCATGTTTAATTTAAATATAGAGGTTGAAATGTAATTTTAAACCATTTCTATGATAATTTTATCTATACTTCAATTTAATAACTATTCAGTACTACGTATCAAAATTGATGGGTTTTGATTTCAACTTCTAACTTTTATATTATATAAAAAATAATAAAATTTTAAAAATTATATTTATAATACCATAAAATTAATTAGTCACTTTAACAAAATAATTTTTTCAATGAAAAACTAACAATCAAAATCATTCAAAATCACTGCAAAAATTTGTTTGAAAATTTTTACTTACTTTTTTGGTTACTTTTTGAATTAATTAATTTGAATTATTATTATATAAAAATTAAATAAAAAATACAATTTTCAACAAAATTCTTATAATTGATCATTTCAATTTACGTACATCTTGCATAATCTTAATATATCAAAACTTGTATTTACAAATTTTCAATGATTTCAATTGACACTCAATTTTTAAGTTTTCAAATGATATTTCGTACTAAAAAAAAAAAAAGTCTCATTTGTGAACAAATTAGATAGTTTGAACAATACGTACCTTGGAAGATATAGTTGTTAAGTGCAATAATGTACAATAGAAAAGTAAAAAAAAAATAATTTTTAGCGGAGTAAATAATAAAAAAATTCTCTAAATAGTCAGGAAATGTGTGTGAAGAGACTAATATAATATGAGGAGATTTTAAACTTTTTACAAAAATAAATAAAAAATATGAATTTTAAATGACAATTCATCGACAACTAGGAAATCCGTTAGTAATGAAAAGGAGTGTTATTATCTGAACCTAAAGTATGCTAATTAAAAATCTAAAAGGATAAAAATATATTATTTTAAATTAAGGAAATTAAAGTCAATCAATTTATAAATTAAAAGAATAAAAAATGCATTTAAGCCTATTATTTAACAGTGTACAGAGAGATGATAACGGAGCAGGATAAGAACAAACCAACTTTATTGTCCTCTATAATTGTTAGAGATAAAATATTATTTTAATTTATGGTCTATGATCAAGAATTAAATTTGCCCCATATCCCATGCCTCACAAGACAACAGAATTCTACCGAGACTTGTTGTAATGATAAAAAAAATTAAAAAATTAAAAAATAAATCTTAAAATTAATGATTATAAATTTATATGTAATTATTAAATAATTTTAAATATTAATAAATAATAATAAAAATCAAATTTAAATATTATAAATTATACATGATTAACAAAATATTTAATATATATTTAAACTTATATATAAATAATTTAAATAATTTAAAACTTAAAAAAATTAATATATGACTAACAAAATATTATAACTTTCTATTTTCATCATCTCATGTAAAATTTTGATGTACTTTTAATTTTTAAATTATTAAATTATTAAAATAAATAAAAAATATATATTTATGTGTGTATATATATTAGTGCATAAAATAATAATATAATAATTTTATCTTCATGGGATAAGATAAAATATTATTATCTCATTTTTACTATTTTATTTGAAGTAAAAATTTGACCTATACTTTATCTTGTGAAACAAAAAATCATAACATTTTCAAGGTCCATCGAGATAATCTCTACGGAGCATTGTAAATTTGAAACATTTTAATATCCCTAGGTGTAGATAAAAGGAAAAGGAAAAGAAGATGTTTTATAACAAAATTTTAATTGATATAAAAAGATATTGACAAAATTCAAATAAATTTGATTTTTACTTTTATTAAAAATAGAATATTAATTAATTCAATAAATATATATTTCTTGTATTAAAATTTTAATTTATTTAAAATATTTTTATAATAAATGAATGATTTATTGAAGGATTCTTTTTAAAAAAGAACAATGTATTCATAAAGGGAGTAAATAAAGATAAAGAATGGCCTCTCTTTATATAAAGAAGTAGAATATATTTATTCCAAAAATAGTTTAATATAAAAATAATAATATTACAGTTTATATAATGTAATGTTGCTTTCCCTTCCTTTCTCTTCAACGTTTTACGATCTTTTGCGAAAGAGAATAATTCTTGTTTCAGTATCTTGTGCTCTCTTCTCTTTGACATTCTTTCAATTATGCTGATCAGAATGACTGCAAGTAATAGCGTGAAGGGAAGCAAATGATTAAGAGAGAGAGAGAGAGAGAGAGAGAGAGACGCATATATATATATATAAGATGCGAAGCTAATCATGGTGACTAGGTCATGCTTCTTGCATGCTGGATAATTGGAGTAGTAGGAGTCACTACTCCCCTTTTTCATGACAATGACAATCACATTCACTTCTCCCTCATTTGTTTTCAAATATCAACTTTAATCATTCGTTTGGGAGATCATAAGTTCCGCATTTCGATACCAATTTCTGTTTTTTATAGCCCCGCACCCCACCACCCATTTTTCACTTGTTATCTGGTTGATCCTGTGTTGTGGAATTCGAATTATAACAAAAGCATTTCATTTATTTAATATTTAATAAAATGAATGCGATCTAAAAATGATATATATATTTTTTATTATCTATTATCAAGTGTCATAATTTCTAAACTAAAATATATAAGTGTAACATATAAACAAACAAAACTTTTCAATAACAACGGGGAGAGATAACGTCCGACAAACTAACGAAAGCTCGATCGCTGTATGCATGCTTACTTGTGCACTCAAGCGAAAGTTGCCCAAAAGTATGCTTTGCCCAACTGCTTCCCGAGAAACTCTTGTTTGTTCAAATAATAATATGTCATTAGTCATGTTTAATAAATGAAAAATAATTATTAATTTTTATAATTTTTAATATTTTAAAAATTATAAAATTTATTTTTAATATGTATAAATTTTATAAAATGTTGTATTTAAAAATAAAATAATTAATTTTATTAGAAATATTATATAGATTATCATTAATTAATTATTAAAATATTTATTTAAGTAATTAGTTCTATATTTTAACATTAAGTATAGAACAGATTGGACTTTGATTTAATGAATGTGTATAATCCGTGATAGATTGAATCATATACAAACCCATATACGTAGAGATCTCAATCTGATCTCTCTATTTAAGGCCACACAAGTAATAGAAAATTACTAACCACTAAAAGGGCTAATTTAATGTGTATGATCCGTGATAAATTGGATTATATACAAACCCATATGGATAGAGATCCTAATCTACAGTCCTTTTAGTGGTCAGTAATTTCTTATCACAAGTCTAACCTTAAATAGAGATATCAGAGTTATTATTTGGATGATGCATAACAAGGATTCTCACTCTTAAAATTTTTTCTCCTTTTTCTTTCTATCTGGATAACCTAAGGGGTAAAGTAGATTGTAACTTCACTCATCACCATTATTCAGACTGGTCATGACTTTATCAAATTATGCATCAGGTACGCTTATAATTTTATTGTGATCAATTTTATATTTTAGGATTTTAATTCATACTTCTAACAGTTGATATCAGAGCATGTTGATAGTATGAATAATCTGATTATGAGCGATTTTAATTGATCTTGGCAAATTTTATAAAATTCCAAAATTTTCCCTTTTTTGTACATGAAAATTTCAAAACTGAGGATTTTAATTCCAGAATAATTTGAATTTATTTTTCCTTTCAATTAAATTATGAATTTTTATTTTTATATGCATCAGTAATATTATTCTGCTTTTAATTATATTTAAATTTATGCTTATTACAAATCGAAGGCATGAAAAATTTTGAATTTTATAAATTTTATAAGCTTCTATTTGCACAAATTTAAATCCTTTTTTCTTTGATATATACATATGGGTCAGTATCAAATAGATATGTAAAATGGGGCCTGTGACCATGGGTAATGCGGGCAACCCATAGTCACGGGTTAATGTGGGCAACCTTACATGAAGTTCGCATTTGATGTGAGCTTATGTGGACAAGCCCACACAAGCAGATACTCGTATAATCGCGAGCTTGACCATGGGCAAAAAATTATTTTTTTAATTATTTTTTGTTTATATTTAGGCCTAATATATATTAAAAAAAATTTAACCTAATTACTTCCTAACAAATTTAATTCATTTTCTATACCCTAATTCATTTTCTTTACCCAAATAATTTAATAAAAATTAAAATATTAAAATATAATTTATACATTATAAAATAAAATAATTAATAAAAATATTTTAAAAAATACAGGCTACTCACGGGTAAGGCCACACCACACCGCACCGTACCGCTTAGTGTGAAGTTCGCATTTAATGTGAGCTTATATGGGTAAGCGTGCAGGGACAAAAGCTCACACAAGTAAAGCTCGCATAGGCCTGCCCCCGCCCGTTTTACATGTCTAGTATCAGAGAATTTTTTCCTGCATTTAAAGATGTTAAAATGTTATTTTTTGGAGCTTAAAATCTCCATTAATGGCGAAAAGGAATGCCATAGATGAAACCGGGCACAAAGTTGCTTGAAAATACAACTTCAGGAAGTTCCGATCGAGATAGGCCATATGCGCAGTAACACGTAAGATTCATGCCTACATGTCTCTAGAAGGCACGTGCATGGAGTCCACACTCTCGAATAATGCATGGCCTTCACGCACCAGCTTAGGCAACAACTACTGCATCATGTGAGATCCACGAGCTAGAAAACACATGATGATCACGCGCTTAGTCACCCTTGATAGCAGCAGTAGCTATTTTGATTGCATGGCACACGTTGGTAGGAGCGTGTGGGGTCACGCGTAGAGTATGTTGACCCTGAACACTGAAATTAAGCTTACACACGGACTAACGTGCGTGTAGGCGCTTGTAGATCATGCACTAATTTTTTATGATTGAATTTTATTTTTTCTAATTTTCTATTTATTTGTATTTTTTTTAGAATTTTTTAGGCCAATAAAGTATTTATTTTGAATTTTAAAAGATTTATACTATATAAAAATATATTTTATTTGTGAAATTTTGGCCTGTAAAAATTTGTTAACATTCTTCACATTTTTTCTAAGCTTATTGAGTAGTCACTCTAGTTATAACTATAGCTATATTAAATAAATTTTAAGTCCTTAATTATGTAATTTTATACATATATGGATACCTAAAGTTATTTATTTCACACTAGTGATAGATTAGGGATATAATAGTACTATTTCACATAAAATATTATCCTTTTGGGATATCTAAGAGCATATTGTATTAATGATGGATACACCTATTGATGTGACATTGTTAATGTAATTTTAAGGTTTAGATTCATTTGAATAGGTATGCAGCAATTATAATGTTTTAATATTTTTTGCACCCTATTAGTATAGCTATATTAATTACATTCTTGTGTAGACTCTTGTACAAGCTAAATTATATGGTACATATAATTTTGATACCACTTTATTATATAGTTGTTTGATTGATTTGTTTAATTGGGAGTCTTGTATTATAATTATGTTATGCATACATAACTAATGATTTCCTAAATCTTGTTGCATCAGTCTTGACCTTTCAACAACTATCTGTGATGACGACTCTTAATGGAATAAATTATGATGAATAGAAAGAGTCTTTGAACATGTACTTAACAATCTCTAAGGAAAATTTGACTCTTTGAAAATCAAAATCGGTTAATCTATTACCCAAGTTTAGTGCTGCAAATAAGACCTATTACAAATAATAGTATGAATCAAACCAGATCCGTTTGGTAGTGATTAAGTTCATTATTGAGAAATGAATTAGAGAAAGTATCCTAGGTAAGGACACTATTGTAGAGTACATGAAAGCTATTGGTGAAAAATTCAAGAAGTTTGATAAAACTCAAAAAGTCTATTATCTATTCATACTTGACAACACTCGTTATGATAGAGTTTCAAGTGTCAGAGAGCACATTATGAAGATGATTTATTACTACAATAAGCTGAGATCATATGACATTGATTTAGGAAAGAGTACTTTGGTTTACAGAGTTCTTCAGTCATTGTCAGCTGAATATAGCTACCTGAGAACTTCCTATATTCACAAGAGGGAGAGTGGACAATGGACCAGATGATTTCTATAGTAACTTAAGAGAAGGAGACTATAAAAAGTAACCCATAACCACCTTTTGTCAATTGCTTATCTCAAGGTTCTAATAATAAGTTAGGTAGGAATGATAAAAAAGGAAAGAAACCAGAGACACAGATATCTGGAAGGCCTGAGTTCGAGAAAAATGGTGATAAGGGCAAAGGACAACAAAAGAAATTTAAAGGCAAGTACAATTATTGCAAGATCCTCAGACACAATATGTCTTAGTGTTATAAGTTAAAGAATAAGTGTGAGCAGGAAGGGACTCAAAAACAGATAAATCCCAAGTGAGATGGAAAAAACTGTATTAGGAGTAGTAAGAAGTAAGGTTAAAATTGAATACATAAGATCATTTTTCTTTATGTTTATCATCTGGACACCTTTTAATTTTAATAATGTCATTTATGTACCTTCTGCAAGAAGGAATTTGAATTCTAGTTTTATCTTGGATAATTGTAGTTTTTCCTTTTAACAAGAAAATGAAAGATTAAAATTTATTATGATTATGCTATTATTGGTATGCCACCTTACAAAATGGTCTGTATCATTTAATTTTGAATGATTGTCCTGTCGTATCTTTTGATGTTCCCATCAATGTTATGATTAGACATAAACATCTTAGAATGAACGATAATTCTTCCATTTTGTGGGATTGACATTTAGGCCATTTTTTTAGAGAAAGATTAGAAATATTGGTAAAACAAAGTTGTATTGTTAGATCTAGATATCTCATATTTTGAAACTTTTAAGTATGGGATTGTAAAATAAAGATAAGACCATATAATCCCTAGTTGAAGAAATTAGACTTTAGAATAATTAATAGATTCTTCATTAGGTACTAAATTAGATCAAGAGGTTGTAGGTTTTATTATCCTACTCATAGTACTAAGATCATCGAATTTGATTGGATATTCTAATTTTGAAGATGACTTGGATAGTAGGAGTTCGGTGCCTAGCGCTATTAATCTACATGATAAGGCCAACATTCTGCCTATACCTATTCTAACTCTTTCAACTACTAGAAGAGATAATGATGATAATCCAGTTCAAATAAATAAATATCCTTATGAAGAAGAAACTAATCAGCCAACTATTGAATTAAGATAATTCTAGAAGGTCCGAAGGCGTGTAATATCGAATGACTATATCATGTACTTGCAGGAATTTGAATAAAGAAATTTGATGGGGTAATTTTGTCATCTTAGTACTTTATATTGATAATGTTTTGCTGGCTAGTAACTCAATCATTTTTTAGATGATTCAAAACATATGTTGTCATATCATTTTGATCTTGGCAAAGTATCTTTTATTCTTGAAATTCAGATCCATCATGACAAAACTCATAGTATTTTGAGTTTGTACCAAGCCAATTGGATTGAACAGGTACTTGAAAGATTTAAAATGGATACTTATGCATCTAGTCTAGCGCTTACTCAAAAAGGGGATACATTATCTTAATTATAGTGCCCTCAAATTGATATTAAAAGGGCTGAAATGGATAAGATTCCTTATACTTCTGCTATTAGCAGTCTTATATATGCATAGGTCTACATTTGTCTAGATATAGCTTTTGCTATTAGTGCACTTAAAAAATACTTAAGTAACCTTAGGATATATCATTAAAAAGTCGCTAAGAAGGTCATGAGGTATCCATAAGGTACCAAGGATCACATGTTGACTTATAGACGATCTAATTTACTTGAGAATGTTGGTTATTTAGATTCTGATTATGCCTTATATATAGATGATTGTAAGTTAACATTTGGATACATCTTTATGATGTTTGGTGGAGCTGTTTCATGAAAAAGTGTTAAACAGACATTCACAACTACCTCAATTATGGAAGCAAAGTTTATCGCATATTATAAGGCCACTTGTCAAGCTGTATGGTCGAGAAGGTTGATATCTAGCATGCAATTAGTTGATTCTATATCATGACTTCTACTAAATTTTTATTGCAATAATTCTTCTGCTATGTGTTTTTCTTAAAA
This sequence comes from Sindora glabra, assembly GCA_020226215.1. Lineage (NCBI taxonomy): Eukaryota > Viridiplantae > Streptophyta > Magnoliopsida > Fabales > Fabaceae > Sindora > Sindora glabra. The sequence continues at coordinate 3,416,027 of CM035236.1, forward strand.
CTACAAGAATTCTGGTCATGTTGAACATTTTGATGTTAAACTCGTATTTCTTAGAGAGAGAAGATTGTTGAATCTTAGACTCGCATTAAACACAGCTCTAGTGGAAACATGTTAAAATTGATAAATAAATAATAAAATAAAAAATTACCCTTCAATATAATTAAGAAGATATGTCACAATGGAAATAAACGAGAATTTTCCTAGTTTTGTTCTTACTTTCACTTGCTACGAATTTATATGACCACTCTTTACAATTCTTCTTTTTTTTTAGCATTATATTTATGCTTTCTCATATTTGTCCTTCTCAATGTAAGCTGGATGAGAAAAACTAACCACTACATAAAATTTAAAGTTGTGAGCCTCTGTTCTGTGAATGAGTATATATATTTATATATACATACATTCACATTTATAAATGAAAACAGGGTTTTTTCCTAGTGCAATCTCAAAGTGAGCTTTTATTAATATGTACTATTTCATGTAATTCTAGTATGAAATAAATTCACATAATTTATGAATTAAGTTATATTTATGTCCTCTAGCATGATTGTCTAAAATACTGGCAAACCTATTATATAAGTAATGGGAGCAATTGTCAAAATTAAATGGTGGACCTATTATGTAAGTAGTGAGAACGATTGTCAAAATTAAATGACAGACCTATTATAGGGGTACAAATAGGCCAGATAGCCTATGAGGAGGCTTATGACCTATTCTACATAAAGTTTAGTCTAACCTAATCTATTTATTTAAATAAATCAGGCTTAAACTAATAAGTTAGCTTATTTAGATAAATAGGCCAAACTTTTTTTCTTTAGGCTTAATCTGTAGGTCTATCAAGTCAGTTTATTTAATTATAAATATATTTATAAATAATATAATATAATATATATTATACATACAAATAAAATATTTATATATAAGCCTAATTAGGCCATTAAATAATTTTAAGTCTTAAGAAAGCTTTAATTTATTGGCAAATTTGAAAGCCTTTTTAAAAGCCTTCTTCTGTAAATATTACTTACTATATATACTAATACGTATTTAGGATAATAGGCCAGACTCAAGCCAATAATTTAGAAAGTAGGCTTAACTTATTTAGAATAAAATCTAGCTTGACCCAACCTATTTATATCTATATAAGTAGTGGGAGTAGTTATCAAAATTAAATATTTAATTATATGTATCATTCCCACATTTAGCATTGTCCCTAATATTTCATATAAAATTTAGTTAAAAAGAGAAAAATTTTCTTTTAAATATAATTAAAATACTTGAAATATTACTTATTATATACACTAATTTGTATCAAAAGAAGAATAAAAAATAAAAATAATATTTTATTTTATTTAAATATTTAATTTTATAATAATTTTACTTTTTATTTTCATATGTACATATTATTCTCATGAATTAAATTTTCTTGATCCTCCTAGCCTAAAATATCGTTACATCCATAGGTGGTAATATAAGTTCCTTAGTCAAATGAAGAATGATAAACATCGTGTTAATGTATGATTTTATTGTATAATTTTATGTTAAACTTGCATTAGATTATGAGTGATATGTATACTTTATGAAAATTATGATATTATTATCATTATATTTATAGGTAATGATATAAATTTTGTAATTGTATAAAATGTAAGAATATTGCATAAGGGTATGACAATTTGGAATATGATTTTATGGTAGATTTATGGATCATAGGTAGGTATAACAAGAATTAGGTATGATTTGTATGACAACTATTTAGAATATCATTATTTCACAAATGGTGACATAAATTTAGCATTTGCATTAAATATGGAAAGTATAGCATTAGAGTACAATTTTATTGTGCGGTTTATATAAGGACTTGCCTGAGAATGACATTGATAACAAAGAATATATATAAAGGTTGTAACAAATATTATTATCTTCACAAGTAGTGTTTTAAATTCACAATCAACTAAAGCATGAGAAAAATTGTATAAGAATATGGTTTTGCTATATAATTTTTGTATGAGAGCGACATTAATAATAAAATAATATATATGATGCTTTTAAAAAAACTTTATTATATATGCAAGTTGTGGTATAAGTTCTGTTATTGAAATAATTACATGAAGTATAGTGTAACAATATGATTTTGTTGTATAATTTATATAAAAAATGGTAAGTATTTTCTAAATAATGCATACTTTTATATAATTAAATGTCAAATTATAAAAAAATTATAATTAAATTATAGTAGAAATGTATTATCTTGAGACGAAACTTATATTATTTTATATTAAATCAAATTAAAAGAAAAAAGTTATGTTATTCTAACTTTTTCTTTCATTGTAACAAAGAAAGACCCGTGAAAGTACTATCAAAAGTATTCGAGGGTTAGGTTATCGAAAATTTCATAAATGATTAAATTTGAGCTCCGCTCATTTAATTTTTTAAAATTTTTATTTGAATTGATTAAAATTATATATGATTCAAAGGATCAACAACCAATTCTTTTTATGTAAAAGTTAATTTTTAATCAAAAATAGATATTTAAATAAATAATAAAATATTTAAATATATACAACATTTATTTATATTAAATTAAATACTTTTATATTAAAATTATTATATATAATTATTTTTATAATATATAATCAAATTAATAAAAATAAATTTATACAATTAGTTTAAACTAAACCAAACTAACTCTAGTCATACAATCATACAAGTACAGGCCAAACCTAGCCCAATTGCTAATTAGGTCTTAATTTTTTTTTTAATTATTATTTGAATCATAGAAAAATATTAAATTTTATATATCTTAAAATTGGATCAATCAAGCTCACTCAATTCATGATGATTTACATATATATCAAAGGTATCATCTTGGTGAGATTAAATTAAATATTTTTAATTTTAAAAGCAATTATATATAATTACTTCACATAACATCTAAATAAATTAATATAAATTAATTTATATAATTACTCCATGTTGCATATTATGTTATATTTCAAAATACTAAATTTGACATTAGACAAATTAAGTCTCAAAAGAATATTTATATATGAAACCTTTTCTTTATATAAAGTGATGAGGAAAGAAAGTGATAAGTTCATATGCATGAAATGAGCTAAAATTAGTGTAAAATGATGGATTTACCCTCTTTACACATAAATATCACATGAAGCCATGCCCAAGCTTATTTTTTGCAAAATAAAATGAAAATAATTTTTATTTTACTTCTTTATTGGATTACATTTTCCTGTTGCCTATTTCTTATTTTGATCATGCATTTACAAAATAGATAAGTTTATTGAATCCTAGGGAATTGCTAGTGTTCAAGCTCCACACAAGAGGCTCAGATAATTCCTCGAAGATAATAACATGTATCACATCTTAAACTATGCAATAATTTTCTCTTAAACAATCTCAAAGAATTGTGATGGCTACTACTATTGATGCTTTTGCTTTGAATAATAATTCATCTTAATCGAATACTCATTCACCAAGTACTAAATGCAATCTAGTATTGCACAATATTTTCTATACCAAACATTTTTCAAAAATTTTAAAGATTAAGGTATTCGAAGGTCAAAATTTCAAAAGATGGCAAAAGTGTGTTTCCTTTATTTTGAACATTCATGGAGTTACATGGGCTCTCCTCAATGCAAATATGGAGCAAAATTCAAAACACTGAAATTATACTAACAAGGTTTGTCATCATGCAATTCTTAACACATTATCCAATAAACTATTTAATGTTTACTATTCCTACAAGGAATCTAAGGCAATCTAAGATTCAATGATTCTTAGTATACAACTGAAGATACAAGTAAGTAGAAATTTATAATGGGAAATTTTTATCATTAAGAGATGAATGATGAAAACAATATAAAAACACAAATAAATGAATATCATAAATTGTTGGGAGATCTAAAACCTAAAAAAATAAAGTTGTGCAAGGAATTTGTTATTGGGGTTGTAATTAAAAAGTTATTTGATTCATGGAATGACTACAAGTAATAACTCAAACATAAGTATAAATAACTCTCATTAGCGGAACTTATCACTCATATCATCATTAAAGATACCAATTGTAAAAAAAATGCAAGTTGCTAAGGTAAGGGCATTAACAATAAAGGCTAATCTAGTGTAGGACCATTAACACCAAAAGAATTAATACCAAAGTAACTCATACTAAATAAGGTGTAATCATAAACCCTTTTTGGATGACTCTAAGAAAGATTATACGCTTAAAACTACTAGTCCCAATTTTAAGAAAAACAAAGGAAACTATTATGTTTGTGGAAAGTTAGGACATCATGCACTCTAATGTAGAAAAGGGTGAGAAATGATAATCCCTCAAAACTTAAAGCAAATTTAATTAGAAATTATAAAGATGATATAATCATGGCAGTTATTTCCTAAGTAAATATTATGGTCAATATGAAAGATTGAGTGATAGACTCAAGTGCTATGAAACGTATCTATGCTAATAGAAAAGCCTTTTATCTTTTACTCACAGTAGAAGATGAAAAAAATCTAGTTTACTTTTTAGATTCAAGAGCTACAAAGGTTTTTAGAAAGGGTAAAATATCTTTGAAACTCACATTTGGCAAAACCTTGACATCAAGTGATGTTCTACATGTGCCTAATATTAGAACAAATTTAATTTCTGTATTTTTATTAGGAAAAGTTAGGATTAAAGTATCTTTTGAATATGACAAGATAATCATGACAAAAAATAGTTTTTTAATAGGAAAAGGAATATTACAATCAGGGTTTGCTTGTACTAAATGTTCTTGATGTTGTGAATAAGATTGCATCTACTTCTATTTACTTTATTGACTCATTTGATTTATAACATTTTAGATTAGGTCTTGTAAATTTTATGTATATAACAAAAATGAGAACTTTGAGATTAATACTTGAGGTTATTTCCAATAATATGAATAAATATCAAATTTTTGTAAAATCTAAATTAACCAAGAAAAGATGTGCATCCATGAATAAAAGAGAATCAAACTTATTAGATTTAATTCATACAGACTTTGATGATTTAAAATAAAATTTAATTCATATATACCTCGATGATTTAAAATAAACTATGGCCAGAAGGGGTAAAAGGTATTATGTCACTTTTATAGATGATTACTCTAAATACACTAAAGTATATTTAATAAGGAATAAATATAAAGCTTTTTCTATGTTCCTACAGTACAAAGTTAAGGTTGAAAATCAAAATTGAGTAGGAAAATAAAAAAAGTTAGATTAGATAGAGGAGGATAATATATCTTATTTAATTATTTTTTATAAGAAAGAAAGAATAATACATGAGTTAATATAACTATATCCACTCAAATCAAATGGGGTAGTAGAAAAGAAAAATAAGACTCTTAAAGAAATGATGAATGCTTTGTTATTAAACTTTTTTATGCTTAATAATCTGTGAAGGAAAGTAATTTTATTTGCATGTCACTTACAAAATAATATATCCTATAACAAAATAGGTAAAACACCTTTATGAGTTGTGAAAAGGCTATGCACCTAATTTATGTGGGATTGTTTAATTAAAGTCTTATTACTTGAATCTAAGAAAAGAAAGTTGGGATAAAAAACCTTTGATTGTATGTTTGTGGGATATGTTAGTAATAGTGTAACATATAGATTTCTTATTTTGAAAAATAATGTGCTTGATTACAATACAATTATAGAGATAAAGAATGTTGAATTCTTTGAACACATATATCCACTGTGTGATAAAATTTTTCATGCAACAAAGACTCTAAATACACCTCTAATTGATTTAAAATTAACTAATGATGTTTTAAGAAGAAGTAAAAGAAAAATAAAAAGAAAAGAAACTTATTTTGGAAATAACTTTTACACCTTTTTAGTTAATAATGATCCTCAATTTTATTTTTTGGCAGTTTCTTCTTCCAAGGCAAAATTTTGGAAAGAAGTAATAAAAATAGAACTTAAATCCATGTTTAAAAATTAAACTTAGGAGTTAGTAGATTTACCACATGAGGCAAAGCCAATAGGTTATAAATAGATCTTTAAAAATAAATATTTCCCCAATTGATCAATTAAAAAATTCAAGGCTTATTTAATTACAAAAGTTATTTCATAAAAATAAAATATTGACTACTTTGATACTTTTGCTCCATTAATGCAAATTTCTTCACTTCGTATCTTGTTTACATTAGCTTCCATTTACAAATTATTCCTTTATCAAATGGATGTTAAAACTACTTTCTTAAATAGTGACTTAGAAGAAAAAATTTATATAGTACAACTTGAGGGTTGTGAGGTAATAGGATAGGAATAAAAAATTTACAAACTTAGAAAATCTTTGTATGATCTAAAACAGACCCCTAAATAGTGGCATAAGAATTTTGATTAAACTCTTTTATATAATAGATTTTTTATGTTAAAGTAGATAAATATGTATATACAAAATATGAAAATAATGGATGTGTGATCATTAGCTTACATGCAAATTATATTCTTATTTTTTGGCATTAGTCTTCTTTCTATGCAGGAAACTAAATCTTTCTTAACCTTAAACTTGATATGAAGGATATGGGTAAAGCTAGTGTTATTTTGGGTGTTAAAATCATAAGCAAAGATAATGGCATTATGTTGACTTCATAACATTATATACGAAAACTTCTTAAGAAATTTAGGTATCTAAAGGAAAAACCTGTTAGTACTCCTTATAATACTAATACTCAATTAAAGAAAAATTTAGAAAACTTAATAAATTAGTGTGAGTATGCTTAAGTTATTGATAATATGGTGTATTTAATGAATTTTTCTAAGCCTAACATAAAATATATTGTGTGTAGACTAAGTATATCCATAATCCTAATCAAGATTACTGGAATGCACTAGCAAAAGTAATAAAATATCTAAAAGGAATCATAAATTGTGGTATTCTATACAGTAGATTTCTTATTGTATTAGAAGGATAAAGTGATGCTAACTGGATCTTTGATTTAGATGAGGCCAAATCCATTAATGGTTTTATATTCACCCTTGGTGATGGTAAATTGGCTTGGAAATCATCCAAGTACATAGTTATAGCTAGATCCACTATGGGATCAGAATATATGGTTGAAAGTGAAGTTGAGTGCATAAAATTTTTTTTATCTGATATACTATTGGGTACAAATTTGAAATCTTCAATATTAATGCATTATGATTACCAATTAGTAATAACTATTGCTAAAAATAAAGTGTTCAATGGGAAAAGTCAACATATACAATTAAGATATAATATTGTGAAGTAATTTCACAAAGATAGAATAATTTTCATAAATTATATGAAGTTAGAAAGAAATCTAACTGATCCTTTAACAAGACCTTTGGGTAAAAAATAGATAATTGATGCATTAAAAGGAATGGAATTAAAGCTATTTTAAGCAATTAACATTAATTGTAACCTAACCTATATCATTGATGATCCTATGAAATAGGTTTATATGGGTAATAACAAGTTAATATTAGTTCTGAAAGCATTAGAATTAATTTCTGTCCCTTCTATGGTGTATGTGATTAGTACTTTAAAATTGTAAATTATGTACAAGGAAGAGCTTGACTCTTAATGAATTCTATAACTATTATGAGTGGTATATTTAATTATAATGTATACTTGATGGATTCATCTGTATGAGTGTAGAATAGGGCTGCTCTTATGAGATACTAGCAAAATATTTAAAATACTCATGAACTACTAAGCATACGTATAGTCTATTAGTGCAAAATCGTGTTGTATAGGAAAATATTTTGCAAATGTGAATTGATTAATGAGACAACTATTTTATAATAAGAAATTATTAGTTCAAAGATCTTTAGAGTACTCATGGACTACTAGGTATACGTATAGTCTATTAGTGTAAAATCGTGTTGTATAAGAAAATATTTTACAAATGTGAATCAATTGGTAAGATAACTATTTTTCAACAAGAAATTGTTGATTTATAGAAATGAAATGTTTCATTGGTAACTTTGTATATCATGTTTCTCTCCTTTTAAGTTTGGTTTATAATCCATAAGACACCAAATCGATCATTTACATTTATTTGAGAACCTAGAAAAAATTCTTTATCTATTTTTTAATTTTCTTTTATAAGTTTTTTGAAATATATGGATAATTATTATGTATTGCATTGCCTTTCAAAAAACTAAGTTTTATATCAAGAAAGTCAGGCCTTAAGAGAAGGTTTATATATGAAACCTCTATTTTATATAAAGTAATAAGGAAAGAAAGTGGTAAGATTGCGCGAATAAGGTGAGCCAAAGCTAATATAAAACAATGGATTTTCCCTCTATATGCACAAATATCACATGAAGTCAAGCTTAAGCCAATTTTTGTAAAATAAAGTTAAAATAATTTTTATTTTATAAAATCTGATATTTATTTATGAAAATAGATTTTAACTTTATTAAAATTCAAAATGCTTATTGGAGTTATTTCTAGTGGCTATATTTCATACCTTATATATAGTATACTATTTCTTTCATTTTCAAAATAACTCACATCCAATAGCTTTTTGATAAACACCATTCTTTTCATTGTTAGGTTATATTTTCTTATTGCCTACTTCTTATTCTAATTGTACATTTATAGAACTAATGAATTGAATCTTGAGAGAATTGCCAATTTAAGTTCCATAAGAGAAATTCAAATAATTTTTGGAGGATAGTAACTTAGGGTTTAGGATTTAGAGTTTGAAGGATAATAATTTTTGTACCATGTCTTAGATTACATAGCAATTTTTTGAACAATCCATTCATAAAATTTTAGGTAGAAATTAACTTGAATATTAATTAGTTTAAAAAAATTAAATAATAATTGAATCATGAAAATAAACCAAAAAAATCATTAAAAAATTATATTTTATAATTTTTAAAATTCAACCCATCATATTCATGGGGCTCATTACATTTCTATGTCAACTATATCATCTAAGCATACAAATACCTTCGATCAAGTTCACAAAATTAATTGGACCTAAATTTTTTTCACAAAATTAGGTAAGGAAATTCAAATCCTGCATACTATCACAAGTATAAAATTAAATAAATAAATAAAGATTGAAACCATATTTTGATTTTTATAAAATTGAGTTTGCTTCAATTTGATCCCTATAAATTTAAAAAATTTTAAATATTAGTCCTTTCATACAATTTTTCCTTAATCCAAAATTTATACAAAAGGACTAAAATTTAATAATTTTTAATCTGATAGGGATTAAATTGAAATAAACTTTTAATTTGGGTCTAAATTGAAATAAAATCAATCTTACAGGGACCAAAAGGAATTTTAGTTAAAAATAGTTCACAAATTAAGAAGCTAAACGGAGGTCACGTGGTGGCGCTTATAATGGGACGACATTTGTTAAGCGGGGGGTTCCGATTAAGATGCCCTGCCACGCTTCGCCATACAAATTGATGCAATCGTTGAATGACATATCACAACAAAGTTTGCACATCACGTGCCGTTGCATTGTCATGTCACCGATAAATTTCACAAAATTTATATTGTTGTATTATCTTTTATAGGATAACTTTTTAATTTTTTTTATAAATTTTATTGTTAAATTTTAAATATCAATCATTTAAGTTATATCTGCATTTCACAAAGAACTGACATAATTTGTTATTTCATTTGTGTTCTCCAAAATTGGTGTAAGTCACAGTTTTCAAATGCCAAAAAAAAGTTGATTATATATTTATTATTGCTACATCTATCTAAAATTTGGCATTCAAATTGATAATCGCTTACAATTTAACGATTCAATTGGTAAATCATATTTCAAAAGAAACTATACAACAATATTAAGTTATACCACAATGTCACTTGTGCATGTTTTTCCATATTTATTCATATAAATATGAAAAGATATTTTAGTAATTTAGCATAATGGAAATCATCGTTAATTAGATAACAATTAATAAGAAATGGAAATGATATTTTACAAGTTGAAAAGCGCGAATTAATCACTGAGCAGAAATATTATTATAATATTAATTATTTTTTTATAATAAAAAAAGTAAATAAACCACAAGATGTATAAATATATAAATATATGAAATCCAATCTAAAATTAAAAAGAAAGTAAATTTTTTTAATAATATAATATCATATGCCATTTGAATAATAAGATATTCAACAATTATAACATTAATTAATTTTTTTTTGTACATAAAAAATACTTCTACACGGGGAGGGGGTATTAATTAATTAATTAACTCGTAATGAACATCATCAGACTAGAAGTGGGTAACGTCATCTTTCTGCTGCCCATCCTTTTTGTTAGACAATAATTTCATTAAATTATGGGAACAAGCGGCATATGATATATGGATTTCAATTCATTTTGTTAGAACAGAAAACTAATCCAATTTGTTTAATGTAAGTTGGGGCTGGATTTTTGAATGAGATTACAAAATTAAAATGAAAGAAATAATTTTAACTCATTTTGTTAGACAATAATTTCATTAAATTATGGGAACAAGAGGCATATGATATATGGATTTCAACTCATTTTGTTAGAACAGAAAACTAATCCAATTTGTTTAATGTAAGTTGGGGCTGGATTTTTGAATGAGATTACAAAATTAAAATGAAAGAAATAGCATATTAGACCAGCAAAACCGTGGGCCTGTCGTTATAAATAAGGAAACGATGGGAGGGCATTTGAAAACTCCCGCAAATATTTCTCAGAAAAGCATACACCTCACCGTTACCCACAGCCCCCACTCGCTCTCTCCGGTTATTGTTCTCCTGTGCTCTGTCCCTCTTGTCCATCCATTCCATCTTCTTCACCGCCTTCCTCCACCAACCTCGCCGGCACCACACGGTTCCGGCATCCATCGTCATCTTCGATGCTTCCTTATCATTCTCTGCACGATGCTGAGACCGCTCTCGGCCGCAATCTCACCTTCGCCGAGACCCTCTGGTTCAATTACTCTGCTACCAAGTCCGATTACTTCCTCTATTGTCACAACATTCTATTCCTCTTCCTCATATTCTCTGTTGTCCCTCTCCCTTTCGTTTTCGCGGAGATTAAACGCTTGTCTGGCTTCGACAAGCACAAGATTCAACCTAAAGTTCGCTTGTCATTCGATGAAATGCTCAAGTGCTACAAAGATGTCATGCGCATGTTCTTTCTCGTAGTTGGGCCACTTCAACTCGTTTCCTATCCTTCTATCAAGGTAAGTTCCTGGCAATCGCTGAATTTTGTAACGAGACTCAATTTAGTTTGAACCCCTTGTAGTCTGTGATTCAGTTTTGCATGTATGCTTTCGGAATTTTTGCGTTCATATGGGTTCATGGGAAGATTTCCTTTCTCATTTCTTCGTTTTCTATGTTGCAATTTACTTGGCATATGAAATCTATACGAGATCTGGGGGGTTTGTTATGAACTTGTGCAGTCTTCACTTTCATGGATCACCCATCACATTTGTTTGGCATCCATTCTTCTTTTTTATTTCTATGCAGTGAATAATCACAGTTGATTGTTTATCTAAAATTCCTACCAGCTTCTGATGCTGGGATGTTGTATATTGTTCCTTTCAGTTATTACATTATGCATTCATTGAGTTTTTAATTAATTGCTCTCTGCTAATCATCATCAGATGATTGGAATCCGAACGTCATTGCCATTGCCGTCAGGGTGGGAGGTTCTTTCCCAATTGGCTGTGTATTTTTTGATAGAGGATTATACCAATTACTGGATCCACAGGATTCTGCATAACAAGTGGGGATATGAGAACATCCATCGAGTTCACCATGAATACACAGCTCCAATTGGATTTGCAGCACCATACGCGCATTGGGCGGAGATATTAATCCTTGGAATTCCATCTTTTCTTGGCCCGGCTATTGTTCCTGGGCACATGATTACATTTTGGTTATGGATAGCAATGCGTCAGATTGAGGCGATTGAAACGCACAGCGGGTAACATGCTAATTCTTCCCCTTTTGCTCTCGTTCTCTCTCACTTTTTTACGGTCCTTTTCTGCTTTAGTTGATTTTTTTCAAATGATGCTGACTAAAGAATTCGTTCCGTGTCTTCTTTTTTCTCATAAAATTGTATGTAAAGTATTTTGGATTTGAAGGATCTCTCAAAGTGGCCTACTTTTTTGGATAGGGAGCTGATGGGGCCAGGGATGAGTTTGACAACTTTTTAGCTTTTTACTTAAATTTTTTTTTATTACATTGTTATGTCTTTGCTTTACTTAGCAGAATGCTGTGAATTCTTCACAAGTTTTAGTAGTCTATAGAATCTTATAAAATGGTTATTAGCAATTACATTGCTGGCTTGAAAATGTTGGTATGCTTTTGGTTAATCATGATGCTGACAGATCAAGGAATTGCCTATTGCTTTCTTCTGTTTAGTTCGCATCCTTTTTAATAAACAAGTTCCTCTTTCAATGTGATTTTGGAACTCGAAGTGGAAAAGGGGAGGGGGAATTTGGTCATATGAACATCAATGATGTAGACAGATCAAAGAGTTTGCTCGTGCATTATTAGAAATCCATTTAGAATATTGAGGAGAAACTTTGTCATATAGCATCATATCATTTTCTACCTGTAAATATGAACAAATGAAGATAATTAGATTAGGTCAGGAGTTTTGCACTGAAGAAAAAAACCTACTTATGAACTCGTGGAACCTCTGCTGTCTTTTGGGATGCTAATCCACTCTTAAGGAGCCTATGAAATGGAGCAATGCGGATGACCAGAAGTCAAAATTGTTTTAATTAGATGAATTTTTTACATTTTTCTATTTAAAAAATGTTTAGAAGTAGGATACATTGTTTTGGTATAAGCTCAAGGTATGCCATCAGCCTCTTTAAGAACTTACAATTTTGATAATACTTTCATATCACCTAACTTTTTGAGATTGTTGACAATCCAACCCTGCTTCCCTTTCCTTTTTTTCTTTTTTCCTTTCTTTTTTCTGGGGGGCGGGGGGGTTTCGAATATGAGATATGGGTAGTCGAAGAGGATAAACCTTACTAGTTGAGTTAAGTGTTATTAATTGGATGGATGGCGTATGCAGCATGTCATAATTTTTCTTGGACATTGTGGTTCATTATAGACGATATTCTTTGCTCCCTATAAGCAAAGCCTTGTGATGATTGTTTGAAAGTGATAGGTGAGTGCGAAGCTGGTGAGACAAACCGTTTTCTCGAGCAACTGGGGTCTGAGTTTCAGAAGATATTTGGTATAGGTCCAATATTGATGCTATCAATGACAGATTTTGCTCGTTCAGAGAAATGAAAATTATTGGCTGAACTTATGACTGTATATATCAGGGCACAAATTTGTTTGGCTGACCGGAAATTTTCTGCTAGTACGAAATACCTGTGATGACTCTTTTCTGACCATCCTTTGTTCTCACTTACCTTCTTATCAGGTATGACTTGCCATGGTCTCCAACGAAATATATTCCATTTTATGGTGGTGCAGAGTATCATGATTACCATCATTATGTTGGTGGACAAAGCCACAGCAATTTCGCGTCTGTTTTCACTTACTGCGATTACATCTATGGAACTGACAAGGTTTAATTGCCAATCTGGAATTCCCTTGCTATATAACATAGTGCACTACTCAAGTAAAATGACTTTGCATTAATTCTCTTTCTTATTTCTCAGGGTTATAGGTATCAGAAGAAAATCCTTGGGAAGGTAAATTCTTGAAGCTTTGTCAATTTTTTGCTAACCCAAATAGACAACTTTATCTCTACTTACGTTTATTATTTTACACAAGATACTATTATGCAATTATGAATTTATTTTCATTTTATAATTGCTGCTTGGCAACATGATTCAGTTAAAGGAGGATTTGACAAATGCCAATGGGCGGAATGGAGGGTCCTACAATACTACCCGAGCTTATAAATCGGACTAACTGTGAGAAAGCAACAAGCTTGCTGGTTTCTGAACGCATCACCCCAGTGACGACTCTCTAGACCTCAGATTTCATGGAAGACGCATCTCTGCTGCTGATAAAAACTCATGTCGTAGTTACTTAAGGGTGGGACAGATTTAGCTTGGGGCTCTAAAGCTGTGACTTCTTGTAGCAAGAGAGGGGTATTTCTTCTTGTTGTAATGTTTTAGAATAATTTGTGTTTTTGCGCCTTGTGTTCACTTGTGGGTTGATAATTGTTGAATATCAAAGAGTGGTTTCCCCTCCATGAGAAAAAGGCGTTTGGTGATTGGATTTTATGTATTGGAAAATTATGCACAGGTGGACGTCTAATGGAGTCTGAAAATATGAGTGTAACTGCCCGTTTAAAATGTCGTTCTAATCGCATAATTGGGTCTTTACGGCAATCTAAAACAAGCTATTAGTTTAGAAGTGTGTCTGATGCCGCTGAGTTAGACTGGAAAGGATTTCATCAAGCTAGTGCGTACAGCGAAGTGGCTGATGATATGTATCCTGATTACTTTATAAAAGGAAAAAAGTAATGACTCGTATTTTGATGAAAAATATTTTTTTGTAAAAATATATAGTTATAAATTATAAAAATATTTTATATGTTCATTAAATTATAAGAACCTTAGTAGAATAAAATGTATTTTTTTAAAAAAAATATTTTCTTTTATCATCATAATTTTGAATATTATATTTTTTAATAACAAAATATAAGGATAATATATCATTTATGTGAAAGTAAATGATATTTTTCTAGGATATTTATAATAAAACAATCACAGCATAAATGTGACAGTTAAGGATCTGAGCGGAGAGGAACCTCCCCTGAAATATTGTTTTCATGAAGATTTAACATATTTTTTTATTTAGTAATTGTAAAAGTGGTTAAATTATTAAATATAGGAAGAAGTTATAGTATATCACTATCCAGAAATTATGATTATATTATTTGGTGGTGCACTGGTATGCTATTAGTGGTATACCATAGATTTTTCCTTAAACATATATACATAAGGACAAGAATTAAATTCTAAATATAATGAAAAGTATTAAATTTTTAAGAGATATCAAATGTAATTTAAGCTAAATACTATTAATATTAAACTAAACATATTGTTCATGTAACAGTGCTGCCGACTATCTGTTCTAAAATTGGCTATGCAAAAAGAGAGAGGTGTTGTAGTTTTGCTGCGATAGTTCCATTAATCATTGAAACAAGTTCTCTCATCTTGTGCGTCCCGCTTTCCAGAATAGGGAGATACTCGCCACAACAATTTTCTCCTATTTTTATGATATGTTAAACGATTTAAGTAAGCGCCCGTCTAGCTCAGTCGGTAGAGCGCAAGGCTCTTAACCTTGTGGTCGTGGGTTCGAGCCCCACGGTGGGCGATGGGCGATGAGCGTTGAGCGTTGTTTTTTCCACTTCTGAAACATATGATTTTGCCTTTGGGGAACACCAACTTTGCCCTTTGATAAAATTGGGATCATTTCTCTCGGTTACCAAATGTTTGGGCCGATCATCTTGAACGGACATAGGCCTGCTGATGGAAGGGCCAGGTGATAGGATGGGATATTATGGGCCGATGATTCTGTCTATACTGATGTGGCCCAAACTGTCTCAGCAAATACGAAAACAATAAGAGAACAATTTTATGGGCTCTATTTTTAACGTCCCATTGACTTGTGGGTTTCGTTGCTAGTCTACGAAAGAGAGACATCTCAACTCACTTTTACACTCACTCCCATATCATATTTTAATTGTTAGCTTTAGCTTAGCAGAAACTGTGTTTCAAAAAAAAGGCCATCCTTACTGAATGAAGCTACGTTATTAATCCCCGAGTCATTCACATTACTGTGAGAAGAAAGCAAACAATGACGATCCATTTATCATCCCTGCAATATTAGCTTCCGTGGAAGTGGCAATGATTTGGTCGATGCAGCCAGCTCAGCCCTTTCAATGGCCCATTCCTTTGCTTTTTCTTGCGCCACTTTCTCTAAAGTGATGGAAATTGCAAGCGAACTTTCTCATTGCTTCTCAGACTTTATGACTCTCTTTATCTGAAATGTCTGTCAACTCATAAACATACACGTGGCCACAATCATAGGGCCCTCCTTTGCTCATCCACAACATAGCATGACACTTTCCCTCTTTTATTTTCCATTTTTGGTACTCTTCTCAATTTAAACCAAAAGATACATACCCTTTCTGGCCAGTTTCCTTCCCTTCTTCCTCCCAAAAAAGGAAGAAAAATATGAAGAGAAAGAAGATGATGACGAAACTGAGGATGTCTCTTTTTTTTCCCCCTCCTTACCCTCTATTGCAAGTTGATAGATAAAGCTTAGGAAGTCCCTTTTTTTTTTTTGGCGAATACAAAGGCATTGATGTTGCAGTTTTCCTTTGGGGTTCCAATTGTAGAGTGCTTTTAGAACAAGCGACAAAAGATTTGATCGTTTCATATCACTTGCTACTGAATTAGTATTTCATTCCAAACATACTTTCTCCAACCATCAAGAAAGGATGCTTAATGCTACCACGAACTCCAAAACAGATTTTTTTGGCTGTGTCATGAATATAGAAACAAATTTGGATCTCTATTTTTATTATGCTCATGTTAGGAATATATATATATATATAGACATAGCTTTCATAACCAACGAACGCTGCAATTTTAAATTTATTTTTGCTAAAATGTTAGTGGAAAGAATTAAGAACAGATTACCTGCAGACAAAAACAAGAGTTTTGCGACCAAGTTGGTCTTGCTCCATATATATATGATGTGTGTATTACTTACTATATGCAATTTATTAATTGATATAAAGTGGTGGGTTTGGTAATTCGAGGAAGTGATATAATCTTAGTTAATAATACTTGAATACGTAGTAGAGGTTAGGTTTTTGAGAGGACGCATCTTTTGCTACTCTTTGACTTATGGAAAATAAAAATGCCTTTAATTTGCGTAATGATCTCCATATAATGTAGATGGCCCAACATGAATAGGAAAATATTTTAGTCCTTGTTTCGCCTGCAAAACTATGTATATTACACAATATTTCTTCGAAAAAATATAGTGCACATCCTTAAAATTTTATTGAGTAATAAATTATTCCTTTAAAGTTTGAAAAAAATTAATGAAAACTTTACTTGACCATTACTTTTTAATCCTGAATCAATAAATCTATTGCATATAAATTATTGAGACTTATTTCTTCTCCTATAACATACAAAATTCATATTGAGCATATACTGATTCCAATTGTTATTTAAATTTATACTATAAAACTTATATTTTAGTAACAAAATAAGATATTTAATTTTTGCTTCATCCCTTATAATTGAAGAAGCTAGTTTTTGAACAAAGTATATATAATGTATTTATTAATTTAAAGTTAAAATTAATAAGCAATTAATGAATTTATAGCTTCTTTATAACTGTGTAATTTGTAATTTTTTCAAGTTTAAGAATATAATATGTAGATTCTTAAAATTTGAAAAATAATTTGATACTTAATAAAACTTTAAGGATGTAAAATATATTTTTAATTTTTTCTAATATTGTCCCTCCACAAATGGTGAAAGAGGTTGAAGTTCATATAAGAAGACATGCATAATAAAAAAACGAGATAAATTACATTAATTTTTTTAAAAAAATTTGATCTAATTACATTCAAAGTTTATTTATTTTTAAATTATACACTTTTGCCGCATCCGTATAACAAAAAATAAGAAGCATTGATGATACGGACATGATATATATATATGTATATATATATAAAGAAGAATTAAAGGAAATTAAGGTGAGGATATTACTTATGAGAGAGTGACCGATCATATCCTCAATTAATTAGGAACTCAGATAAATAATGAGAGTTTAATTTAATTACTGTATATTTTTCTCAGATTCTTCTCTTTCTACTAGGACTTGACAAAGGACGACAGCTATATTCTTTATTTCTAGCAAAAAGAGAGGCGACGGGGACATCAAGCAAGCAAGATAATTAATTTCCTAGTACCAACCAAAAGCTTTGAAATGGCGCATTTGAATATGGTTTGGTTGGCGAAAATAGGATGGAAAATATAAATTCTCAAAAAATAAAGAAATTTTGAATTATTGAATTCATCATTAACCGTAAAAATGAAGAACTTTTCACAAATTATAAGAACTCACTTCCCACATCTCTAGTAAGAAAAATATTTTATATTATTTATAAATAAAAATACAAAATTAATTAATTCTAACTTTTAATCATACCTTTATTATTATCATTTACAATGACTTTACCAAATTTATTACTTATTATAATCATACATAAAGTTACAAAAATTCTCAACTGGAGAAGAATTTAAACTGCTCGTCGAATTCAAAAATGATTATGATTATGATACTTGAATCGTTCTTTTGTAACTGTGGCTATTCAATGCACTTCAATTAACGTATGCATTAAGCCAATTACACTTGTCAAATTAATTATAGAAAACTCCAGTTTTTAGGATTTCATTAATTGAATGTAGAGGCCCTACTTATGTTGAGCACATTAATTATTTGCTCGACTTAATTCGGTTAAGTTTTTGTATGATTCATTTAATTTACAAACAGTTAGATTATAATCTTTTATTATATATTTATCTTATATAATATAGCACTAAACAAATTTTGCTTGACTTAACGCACTATAATCAATTGTTTTGGGCCAAATTTGTTTGCCCTTTGGGTTGAGGACAAGGAGACCAAATTCCCAGCGATGATGATTTGAAAATGCCACTGTTTGTGTAATGAGGATCACATGGGGTTGATTGTAAAAAGTTTTCTAAGCGTTGAGTCCCACACGTAAAACAAGGGCTAATTAAAGACTAATTTAATACACTTTTGAATTTGTTAGTGAAAACAGCCAATTACCGCCAGAGCTGTCCATTTCGTCCTTCCCTAATCAAAAAAATGCTCACTTCGCAATCGGAAAGGTGGATGACAGTTGTTGTTGCATTTAGTTATTGACTCATTGCATCTTTGACAATTCACACATAATTTTCCACTTCTCCGCTCACTTCGTTTCTAAATAATAGACTGTTAGGTCTCTCGTTTGTTCACATTTCAAATTCTGTCCCGATTATAAAAAAACATAGAGTTTAAGGAGGACTGCCAGTGTGTTTGAAAATTAACATTTTACTTAACTTTCACTTGTTATTTGATGCCTAACAGGGAGAATGACAATTTTCATAAAATTAAGATATTCACGTTAGCATTTTATCAATTTTTTATGAATAGTGAGAATTTTTTTTAATTTTTATATTGTATATTAGTTGTAATATTTTTTATCTCTTATTATAACAAATATTATTTTCCTAATTTATTATGTGTCCATCATCTTCTCAATATATCTATCATTTTTCATTGCCTTCTCAATCCACCCATTATCTTCTTATTGTTATTTTTAAAAGTTAATCTTAAATCTTGAATATCTTGTTTTATTTTTTAAATTAGTTCAAAAATATTGCAATTAATTATTGCATCTATTGAAATAAAAAAATCATTAAATTTCAAATTCATTATCATGTATTATCACTAATTCTTAAATAGTATTTTTAGTGGCAAGTAGAGAAGGATGGTGATGAAACTTAACACTTTTTATTCATGCCTTTTTTTCAACATAAAATTGTTTGGTAAGAAAAGTCAACATGATTAAGATTTATCTCAAATGGGATTTTTCCATTTTAATTTTGCTGAAATTCATACCATATTTTTTTCGATGCCTTTTACTTTTTTGATATATATGTAGTGTAAGTAACGCTTTTTTGTGACAGTTTTTTATTTTCTACTTATAATTTTTCTTAATTAAATTATGAATCTCTCAAATTTTTTTTTGTATTTTTCTCATCAAAATGCAAAATTTAAAACTTTACCCCATTCTTGATCCTTTACCCTCTTTCTATCTTTTCCTTCTCTTCATTTAAAATTTAATGTATTTATGATTTATAATACTTATTTTCATGATCTTTTATTCTAATAAAATATAAGTAAGTTTCTTTAAAATTTGCACTTTCTCCACCACTCAAATCACTAATTTTTTTTTAATTTTGTTAGTTTCTCTATACATTCAATTTTTTATTTAATTTTAGACTTTATTTCCCCTCATTGGTTTACCTTTTTTTAACATGTTTATATAACAATTTCTCTAAAGAATAGACAATAAGTTCTTAGTACTCTACCTAAAAAATAAAAGGCTACTTCATCCATTAAAGCACCAAAATATTTTTTATAGGAGTGAAAAGTCAAAGTATTGATTTTTTTTTAAAAATAAAAAACTTTAATTTTTAAAAATTTCTTTTTATGATTCATATTTTTTGCTTAGTTATGATTGACTATTTTTATAATAACATAAATCAAGAGATTTCCCTTTTAAAATGGAAGGAAATGTTTTTATTTTTCATTAAGAATTAAGAATTTTATTTTAATTATCATTAATGTTTATGAGTCATTGATACATAACATTAAGCTTTTATTCTTTATTAAAAATTTTGTTTAATTATTATTTATATCTAACATTGATTCATAATATCAAATACATTTTTAATAATAATTTTTTATATCAACAAAAGCTTAATTTTATTTTCAATAATAATTTTTTGTAAAACTTATATTCTATCAAAATAATGAATCCTTAATTATAAATGTTTGTATCAAATAATTTTACAAGTTAGAAATATTAATTATTGGTTAATAGGATATTTTAATCATATATGTTATATTTGGTTTGCTGTAGTGTATGGGGTTAAAAAAATGTCAAAAAAAAAAACTTGCATATTGTAAAGACTAATATTGGACAATAATCATTTGTAAGAAAAAAATAATGTTACAATATATTAAATCCTAACTTAATTACATTTGTACTAGTATAAAATTTTTTATTATAGAATCTTAACAAAATAAATAAAATATTACAAAATAATTAACACCCATGCATTACACAGGCTAAAAACTAGTATTATATGATCATGATATTTTAAGTTTAAAGCTAAAAATATTATAAAAAGTGGCATAAAATATGAAAAAACTTTTAACTTTCGTTTATAAAATAACTAATATTTAAAATTATAAAAATTATGTGGTACACCACTAATACAATAGTGTACCGGTGTACCATTAAATTTGACTATTAATTAAGTTTACAAAATTTAATTTTTTTAAAAAATAAATGTAATTAATGATTAGATATGATGGTATATCATATACCACTAAATAGTGGGTACCATAGCATCTCTTTTAAAATCATGAAAGATGTAGCATTTTTTAAAATATGAGAAAACTTTAGACCTTAGTTTAATCTATGTCTAAAGTCATAAGACCAGTAATATTTTTATGTTATAAATAAAATAAATCTTTTTTTCTTATTATGACTTTCTCTCCCTTTTATTTGTTAATCTAATCTTTAGCCAACTCTTTCTAAAGACTCATAGATTTCACTTTGTCCTTTATTATATATTAGTGAACTATCAATATTGTTTCGAGTATAAAGCAAATATCTTGTACTAAGCTACTAATTCAAAGTATAAAAATTGAATTTTTTACTTTTATTTCTCTTATTTTTACCTTTTCCATTTTTCTAATTTTTGCAAAAATTTTGTTAAGAGATTTTTGTTAGTGTTTCTTTTGTATAACTTTTAAAGTTATATTTAAGTTTTAACTCTTTATTATGTGCTTAATAAAATATTTCAATAGAGTCCAAAATTGGTCAAACAATAATGAGATGGAGAAAAATAAAAAAAAAATCTATCAAAACATTTATTTTTTATGATGCTAAAAGGGTAAACTACCCTTGGGGATTTGTAATGGATAGGTCTTGGCAATTTACATGAAAACCTAAAAAAAAAATTACTTCAAATGGATTATCAAGTACAAAATTATGATTTTTAAAATTTTTAATTCAAAATACATATTTTTTACAAAATACTAAATTTTTTAATTTTTATTATAAATATTCCGATGGAAAAGGAAAAAATTTAAACATTTCAATCAAATTTTTTTACTAAAAATTGACACTACATGTGAAAAAATAAAATATTTTAAAAAGAAAAGACATTTTTTAGCAAACAATCAACGTAATTTATAAAATAAAATGATGTAAAATTTAAAAAATAAAAAATTAAAAGAAAAGATGTCATATAAAAAATTGAGATGGAAATCTCTCTTTTCATGGAAATTATATAATCAATATTAAAACTAATATAAAACTAGAGATCAATCCAGTTATGAAGTTGTAAGGGTAATTGGCCCACAAATAATTCTTTTTATTCTTGTATATACATTAACGATATATATTGCACCCATAGATTTAAATAAATTTCTCCCAACAATTTATTTCTACATCAATTAAAAGGAGAAATTTTATTTTAAACAAATATAAGTATATTTGAAATTTATTAATTACACGTAAGGATACACATAAAAAGATATATTAAAATAAATTAAAATTTATTTTTATTTAAATATTTGAAATTTATAATAATTTTATTTTTATTCAATATATAAATATTGCCTCCATAATTTAAAATTTTTAAATCCGTCATTATGTATAACGATGCTAGCTTAGACAATTGACATAATTGTTATCAAATATTCATTGTGATTTTGCATTTACACATGAAATAATATATTTTCATTTATCTAGATGTAAAGCGTCTTTTTATAATTCCATGATTTCTTCCATTCAATTATTTTAATCTCTAGATCGATTGAGGTTTGTCACATGAGCTTGTGAAGTTGATTTTATTCTCATAATAATAATAATAATAATAATAATAATAATAATAGATGATTTATCTCCTCTTATTGGCACACTTCATCCACATTTGGAGATATTTCAACTCTGAATTGTTGAGATAGATTATCATTACTCATCCATTAGGTTATTCCATTAATACTTTGGCCATGATATGGTCTCCTAAAATCATTACTTGGCTATTTTGATCTAAAAAATGTGCTATGATGATCACCAAACAATTAAGTTAAAGCGACACTTTGATGTAAAATCATGGTCTAATAGTAAAATTTCATGACTAAATGGGGGAAAAAAAAAGGATAGATAGAATGAAAGTGTCATCAGTAGTTAATGGCACATTAAACCTAAGGTGATCATTATCTAACCTTTATCAAATCAGGAAATCTGAAAATACAATATTGATTAATTTTCACAGCAAGAATTGTATTTTGAATATAATTACCAGGTTTGCAGGTTTGATACAGATAATGAATCATATGTATGATTCTATTTTCTTCATAATAACATTGAAATCTGAATATTGTGATTTTAGATCGAATCTCATTTTAATAAACTCAAATAACAAAAAATAAGAAAAGCATATTCATCTATTGTTCGTCGAAATGAGGAAACCAGGGAGGATGCATGTGCGTTATCATCATGCTCATTCTTTCGAGAGTTTCTAAAGCATTTATCATTTCTTTGCGAGTAAAAAACCAATTATTTTATAGATAAATATTAGGTAAACTTCATTAATTGTTTGTGGTAAAAATTTTCATCCAAATTATAAAATTGATGATTATTATAATCATTAAATTAGAATTGTTAATATAATTAATATGTTGTAATTTTTTAATTTTAGACCTTACATTATTTATAAATTTTATTTATTAATATCAATGTTATTTTTAGCAATAGAAAAATCCATCGCTAATTTTATTTTATCGGTAAAGCCATCTTTAAACTAAGAAATTCTTGTAAAATTAGTAGTGTTATCTTTAAAATTTTTTCTCTAGTTTCATCACTAATCTAGGATATATTTATTAATATGTTATCTATTTTTTTAGCAATTCAAACAATAAACACCTTGCAACAATTAAATTTCATGAAACCTAAACCCTATCAATAATAAAATATTTGAATTGAATTTCATAAAACAAAATTGATACATAAAATAAAATTAAATGCAAATATTTTATTTATATTAAACAAAAAGATAATATATCAATAAATTCTACTATATATAAAAAATGATGCCTCAAGTCTATACATATAAAAACAAAAACCCTAAATGGCTACTAAAACAATATGTTGATGTTGCATTCATGCACTTGATCATCAAAGGTTTAGATGCAAGTTGTTACTTTTGGATTGTCATTTTCTCTTAATCATAATTTATATTAAATTATCATTTTGAAATAGACAAAAATGATCCTATTCTTTATTGTATCGCCTACTTAATAGAACAAATCTGAAAATACTAGTGGTAAGAAAGAGGAAGTATTGCCATAATAATTCGCTAATAATAGTCTTAAAAAATATTTATATGGAAGTTATGGTATGGAAATTTGATCCTTACCCTATTAAACTTGAGATATCAATACTATCAAATGATAAAAAATGAATCAAACTTTAACAATCAAGGAATTGCTTCAAGGAGATTATAAAGATAATTTTCATTACTGTTCATTTTCTCTATTATATAACTACCTCCAAATATCCAATTATCTGCACCTTTTCTTTAAAGTTGTGAAACCCACTTTATGCTGCTTTGCTATTTATATTAGAAGCATGTAAAAGTGCTTAAATATTGTTTCTCTTGATAACATTTTTGCACAATTCTTTATCTTTTTTGGAAATTTTTTTCTCTTGATAACGTTCTTCACCTTTGGGAGATGTTAGTATAGGTGAGGGCTAACTTCTAAATCTATCCCTAATATTACCTTTATTATGTCTTTAATGGGATTATGGGTAAATGCAACAACTAACTTGCAGCCAAATACAATAAAATATTAGTAGAAACTTAATATAAATATTAAACAATACACTAACCTATAGAAATTAATCAATACAAATACTTAATTAAATGTTAATTAATACTTAAAATTTGCCTTTCATATATAACCTAAATCCTACCATCAACAGGGTCTAAATTTTAAGATGTGCTAATGAGTATCCCTAACGAATGTCTGAATACTTTACAAATATCAACAAATCATATAAATTAAACTAAAAATTAATAAATCATATAAAATAATAGGAATTATCAAAAATAATCTCAAGAAAATATAAAAGGAATTTCAAGTTTCATCATATAATAAAAAAAACCTTTAAAAAATGCCAACAATATAGTTGTGTATCAAAAGTAAAAACTTTCAATAGGAATGTCTCTGCAATCACAAAGAAATATTGTTCTTGCATTTTAGACTAACAAGTTTTTTCTTTATTGTTATAAGATTAGTAAGTTGAATTCTTTTTTCCAAGCACATTTAGCTTTTTCTTTGATTCATTCATTATTGCTTCCCTTGTTCTTTTTCCACCAGTAGGAAAAATCATCTTATCAAATATTTAGTATTTTCATATTTGACAAGACAAGTTTTTTTTATTTAATCTTCTAAAAATGAAGTTGGACTTTTGTTAAATTTGGTGGTGATAGGGAGAAGTGCTAACCCAAGATCCTCTTTGATCTATTTATAGATTACACTTTAACAAACAATACAAACTTTGTATTATTAAAAAGCAAGTGCATTCCACAAATAGGCTAAAGAGGATTTTGAGTTAACTTTTATCTTTACTACCACCAAAATCAATAAAGGTGTAATCTTTTTTTTTAGAAAAACTAAATAAAAAAGAACTTGTATATCCAGATGTGAAAATACTAAGTATTGGTAATATAACTTCTCCTAATAATGGTTAGGCAATGAGAAAACCAATTGTAAATGAATTAAAATGAAAACTAAATGCAAAGGAGTCCAAACATACAATGAAAAATATTTTTCTTGGAAATAATTTTCTAACTTGCATATATGAAAGTTGAAGAAGGTAAATTCCAACATGATTCTTAAAATAACAAGTTTCAAAATATTAAACTATGAAAAGTAACATAAATTAACCATTATAAACTGAGATGTGAGCTAGTGAGGATGGTAGAAAGTAAAATTCAACACGATTCTTGAAATAACAAGCTTTAAAATATTAAATTGCAAAAAATAATATAAATTAATCATTATAAATTGAGATATTAACTAGTAAGGATGATTATAATTTATAATATAAACTAAGTGGAATGTTAACTTTTACCCAATCTTGAATATAAGTAAATATATATTACCTCCTTAAAGTTTTATCGAATGACATAAGTGATACATAAACATTAAAATGCAATGCTTTAACCCCCTTCCATCTTTGGATTATCTTGAAACTAATAATTTTTCTATTAATTTCAGGAAACTCATACGTTGCTTAAATTACAATTTTTTCCTTTATTTTTCTAACATTTGACAAAATCAATGTAAATAAGTTAAATCTTAATTAAAATTAGAATCAATTAAAATAAATTATCTAATTAAAATTATAAGAAATATAAATTAAATCTTCATTTTATAATATAATTGTTAGTACAAAATGGTATTCCATTAAATATATTTGAAAGGTCAAAAGACATCTATAAATTATTAATTTATAACAGCTTTTTATTGAAATATTAGTATAGACATTAAGTGTATTATAAGCACCATGCTTTTAGAATTCTATACTTTTGCTTCAATTACTTGAATGATAATACTTCATTACAATCTTTTAGCATGTATTTTTTGTTATTTATTGCTGTTATAACATGGTTTTATTCTTTTTTACAAGAGTGAATCATAAAAAATGTTAGTTGTTAATCTTAGAATATTTAATTTTTGCTTTTTCTAAAGTTAATTCGATAATTTATTTTAATTGATCTTAAATTCCTTTAAGTCCATCCTATTCACAAGGATTAGAGAGGTAAAGTATTACATTTTAAAGTTTATGTAGTAATCATATTACTTAGTTAAATTTTGAATGGGATAAAATGTATTTTTTTCTTTGAATAAAATACCAAAAGTTTTTTTTATAGAATATTAAAGGTAATTTATTATATTATAACTAAATATTAATTTAGAAACCCAAATATTGCTGTAATTTTTGTAAGTTAAATAAACAATATATTTTAGTAACAAAAAATAAAAGAAAAGAAAATCTCATGTTAAGCCTTTTATACTAGGATATTTGACGGTACAATATCCCAAAATTTAACACCGTAATCAACGATAGTGCAAGTTACAAATATTTTGTAGCACAAACAAAACTAAATCATTTTTCTTAACATTAATAACAAAAAGAATTTTACAACAAAATTAGATTAGACAACTGAAAGGAAAAAATTCAAAATAAAAATTGATATAAAAATAAATCTCTACCTTTACATCAATAAAAGATTTCAACATGGAAGATTCGATTATAACCATGATAAAAGTATTTTCAAAAAATAAATTAGAGATTGTAAATTTCAAAGAGAGGAGCTTAGTTTAGATTAAAAAGACAAATATACATGTTAGTGCAAAGATTTATGAAAATTGATCAATTAAATTGCAGAGCAAATAGTGGGGGAGTAAACAATGATAAGATGAGGGAGAATCCGAAATGCAGAACAATAGGATAAAGAAGAAGAGAAGGAAAGAGAAAAAATAAAGGTTTGATGTTGGGCTTTGATATATATAGTAAGTTGACAATAAAATTAGTAACGATTTAGTTTATTATTAACATATTTTAATAAAATGGTGTATTTTAATTAATAAGGAATTTAACAATGAATAATAGATTAGTAAGGAAAGAGGAAAAATAAAGGTCCGATGTTGGGCTTTGATATATATAATAGGTTAGTAATGAATTAGTTTGTTACTAACACATTTTAATAAAATAATACATTTTAATTAGCAATGAATTTAACAATGAATATTAAGACATTTGTGAGTAATTCCGTCACTAATTGACAAAAAAAAATTATTGCACCACTAAATAAATTTTTAAATTTTTGTGCACAATACACTACTAAATTTGTCATTAATTTAAAACTTAAAATTTTTAATTTTGTTAATAAATTTTACCAATGAATTTAAAGAAAGATATAGTTTCAAGTTAAAATGTTTTAGAAAAATAAAAAAAGTAGCGATAAAATTACTTAGAGATAATACAATATTTATTATTGAAATCATAATAGAAATATGACTCTTGAAATCTCCTTTACCAATAGTAATTCCATCATTAATTTTTGTTATCAAATATAGATTTTATTGTAATGAATTGGATATTGATCTTATTATGAATATAATTCATAATCCAACTTAAGTATTATACTAAAGGTCTCTACTTCTGAAAATCCTTACAAGACTGCATATTCTCTCTCTATCAGAGAATAATATAATGAAGTTTTAAGAAAGTGATTCTTTTCACATGTATTTTCTCCGAGTGATGTTTCACATAATTGACAAAGCAAAATTGCTCGTTAATTATTAGATTAAGGAGTTGTATTATCTGAAGACTAAAGAAACAATTGTTACTGAATACTAATAATGGATATGCTTGAGTCTGGTCATTAACCAATTTTGATTCTCTTCCTCTATTCATTTTTATAAAATTCATTTTATTGCTCTTAAATTATGCTGTGACACATAATTGTAGATTCAGAAAAATTTATATAAACTCTTAAAAATTCTAACATAATACACCAAACAGAAAATGTAAACACTTAAAATTTTCAAACTAAGTATAGTGGTTATATTATTTCAAATGCAATTCTCGATACTAGCTTGGCAGTGCTATAGTTTCGGTTTTATTCTTATATAATCCTTTAAATTTCATGGTATACTTTCATTTTTGTTATACAAGGTACAAATACAAATCTGCTAACGAGGGTCTCAAATAGAAATATTCTATTATGTGTTCTAAAATTTTTGTATGATATAATTATATAATGTATTCTTAAACTTTAATTATACTCAGTAAATAAATAATCGTTGTCATTTCATTATCCATTTTTTAGTTTTCTAAAATTCATACACATTAACCATATATATTTTTTTAATTTTAAGAAATTAAAAATTATTTTTCATTTTTATTAAATATGATTGGAAATATGTGATACAATTAGAATATATAAAAATTTCTATTATGTTATGTAATTCACGAATAAAAATCTGAAGTACATGTATATGCAATTTTTTTCCCCTGAAAGGAGAAGTTCATGATTATATAAAATTTACCATTTTATATAGGGAAGAAAATATTTTCACAAATCGAATTTTACAAATGGGAAAACTCTAGAAAAAATAATGTTATAAATTTGGCACTTGTGCTTATTTCGTTCCGAGGTAATCCTTTGAATGTTCCCATCCTCAATAATATATCACATGCAAAAGTCAGGAAGGAAATCCTGCACATTATTTTTTTTCTTTATATGAAAATTTAATGTATTTGGTTCAAATGAAAATAAAGTGTAATGGTAAGAGAAAAGAAAGAAAATGAGAAAGCAAGCATTTTCATCTTATGTAGCTAGATGAGGTGAAAAATAAAAAGAAGAAAATAAAAATATAATTATTTATTTTTATTTAATTTGATCAAAATGTAAGCAAAAAAAGAAAATTCTAATTATTAAAATAATAATTAAGACACAACTCTTATTTGTCATTTAAGATTAAATGTATGTATTAAAAAGTAAATACGAGGGCGTTTTACAAATCAACTTCTTTTTCTTTGAAGTTTTCATTTGGGTTCCATTCCAATTTGGAAGTGAAATTTCTTTTAAGATTCTATTTATATTTTTATTCAAATTTTTATTTCTTCCTTCTTTTGCTTGTTGATCCAAACAAGGGAAAACAATTTTCTTCTGCCATTCTCACTTCTTAAAATTGCCCCATTCCTTTTATTCATTCCAATAAAAAACACAAACACTAGGTATAGCAACTTCATTCATACCCAAACATGAGAATGAGGCATGAAGAATTGACACGGATAGGAGTATGGGTAAGAGGATTACACTGTTCAATCCTTCACATAACTATATTATATAATATAAAATTATCTAATAATATAAAAATAATTGTATATGTAATCATTTGATTTAAATATAAAAATATTTCTAAGATAAGTTTCGATAAAAAATTCTATGTTTTCATTTGTTATAATAGTAATATAATTTTTTTATAACTATTATTTTATTGTCATATGTAAATTTGAAATTTCATTAAAATATTATAATAAAATATAAATAAACATACATCCTTTAAATAAAAAAATAGAGACAAGTACAGAAATTCAAAAATTTAATAGGTACAAGAATATATTAGATTTATGATAAATTTTGTGATAGATTTAATGTGGCCTTCATGACCACATGAAAATACATAGTTTGTATTATAAAATAATTTAGATTAGACATTATCATAAATTAGATTTAAATATTTAGTCAAAATGATTTATCTAAATTAAATATGCATTAAATATTCATTATGCACGATTAATGTTATGTATTAAATATTCATTATGCATAATTAATATTAGTTATGTCAGTTATTTAAATTAAATATGCATTAAATATGCATTATACATGATTAATGTCTTAAATATCCATTATAAAAGATTAATATCATTTATTTAAATTAAATTGCATTATGTAGAATTAATATACACTTAAATGCATTTGATGGTTTTGCATATGAAAAGTCTTTCACTTAATTACTCGAGTTAATTGAATTCATAAATGTTAGAGGAAAGTAAAGAGTCAAGACACTTTAATGGGTTGAATTATAAAAGCTATAAATAGGGCTCTTGGAGATCAAGATATTATCTAATTTTATATCTTGT
This sequence comes from Sindora glabra, assembly GCA_020226215.1. Classification (NCBI taxonomy): domain Eukaryota; kingdom Viridiplantae; phylum Streptophyta; class Magnoliopsida; order Fabales; family Fabaceae; genus Sindora; species Sindora glabra. The sequence continues at coordinate 3,446,608 of CM035236.1, forward strand.
TTTATTTGTTGTAACTATCAAATTCATTATGACTCAAGGTATTTCATCTAATTTTTTTACTTCTGCATTTTGTTATTTATAATTATAATCATAATCAAGATCCAAGTAATAAAATTTTCTAGCATGAAATTTTTTTTCTTACAGAATAAGTATTGAGAACTTTATTTATGTAAAAAAACGGGTATGAAAGGGTAAATTATGATTTTATTTAACAATTAACTAATCATATTAATTATTAATTGATTATATTAACTGTTAATTGATAGTCAATTATATTAGTTAATTTTATTGACTAATAACATTAATTATTTGTATAAAAATATTTAGTAAAATTAATTATTTATATATAAAATAATATATAAAGATATATGTACATTTTATGATTTATTTGGGTATTATTTTACTTTTATAATATTTTAAATTATAATATATTATTTATTAGATTAAATTTTATTTTAAAAATATATTAGTATAATTTATTATACTTATTTTATTATTTTTAAAATATATTAGTTAATTTTACTGACTAATAACATTAATTATTTGTATAAAAATATTTAATAAAATTAATTATTTATATATAAAATAATATATAAAGATATATGTACATTTTATGATTTATTTGAGTATTATTTTAATTTTATAATATTTTAAATTATAATATATCATTTATTAGATTAAATTTTATTTTAAAAAATATATTAGTATAATTTATTATACTTATTTTATTATTTTTAAAATATATTAGTTAATTTTAATGACTAATAATATTAATTATTTGTATAAAAATATTTAATAAAATTAATTATTTATATATAAAATAATATATAAAGATATATGTACATTTTATGGTTTATTTGAGTATTATTTTACTTTTATAATATTTTAAATTATAATATATTATTTATTAGATTAAAATTTATTTTTAAAAATATATTAGTATAATTTATGATACTTATTTTATTATTTTTAAAAATGCATAATTACCATTTTTGGGTAAAGAAATTTTATAATATTTTTAAAGATGCAATAACAATTAAATTTTATTTTATTTATTTTCAAAATTAAAATTAAAATTTGATTTTACAACCTTTTGTGTTTGTGTGTGTGTGTGTGTGTGTTATAAAAAAATTAAATTTAAAATTTATATATATACTATCAAGAATATTGTGTGTGTGTGTGTTATAAAAAAATTAAATTTAAAATTTATATATATACTATCAAGAATATTGATAGATTATATATTTTATTCATAGTAATATTGTGTTGTTTTTCTATCCTTAATATGTATTATTTTTCAATTTAAAAAATCATTTGGTAAAAAATTAATGATTTTATTCTTAAATTTTTTAATAGTGTATGTTAAATGAAGCATATATTTTTTTACTTATGTATACAATTTCACAAAAAAGACATAATTATATTCATGCATTTTTATTATTAAGTTTATATTTTGTTATTATTATTTAATTTTATTTAAAAAATTTAATTTATTATATATTATATTTTTCTTTAAGATATAAATAATTATAATTTAGAATTTTTATTTATCAAGAGCATAAGCATAAAGGTAAGAATAATTTTTTCTACGCTAAATTCAAATCAACTATATTAAAAAGTTAAATACCTATTTGGTAATTAGTTAATTATATTTATGGTTAACTAATTTAATTAGTTGTTAATTGATAATTGAATGTATTAGTTAATTTAATTAGTTAATAATTTTAGTTATTTAAATAAAGATATTTAACAAAATTAACTATTTATTATTTACATATAAATATCAGACATAGATATATTTTGTAATTTATTTGAATGTATGTATATATATATATATATATATATATATATATATATATATATATATATATATGTATATGTATATGTATATGTATATATATATATATATTATGTATAAATTAAACTTATTAATTTTTATTTTTAATGTGAAAAGAATTTTAATTCATTAAATAATTACATAACAAAGTCTTTTATGTATTATAAGAATTACTTTGTTAAAATATTAATTATGCAATGTAAATTTAAATTATTATTTATTATTTATAAAAAATTACTTTATTAAATTATATATTAATTAGATCAGTACCTATATGAGTAAGAACATGCAATGATACAGTTGTTGAGTACTAAGTGTTATATATTAATAAACATGTGTTTAATTATTTTCATTAGCACTTTTAATAAAATAATGAATAAAAATAATGATTATCGTTGTATAGTTTAATTGTATTTTTTTACTTTTTTTATAAATATTAAATGAAATAATTGCTTGAAAATGTTGAGATCACTTTTTCAGAAACCAATAAAATGATTGAAGCAACTGTTTATCCAACACCTATAATAATATATTAGTTAAGTCAATCAATTAAAATGACCTCAAATAACTAAAATTTGATAAAAAAAAAAAAGGTTGTTTACTAAACTCTTTTAAAATTTCTAACTTCTCAAAATGAGTAGTCCAATAAATTAATTAAAATAATTATTTATCAAATAAAAATTAATTAAAAATTATTTATCAAGTACTTTTCATTTATGAATTAGGATAGATACAGAAATTTTAATCTCCCATCTTATACCGTTCCATTATCATTCTTTTCTAACACATTTTATTTCGTTCTAATAAAACATAGGAAAAGTGTAAAATATATTATTCAATTGTAAAGTAGTTAAATTTTACTCTTCCAAATTTGAAAACTTAAAAATCATTCTATTAAATTACAAAAATAAGAAGTAATATCCTATTATTTACTTAATTAATTATTTTACTAAATCATGTAATTTTTTTAAAAATTTTAAATAAAAATCACAATACTATGATATATTAATTTATTTTGTTATTTTTTGCATATAATTTTCCATCTTATGTTCAAGTATTTAATTAAAATTTTATATATAATTTAATTTATGTTAGTTATATAATATAAAAATTATAAATTAAAAATGACAAAGAATAATATAATATAATATTATAGTTTTTGTTTAAAAATTTTATAAAAAAATTAATAATTTGATAAAATAATTAATTAAATAGATGATGAGTATCAATTTTAAATTTTATAAAATTTAAAAATGTGACTTTAAAATTTTCAAAATTGAAGAATATAACATTTAATCACTCTAAAATATGAGGAAATAATTTACATATTGTGCTAAAATATATTACCAACTTGTTCGAGAGTTTATAATAGTATGTGCATATTATTTAATTTTCAATTCAAAATATTTAATCTTTCAAAATTATTGACGTTTGAATTGAAAATTAAATATAAATAATTGGAATTTTAAATCTTATCAGTTAAAGTAATTCAACAAATGCATAAGATTTTCTTCACTCCTTGCAAATAGCTAATATCAAAGTTTCCTTTTTCAGAAAAAAATTAATTCTCAAAAATAAAAAATACATACATGCATATTTACAAAATAAAGTTAACAGAACCATAGGAAAAGAAGGAAACGGACAAAGTAAGGCCTCCCCCCACAGGTCCCACGATACCCAAAAATATGAAAACAATAAAGCGAAAGAAATTTCAATAATAAAAAATTAAATAAAGCTAGAAAACGTGATGCTGATGCCAAAACTAAAGCCCCTTGTGGCGCGTATTCTTCACTCTCCAATCAATAGGAAGTGACGACTGCGGTCCCTCGTCAGGTCTTGGTTTCGTACGTGGGACTGTGGTTTGGGCGTTAACTCGGTGTATCAGTTCCCATCAACATCCCCCAAAATGTTCCCCACGCGCAGATAATCTCCGCGTGAAATCACGTCAACTTCCAGAGTACTGTATCCTGCTCTCGGTCTTTCAAGCTCATTTTGCCTTTGCTATTTGTTGCTGCTCCCATTCTTTGTTCTCTTTCTCCTTCAATTCCGACTCTGAAACTCACTCAGAATTTCCTAAAATGGCATTTCCACGAAACAGGTATTAAGACTTCTTTCTCTGAGTTTCGAAAATCTCTTCACAGGCAGCCGGCGTCCGGCATGGCAACGCACCGGAAATTCAAATTCCGGCCACTGCCGGTTTTTTATCCGGGCTAAATGCACCGCATGCGGCGTCGTTTCACCATCACTTGTGAAAAACAGAGCGATGACGATGATAAAGAAGAAAAATATGTAATCCAACCAATCCTGAGAAAATCAGAATTTGCAGAAAAGCCACAGCTTTCTTCTTCTATTATTTCATTTCGGTCTTTCAAATGGCGGCCACTAACACTACCACACCGCCTGTTGAATCAGCCTCCGCCGACGAGCTTACAGCGAAAGCTATGCACAAACGCTATGAAGGGTTGGTCATGGTTCGAACCAAGGCTATAAAGGGTAAAGGGGCTTGGTATTGGGCGCACCTCGAGCCCATGTTGGTTCACAACAGCGATACGGGGCTACCCAAAGCGGTGAAGCTAAGGTGCTCTCTCTGTGATGCAGTCTTCTCTGCCTCCAATCCCTCTCGTACTGCCTCTGAGCATCTAAAGCGTGGAACTTGCCCCAATTTCAACTCTGCAGCCAAACCCATTTCATCAGTCTCACCAACCTCTGCTATGGCGTCGTCGCCGCCGTCTTCTTCGGTGCAACACCACCACCGCAAGAGAAGTTCGTCTTCAGTTTCTGCAGGCGGTGGTGGTCCACCTTCATCGTACCAAGTTCCGCCACTTGCTATGGTGGATCCTTCTCGATACTGCGGGGAGCTCACGTACTCGTCAGCTGCTTCAGCTACAGCTGTAGTGACGGCTAGTCCCGGAGTCTTGTTGGCACAACAGCCGCATTTGATGTTATCAGGCGGAAAGGAGGATTTAGGAGCTCTGGCCATGTTGGAAGATAGTGTGAAGAAGCTGAAAAGTCCAAAAACTTCACCTGGACCAACTCTTAGCAAGTCCCAAATTGATAGCGCACTCGATTATCTTTCTGATTGGGTGTATGAGTCTTGTGGGTCTGTCTCTTTCTCAAGTTTGGAGCATCCAAAGTTTAGAGCTTTTCTGAACCAGGTCGGTTTGCCGGCAATTTCTCGTAGAGAATTCGCCGGCGCTAGATTGGATGCAAAATTCGAGGAAACCAAGGCTGACTCGGAAGCGAGAATTAGAGATGCCATGTTCTTTCAAATATCCTCCGATGGGTGGAAACCAAAGATTCATGGCGTTTACGGTGAGGAAAATTTGGTGAATTTGACTGTGAACCTTCCGACTGGGACCAGTTTGTACAGAAGGGCGGTGTTTGCTACTGGTTCTGCTCCTTCAAAGTATGCAGAGGAGGTTTTGTGGGAGACCATCACTGGCATTTGTGGGAATGTTGTGCAACAGTGTGTAGGAATAGTTGCAGACAAGTTCAAATCCAAGGCTTTGAAAAATTTAGAGAATCAGAATCATTGGATGGTTAATCTTTCTTGTCAGTTTCAGGCCTTCAATAGTTTAATTAAGGACTTCAGCAAGGAACTTCACTTGTTTAGGACTGTCACCGAGAATTGTCTCAAGCTTGCAAATTTTGTCAATTTTAAGTCTCAAGTTCGAATAAGTTTCCAAAAGTATCAAATACAAGAGTACGGCCACTCCTGGTTACTACGAGTACCTTCCAGAGAGTTTGAGGATTTTAACGTTGGGCCTGTATATGCAATGATGGAGGACATACTGAGTGCTGGGCGTGCACTACAGTTAGTTCTGTTAGATGAATCGTTCAAAATGGTATCTATTGAAGACCCAACAGCCAGAGAAGTTGGCGATATGATTCACAATGTGAGATTCTGGAATGAATTAGAGGCAGTGCAGACATTGGTTAAAATGGTTAGGGACATGGCTCAGGATATTGAAGCAGAAAGGCCACTTGTTGGGCAATGCCTTCCTCTCTGGGATGAGTTGAGAACAAAAGTAAAAGATTGGTGCTCAAAATTCCAAATTGCAGAAGGACCAGTGGAAAAGGTGATTGAGAAACGTTTCAAGAAAAATTACCACTCTGCTTGGGCTGCTGCTTATATTCTTGATCCACTTTATTTAATTAGGGACACCTCCGGCAAGTACATTCCACCGTTTAAGTTTTTGACCACGGAACAGGAGAAAGACGTAGACAAGCTCATAACTCGTCTTGTTTCTAGGGATGAAGCTCATATTGCTTTAATGGAGCTGATGAAATGGAGAACAGAAGGTCTTGATCCTGTTTATGCGCGAGCCGTACAGATGAAAGAGAGGGATCCGGTCACCGGAAAGATGAGAATTGCCAATCCACAAAGCAGCCGGCTTGTCTGGGAAACTTACTTAACTGAATTCAAGTCGTTAGGGAAAGTTGCTGTTAGGCTGATATTCCTTCATGCAACTTCATGTGGGTTCAAATGCAATTGGTCTTTGTTGAGATGGATTGGTGCTCATGGACATTCCAGAACGGCACTGGACAGAGCACAGAAGTTGATATTTATTGCAGCTCATTCCAAATTGGAAAGAAGAGATTTTTCCAGCGATGAAGATAAGGATGCAGACTTGTTTACCTTGGCAAGTGGTGAGGATGATGTTCTAAATGAGGTTCTTGTTGATACATCCTCAGTGTAACATTTTTTTTTTTTTGGTTAATCATTTAGGAATTTTAATTTTTTAGGATTTATTGAATTCTTTCTACTACCTCTCTTTCAGTTGTTCTCTGGGCCTTTGTTCTTTTGTTGTCCTCCCTTTGTATTTGTTCACTTACTCAGAGGATTTTGGGGCAGTCTAGTGGGAGAAGGAGGGATTGGGGAGGGGATTGAATTTTGTAATTTGTAATATTTCTGGTCAGCCTCGTCATTCAGGCATCTTTTCATCTTTTCACCCTGGCATGATTTTGAAGTTGTTAAAAAAAATGTATGCAGGGAAAGGATTATCTTCTTGTTTGTAAAGCTAGATTGGTGCATGAACACTGTTACAGGAGAGGATGAATGTTGTAGAAATTTTGTTGTCTGGTAATTTGACATAAATAATATTTTTTAAGGGGAAGGTTTTTACTAATTCTCCTTTTGATTTTAAGATCCAATTCCCATTCAAACTATTCCAGATATAGTAAGAACCAACAAACCAAGCTTACATTATTTTGTAACTGTAAAGCAATGGTGGTTTTTGTTAATTTTTGCAGAAGAGGCTTTTTTCTTTCCTTCTTTTGGGGGACTTGAATCCAGGAACAATATTCTTCGGTTCTTACTCCCTCAACTAAAGCTGCAATTTTTCATTTTAGGGTTCTTATTGGCATTAGAAATTGTCTTTTTAATGGGATAAGTAGGTGGATGTTTCTTCATCGACCTTGTTTTAGAATCTGGGAAAGCATCCCCTACTGCATTCGGTGAAATCAGGGTAGGTGCTTCCTCTACTTTTAAGCAATCCGTAATTCTTCTACATAGAATAATGGAAATCTTTCCACTCCAAAGTCCAAAGGCAATTATCTTTCTGTCTCAAGTCAAGGTCTTCTCTACATGTCAGATGTGAACCTTCACAGCAGCCACTACATAAGTGTGAAGTTCAGTCACCATGCTGAGTTCTTAATCAACCCTCCTAATTACTAAAGTTGTGATGAACGTGGTCCCTATTTACTTCGCTTTCCACTGGCAAAAGTTTCTAAATGTATACTTGAACTCAATGTGATATAATTAGTATTGGCTGATCGGTTTGTTGTGTTTCCTCTCGTGACCTTTTGAATTCCACTCATACTTTTCCTTCTCTGAAACATGGTGCTGTACTTGCCGAGAACTTCCAATTCTACATGTTGAATACATCAATTATTACTACTTGAAGGGGTGTGTGTGTGTGTGTGTGAAATTTATATTTCTGGTGTCAGCTGTTGACACAAATATCGTTAGACATGAGAGAGCCATAAAATGCTTGGTTGCAAGGAGAACTTGCTGGACTATGTTACTAAGGAGGAGTTTGCCAAAATTGTCCAAAGAAAGGTTTGACTAGATTTCTTGCCACTGAGCCTGAATCAGCTGAATTTCACAGCATGTCAAGCCTCAAAAGCCTCAAAACTTTGAAGGGGACAGGTCTACCGGAATCTATCCCATCCATTTCTTCTGGTCTGAGAATCCTATCAAAAACAGCAGTGGAAGCCCACCGCACCTGTGTGCATAAATTATATATAACATAACTTCAATTAAATTGGCTTTATTTTTTATATAATAAATAAAGACTGTTTGATTTATAAAATGACGTGTATACAAGTATAAGAAATATTTTGACAAAACAAATAATACCTGTAAAAGGCACTACTCTCAAAAAGGCACATACAAGTGGAAGTCATTTTCGAAACATTGGATTGGTTGTGATGGACACACATGAGAGAGTCTGATTCAATGATCCAATCGGCTGAATTTGGGGGTAACTTCTCATATATACATTCCAATGCTCGTGATATCCATGCAGAGTCATCGGAGGATGCTTCTTCCATGATTTGCGAAGAAAGGGTCTTTGAGAGGACCTAAAGCCAAGCAACGCTGTCGGCATGAAGCTGCACAGAAAGATGCTCGAGAGTGATTCTTCAACAATGATTTTTAACTTACTTCTTCCTTTTTATTTTCATTTTTAAGTCTCTTTCCTCTTGCTTTCTCCTACTTTATATAGAAGCTTGCGGGTGTTTTTTTTTCTAATGACATATACTAAAGTTGATTTGCTTGCCCAAGTTCTACATCTTTTAAATTGGTTCTGAAGAGTTTCTTTAGAAGCACAGACCCCAGGTGCTTCTAACTGTTTAGCTTTTTTTAATCAAATTTGAATATCATTTTACATAGCGTTGTCCACTTCCTAGATAACTTTATATATAGCGTGAGAGAATTCTTTCACATTAGCAACTTATGTCTTCAATGGCAAGCAACCTAAAGCATTTGAACTCTATTTTTACCGATTTTTTCCCTTCTTGTATTTTGTGCTATCTTCAAGTTTCCTTTGAAGTATGTGTCTGGCTCCTGAAACAACATGAAAAACAGATCAATTTCTGTAGAAAAACAATTTATGACGGATTTGTTTGTACATTTCATTTTCCAGTCGAAAACAAAGGCAGATTGGCAGCGTAGTTATTATGCTCATTGGAAACAATTATGTAGCCATTGATAAGGGGTACGAGATGGACCCTCTTTCTTCTCTTTTGGGGAGACACATGAGATGGGAAGGGGTAGTGCTCAGCTGCTGCGGTCATCTACCATTTTCCCTCCGAAGAACAACACTTTTCCTACTTTTAGAAAGCTCCTCACTGTTACTTCTTTTATCTTTTCAAAGTAAAACTAATATTTTCATAGAGACAGTTTCACAAACTGTCACAAATTATATTTGATAATTTGATATAATTATATAAACTTATTTCATCTAATCAAATTGACTCGCATAAATAATATTTTATGCATAATATTAATTGCAACCAACTTCTTTTGAAGGTGAAACTTTGGTTTCATTGGATTCCTCTATGCAGGATAGAGACAAATAAATCTAACAAATCGAGAAGATATGAACAAAATGAAATGAATTTACTTCTATACACCACATTATAGAGATCATATTCATGATTCATGAAATACGATTCAATTTGGAGATGGTTTGACAGCGAAATAGCTGAGACGCAAGATTCAAAATCTCCCATTAAGTGAATATTAAAAATGGAGCTGAAGTAATTATTTGTATTTATTAAAATAAATAAAACTAATATATATAATACAGAACAGAAAGCTGACACGAAAACACCACTGCATGACAGACAATGATATACAATGACAGTGATGATACAAATTGACATCCTCAATTGGAAACTGTTTGAAATACGAATCTATCTTTTTGGATGATGGGTTTCACATTCACAAACCCACCATACGCGTACAGTGAAAAGGTGAGGGGGATTAAAATAAGTGGGTATTCTTTTACCTTTGGCTTTTGCAAACGGAGAACAAGTGACATGAGTAGAAAAGAAAAGTAGAGTGAAGAATTATTCTGATAAGTAAGTAAATGTATGAATTATGATTATCTTATGGCTGCCTCTCACACCCTCACACTCGTCTTCTAATTACTCAATTTAGTGGACAGACAGAAATCATTGTCGGCAAAGCTGACCGCTCACCAACTAAGAATAAAAGGTCACTCGTATCTGTTTGTCTCTGTCTCTCTCTCTCCCAAGCTTTTTCACCACTATATGTTATGCATTGCATTTCTCTACATTTTTTGGTTAAAGAGAAAAGAATGCAAATATAATGATTAGTATAGGACGACACTTTCTTTATACAAGAATCTTCTTCGGTTCCAATGCTCTAATTATGTCACCTTTCCCCTTTTTTTTTTCATCTTTTTTTTTTCCAACTTGTTTCATTATTGTAATCGGTTTTGCTTAATTGCTGACTTTATTCGTATGTCCTTTTCTTTTCTACCCGTAACAGCACTACATATGAGAAATTATGTACTTCGCAGAAACAACAAAAATGCCATTGTTGTGATGTGGGGTACCCACACAAATACCCACCTCCGAGTTAGGCTTTAATAATGATAATTTCTCATCAAGTTTTGTTATTTTCACGTAATTTAAAGACATTCAAACTTCGGAAACAGGCTTTCACTAAGCAGGCTAAAACTGTAAATTTATTTTGCACTTGGTCTGCTGGCATGCATGTGTTTACTTCCTGCATTGTATATGGATCCTTCTCTTTGCTGAATTGAAGAATCACCCAGAGTAAGATACTTTGAATTTGACAATGAAGTGAGATATATTTTATTGAAAGTAAATCAATTAATGAATGTGTTAATTATTCCGAAAGATGTTGAAACCAGCCACTGTCAAATATAATACCAGCGTATTATAGTCTTTTTAATTAGAAAAAAAAAATGAAGAAATGAAGCAAGGGGCATATGCTTTTGTCTATGTTTGACATTGCAACAAGTATGGCAAGTGACAACGATATTGATGAACAATGACGTGTCCATGGTTTAAGTTGAAGCCAACTGCTGTCGTTTGTTAATTTGCTTTCTTGCAGACCCTTGATATGAGCAGATTTTAATTGTAAAAGTATGATGAGAGTCCGATATATATGCATTAAAAAAACCGATACAAAGATGAATCACCGTTCATCAAGAAGTTTACCTTTTCAGGGCTCTCTTTTTCAAAAACTAAGACAAATTTCAATTAAAAATACGTAACTTTTGAAAAGAAAGATACGATCTGAACTACTTGTTGACACTGATGTTTCACATGGTATACTATTTTCCTGTAGCTGAGAAATTTAAATCTGCCCTAATAAACAAGGGTCAAAAAGTCTCTGCTCTTTTACGTATTTCCCACCAACCCCCAACTTGATTTTCTTTATACCTTCTTTCTTTGTTAATCTCTGTACACATTATGTCTGTGGTCCTTGCTCCCTTTCGCACATGTACAAATACCATATTATTGTATTCTTCTCTTACCTGCATGTATATTCAAAATTCTTGTTCCTTTTGATCTTGCTACATATATTTAATTTGAAAGTTCACGAGAGCTAGCAAATGTAAATTTTTTGTCAACTTAGTATGATGATTATTATTATTAATTTTCACATGCTGGCCTCTATGATCATATAATGTTCTCTAATATTAGTGAAGCTTAATTTATCCTGATTACTAATCACATCCGAATGCAATTATGAAAATTAAGGGCTGCTAATAATGACAAGGAATATTAATAATTAAAATCTTTCTTTGATTTTGGGATTGTACATACAAATTTCTCAATAAAAATGTATGGAGTTAAAAAAATTGTGGAACAAATACATTTTATTGATTTTTTATGATATAAAATATAATCTACAATTTTTTTATAATTCTTAAAAAAATACAATAAATCTTCAAATTCTTCTCTTTAATGAATTTTGATTGAGAGCTTTGGAAAGTTTGATCCTGAATTGAATGATTAAATTTTGACTTCAAAAGTGAGTATGAAAGCTTAATCTTAGTTTAAAAGTTGAACACTTGACTTTAACAAAATACTTGAAGAAATTTGATTTCTAATTAAAGATTAAATCTTTGCAGAGACTTCACGCTTAAAAAAATTCAAAAAATTAAATGTTGAAAAAATTTTCACCTCAAGATGGATGTTTTTTATTGAAGTTAGAGAGTCTCAAAGTTTTATGGCTTTTCTTTTGATGATTTATCATTGTTGAATGATACGAATGAACCCTCTATTGATATAATTATTAGGGAATACTTAAAGATAAACATTTCAATTTTTAATATTTATTGTCTTTAAATTTATTAAAAATGGAAATTTCCTATTAATTGGGATGATGTACCATGATACATGAAACTTGTTATTCATCGAATGACATTATAAATGCAAAGACTTTATTTGATTGGTTTACCTATATTATCGTATATACATGACATAATTTAATTTATCATTTAAGATATTTTGTGAATCCACTTATTTTTCACGTAAAAATTTAAGCCTTGATAAACAGAGACATCCTCTGTCCGATTGATTATAATTTATAAAGTAAAAATTAAAGAGACTAATTTATCTGCATGTATAAGGATACATGATCATATATATATGCACGTTAACAAGTTCGGCTTTATGCATACGTGCATGAAGTAAAATTATTAGAGAGCAAATTATGGAACGGGCACCATACTCAAGTAGCCATGATCTTATGGAACAAAAGTACCTCTGATAACAGTAGCACAACGTTGGAGAATCTGCGGTGCTGGATCTGAATTTAGCCTAATACTGGTTTTTGGATATTATTGTGACAAAACTTTCACTCTCAAGCACTTTTTGCACATATTTCTATTCAATTAGACTTGGGTTGGTCGATGCTTAGCTTTGGCAAGCAACGAACTGAATCATTGCGCATCTGCTATATATATATTTTGATGTGGTTTGCCATCATCATATAGATAGGATAGTAATAATTGTGCTTAACTTGAGGATATCATAGTATGGCGCGTTTCATGCAGTAATGTTTCCTTTGTCTCTTTCTGTCAAACACATTTCCAACTTAACTCTAAATAACAAATTGCTTTTATACCATAAGGTGGTAATAACATGTAACTAATAAATTAAAGACAGCTAGCTTCCTTCAATTAACCAGATCTATTGCTGTCTAAATAATAGAAGATTTATAGTTCATGTATTACTTGTTTACTTATTCATGCAACAGAAACCGTCAGAAGAAGTTATGTAATATAATCCCATAAAAGGAAAAAAATATACAATAAATATATGTTTAGCAACCAAAAAGAGTAACTTTATCCCCTTATTTTTTTTATATATCGTGTAGGTGTAGGAAAGTGATATTCCATTCACTACTCGTAGTCATTCAATAAACCCTTAAAATATAATATGGAAAAAAGAAAGAGAAAAGGACTTAATCTTATGTAAATGATTGTGGGGTTTTCTTACATTTGAAATTGGGCTATGCTTGGGTTTGCTTTTAGTGGTTTTGTGGGCCAAAATACAGCGTAATTGATGAAGCACCTTATTTTCACTTTTTGAATTTTCTCCTTTATATGCAGTTGATGGCATATTTCGTATTACCATACCACGGCACTTCGAGTAGTCGTTCAATTCCATGACATGGACAAATTTTTTTTTAAATGTTAGAAATCAGAATTTACTTATCCCATACATGCATGTTATTAAAATTTTTAAGATAATATTGAGTGATAATATATGATTAAAGTGCTGATATGGATAATTTTATTTCAATATATATCATTGGATGATTTGTGTGAAATGATAAGGTTGCCCTTACTTATTTCATTACGGAGGGCAATTAGGAAGGTCATTACCGAATTTTCATTTTTTTTTTTTTTAGGAGGGGGGTGGCCAATGTTTCCTAATAAAGTAGTGTTGTGTCCCTCTACGAGAGAGAATCTGGAAAAGGAGATATGGTGGGTGTAAGTACTGCCATTTTATTGGATTGCTTAGCACAAAAGAAAAAATTGGTTGGATTAGTTAACCAATTTCACATGATATGATTGCTAAAGCATTTATTTAAGTTTGTTGGATTGCTCCAATTAGAAGTCACCTTTCTCCGGTGTGCAAAACATGACAAATACGGCTATACTATACTGGAACACTGAACCAAGTTGTATTAGTTATACTATAATGTATTTGGCAAATGCACGCTAGATAGAGATCAGAATCTCTCTCTTTCTATGGCTACTTGCAAGTATATTTGTTTGAAGCTTTTCAATGGCTTTTTATCAACAAGTTTTTTTTTTTTTTTTCTAAAGTCAAGAGCTGTTGCTTGGTTTAGTGAAGAGGAAGCTGAAAACTTGTTATCTCCGAAAAGGAAATAATGTCCGCCATTGACCAATTTAAGATTGGAAAGGTTGCTGGCTTATTTGCGCTGTCTAGGAAGTTTGCACTATCCTAATCACCGTGTTCATGATAATTGATGCTAATTTTCAGCCCCATCATCGCTTAAGTTAAACACCGTTCATGAAGTGTTCTTTTTGTCATGTTTCACATGCACGTGTTTTACGAGTAACACGTAATTAGGCAGAGTAACAGTTAGTTTTGCTTCCCAGGAAAGTCCTGGTTGACATCTGCGCTTTCTATGTCTTTCTTCGGCCTTCCCAACCATTCTGTCTGAACTCTTCCAGAAGTTTGAGTTCGTACTATTGGAGTATTCGAGGCTTGGCCCATTTACCTCTCTTTGCAAACGATGAAAATTTAGACCGTAAAATGTGTGATGTTTATACTTAGATGGCCTTGTTGGGATACACGGGATAACATTATAGGCAAATACAGTGAAAATTTTTAAAAATTAAATTAATTCAAATTTCCTTCCCAAAATCATTCATACAATTTAAGTCGATTAATTAATGGAAAATCAATAAAACAATATTATGTATTTTTTGGTTATATGTATTTTGAAATCTCAATTGAAAGATTCAGGTGTGTCTTCTCCGAAATTATTTTATACAATCAGTTTTTGCTTCACACTTCTTTATATTAGCAGTAATGTGTAGCATTTATTTCAAAGGAAAAAAAAAGTTTTGGACAGATCTTTTAGGGTTTTAGAGGGTCTCAACACATGAAAAAATTACGATTGTAATATATAAACTAATATAACCTTGCATTTTTATATACACAGTAATGTTATATACATTAAAAATAAGATTTAAAATTAGATATAAAAAAAATTAAAAGTTATCATTAAATATAAAATATTAAAGTAAATTTGAAAAAGTTCAGTTTAATAAATATAAAAAATTTAAAACTTAATTTTGAAATATATTTTTAGTACGTATAACATTTTTATTATATACAATATCTTACTATAATCTATTAGGATTTTATACACCCTCATTCATCTTGGGCCGTAACTAATTTTATAATAAATTGCATTATGGTACTACTTCATGAACTTCTTTTCAAAAAGGTGCTACCGCTGACTTTATTTTAAAGAGGTATTGGTTTTATGAATTATTGTTATTATTATGTTGTCAAAACACCATTTTTTAATTATTTTTCATTTTTATCCTTTTTATGCAAGATTTTCTATTACTTCTTACTTAATTTTAACGCTTTATGTGTTTATTTTGCATCTCGATCCTTGTTTAGTATTTACGGTTAATTGATCTCCTTCATTTTTCGATCGACATTCCCTTTGTGGATAACCTCTTTTTTCTGATTGTATTATTATTAGGTAATTATGATTTTTTATTAATGAAATGATGTCTGTTGCTTATATGTAAGTGTAAGAGTAAAATTATGGTATTGAAGATTAACACTGGTGCAAATTATAATGATTTAATTTGGATGATGTGTGTGAATCTTAAAGATCTATTGGCCGATGATTTTTTCCTATTTTATTCTCTTTTTGGTTATCTTGTTTGTTTATTGAGGAATAAGTCAAAACTGAAAAATATAATTGACTTGATTTGCATTTTGGATTTGAAATATATGAATTTGAGTGTTAATATTGGTTCAAGTTCTATATCATATTCGCTCTATGATGGTATTGTTATTTCAAAGAGACAGGTTATTATTTTGAATGTGATGGAGTGTGATGGGGTTTTGATTGCAGGTTTGTGTTCTTTAAATAGTGAGAGAGTTTTATTGTATGATTCATGTTCAGGTATAGTTAGCCATATTGGTCAGATATTCTTTGATGGTGTTGTTGAGTTTAGAAATATATTGTGCAAGTATTTGATTGAGAGAAGTTTTTCATTTGATTATATTAAGAATACAAAAATGAAGGTGGCAGTTGTATGCTTCAAGAAGCACGAGGAAGGCTATGAGTGGGTTGTGATCGCTTCATTATGCAAGGTGAATAATTTTTTCCATATTAAGAAGTTAGTAAATTATCACATTTGTAATCTTATGCTAAATAATTTAACTTCAAAGACGATGAGACCTAAATTGATTTCTAAATTGGTCATAGATTTAGTTAGGGGATTCTCATTTTTTACAACAATGAAGTTGTAAATTATTTTTAAAATAATTATGGATTAACAATTTTCTATTGCAAGACATGACATGCAATGGAGAAAGCAAAGGGTATGATATTTGATGACTCCTTCAAATAAATCAATTGATATGCATCTACGATGAATGAAGTGAATCCTAGTAGCTATATTATAGTGAACGTAGATGACGGTAACAGAAGATTTAAAAGGACATTTCTCGTATTTTGTGTTTGTATTGAAGGATTCATATTTTGCAAACCTTTTTTATTTATTAATGAAACTTTTTTGAAGGCCAGGTTTAAAGGGGTTATCCCATCAGTTACCAGTAAGGATAGCAATTAAGGTGAATTTTTTTTATTTTAAGTTTAAAGAGGTTATCTTATCAGGTTTAAAGGTGTTATTCTATCAGTTATTGGCAAGGACAACAATTAAGGTGAAGTTTTTTTTTCATTTGTCATATTTTGTATTTGTATTTGTATTGAAGGATTTATATTTTGCAAACCTCTTTTGTTCATTGATAAAACTTTTTTGAAGGTCAGATTTAAAGGGATTATCCTATTAGCTACTGGCAAGGATAGCAATCAAGGTGATTTTTTTTCATTTTAAATTTATTATGTATGATTCTTCAATCAATAATGATTCTGTTTACCTATTTGATTGATGTTATTGTTTAGAGATTAAATAGTAACATAGCATCCTTTGTTATTGTTTAGTCTAGAAACAATAATATGAAAGGCCTTATATTTTTTCTTTCTTTTATTAATATTTTTATTTAGATATTTTATTTTAAGTTTAATCGATATTACTATTTAAAGATTAAATAGTAATATGGAAGCATTGGTGTTATTTTCTGGTAGTTTTATTATTAATAAGAATTAATTTGGCTATTTATTAATTTTTGTCATTTGGATTGATAATTAGATATACTCATTTAACTATTAGATTAATGTTATTGTTAAGAAATGAAATAATAACATAAAATAGTGCTTTTATTTTTTTATGAGTTTTGCTATTAATGAGAATTAATTTATTTATTTATTTTATTCTTTTTGTTGATGTTACTGTTTCCATCCAAATAGTAACATGGCTGATGTTGTGGATCTTGTTTCTATTTTAATGGCTTATATTTCTGTTTGTTATGACTGTTTCATTTCAAGTTTGTTTCCTTTAGCTTTGGCTGTGATTAATTCTAAAAATCAAGAAAATTAATTTTAGTTCTTTTCATAGTTGTCCACAATACTTGATACAGACCAATAGGTGACTTTTATTTTTAATTGTAATTTAGTATTGCTCGAAGCAATGCCTAAGTTTTTTTGAATGACACCTCACTTCTTTTATCTGCATTATTTAAAACAGAATTTAAAGCACAAATTAATTGTGTTGCATTTCAAGTTCCTTCAGAGAGCACATAGTTCATTTATTTAGAATGTGTGCATATTCCCCAATAGTAGGTGCATTCAACAAGAACTTGGAAGTTTTCAAACACAAAGGAGGTTGGATTACTTGGAATTTTCTCATAGGGCTTGCACTTACATATTGATCAAATGTCTTCAGCCGCAGTTATCGTTATGGTAAAATGACATTAAACACAATTGAATTTTACAATTCTTCGATTTGTGATACCCGGAAGTTGGCAATCACAAATATGGTTGATAATATTCGTTTGAAGTTGATAAAGTGGTTTGCTAAATGAAGGTTCGAATCATTAGGTTGGAATAGGGTTATTTGTCTTATTTAGGTGTTAAGATTAGATTTACACTTAAGGAAGTGTAAAGGTTGGATTGTTAGGTAGTCATCAAAAACTATATTTGAAGTGTTACTAGATCCAATTATATGTGTCGATATTTCTCAGCGTAGTTGCACTTGTTATCGGTGGCAACTGAACGATTTTCCTTGTATTTATGCAGTTACTGCTATCAGAAGATGTGGAATTTTCGTGGATGAGATTATTGAGAATTATTTCCACGTGAGCATGTATAGGAAGATTTATGAATAAGTCATATATCTTATTCTTACAATGCTAAGGCAAAAGGTTGATATAGGAGAGGAAGCAACTATCTTACCTCTGATTTCAAAAAGATAAGCAGGTAAACCTAAGAAGATGAAAATTAGGTTGAGGGATGAGTGTGTTAAGAAAATTAGGTATGGAAGATATGGCAAACTAAGACATCATAATAAGAAAAATTGCAAAGAAAAAATTGCAAAGAGCCTAGGTTGAATGTAATTTTTTTGTGGCATAATTGTATTCTTTTATGATTCTTTTATTTTTTTTAAAAAAAATAGTAACATCATTTAAATACAATAACATAATTGATTATTGGTTAGCATTAGTAGTTGCCATATTTTTGTTTAGGTTAATATTAGTAATAATATTAATAAAAAATTACACAATTACATGCATATTATTATTTTGATTCTAAATAGTAATATTAATGTAGAAGTTGTAAATATAGGGGCAAATGAATTCTGATTCTTAGAAGAAGTTAGATAGAAGAATATGCTGAATTTTTGTTAACTATTTATAAACAATTGAATGTTACATACAACTAAATTTTACTTACAAAGAAATGAAAAAGTACAAAAGAATCTTTAGCTAAAAGGATTGAAATCCCTAAAGAAGTTATTCATTAATTTTGCCTTATATTTCCTCACAAATTCCAATAAAAAGTTTTCTTCAAATTCTTTATTCTTGTATATATTTTCTATTTGTTTACATACAAAAATGCCGCAATCTTGCCTAAAATTGTAAATTTTTTAAATGAGTTAGTTTGGTGCCTTTTAATGATGATACTTGTGGATTATTAAAGAAGATGTTACTTACAATCCACACTACTATTGTGGCAACTTTTCACATGATATGAGATCAAAAGGTGGCTCTGCAATTGCTAGTTCTACTCCCATATCTATTTCATTCTTATGAAAGATTTCATTCTTATGAAAGATTTCATTCTTCTTTTCCTCGTAATAATCCCTCTGTTGTTTCAATTACCAAATTACATAAGATATTAAGTAAAAAAAATAACATGTTACTATTTACATAACAAATAATCATATATTTTCTTAGTTTGACATGTTACTATTTAGTTTGAAAATAGTAACATCAATAGAAAAATAAAATAAATAGATAAATCAAGTATAATTAATAATAAATTTGCAAGAAAATAATGTGTTACTATTTTATTTTCAAACTAAACAATAACATATTATTTTTTTAGTTTGACATGTTATTGTTTGATATGAAAATAGTAATATTAATAAAAAATAAAATAAATAGACAAATCAATTATGATTAACAAGTGAAATTGCTAGAAAATAATATATTACTATTTTTGAAACCAAATAGTAATATTAACCAAGAATAACATATCAATCAATGTAACTCCTGAATAGTTAGTATTTGATCATAATCTAAGCATCACTCACCATTTTAGCATCAAGAAGGTATGGATGTGCAGTCCTTTTTTTTTGCGTCATTGAGTTGTAATGAGTTTACTTGCACTTTGTATTATTAAGCACAAGCAGTGTGTAGTGATTGAAGTTTGTGCAGTTCTTGAAGCCCATTGAGCTTATTTGGAATAGAATAATCTTTACAGCTATTACTTGCTCTATCCTTTCGATCAAACTTGATCTTCTTCATTACTATGTAGAATTTAAGTAGGTTCACCACATAAGATTGTCAATATATTTTAAATACAAGTTAGTATTAAATTATTTAAATTATTTTTTATATGTCATATACGAGAGTGAATTTAAAATCTTACTCAACACATACTATTAAATACAAATATCTTGTTAGCTCTGGATGTGCGAGCGATGCTGAGCATGAATGCATAGGAATCTATGATATGAAATTAAAAAATTAATTTTTGTTAGATAAATTGATTAAAAAGAAGTTAAACTCTGAAAATGAGTAAAAAAGTAAAAAAAAATTAATAAAATGATGATAAATAATAGCATAAGGAGTTATTTGTTACTATTTGGATTCTAAATAATAACATTATGTTTTAGAGTCTGAAAATATTCAGTGCTATCATGTTATTGTTTTGACTTTAGATAGTAACATAATGTTGTACAATTTCAAAGAAGTATGCATTTGATATTATTAACTTTTCTACAAGCGCATCCAACACCTTCTTAAATGTTATGTACATGTCCTGCTGAGGAGATGTTTAGACAAGAGATCTATGAATGATGATGTGGTGTAGAAATTAGTTGATGTAGCAAACAATAATATTAAGTTAATCAAAGTAATTAGCAATAAAATTGCACATGACTTAGGATATTTCTCTTGCTTTTTATACTTGGAGTAATTTTTTCTTAACATCTTGGTAAAGGTATTTTGCAGGCCGACCATTTTAAACTTATTGTTAACTTTTTGGTTTATTTCTATTTGGCTGATTCCGTAACTATTTCCTTCAAGATAATTACAAGAGCCTTCTTGCCCTTGTCCATCTTCTCTTCAGCAATTATTATTGGTCGGTGTGTGTATATTGTTATTTTCTATGTTTTTTATATGGTTCTAAGTGTATTCCATGTCATGTTTTGTTTTTCCTTGTTTTTACTTTAATATTTCTTATCATCAACCTTTGTATATGCTCAGATAGAAGTTATTTTTCTTCTTATTTGGTGTCTATTTTTTCCTGTGCAACCAGTTGCATAGTCATTTCTATAAGCTTTGCTATCAACTAATTGTTTTAGTTTTCAAGACTAGCATTTTCCTTTTGCAAGGCTTCGATAATTATGTTAAGATTATTTGTTTGTGTTGTTATGTTAGAAAGTTCTGTTTAGAGCTGTGTATTTTCTTGTGTGAAGCTTATGATTGTTTGTTTATTTGATTATAATTGTTCCTCTAACCTCTAAAGCTTCTCTGTTAAAAATTTCAATTCATCAATTAGTTAATTTATCTTATTGTTTGTACTAACGAGCTGATCCCTTAACTATTGTACGTCATTGTTTTCTTGTTCGTGCTATTCTTGTGAATTGCTCCAATATTATTTTTCTAGGTTTCATTATGTATTGTGCGATTGTTGTGTCAAAGTTCTCTAATTGGAAGGGTGTGACCTTTGTTTATATTTGTTTTTTATATTCAGTTTATTATTCTTCCTGTGTTGTTTTTGTGTGAGGTTTCTTTATTTATTAATGCTAACTCCTTGTTAACCATCTGAAATGTAAAAGTAGTTTCTCGTTAGTGTCATTAGTTAATATGTTTCTATTTTGGTGAGAAATAGTAACATGAAGTGAAAGATTATGCAATAATACAATAGTAACATAGGTAAAGAAAATAATGTTATTCAAAAGTTACCTAAAGTTGCCGATAAGTTTCTCCTTTAATTGCTTTGTGAGGAGCCTTAGGTCCCAATTGAGGCATCTTAGTATTTTTTTTATTTTGATGTCCTTTCAACACATTCATTTTCTTAGACAATCAATACTATCGATAATACAATATACATATTGTCAGATCCACATAGTGTCAAATCCATTTACAATGAAAGTTGCATTTAAAGATAGATTAAAAAAGAGGGGGCCCTTTCATGTCATTAAGAAGGAATCTATTGAAAAAAATATGTTATTATTTATAAGTCAAATAGTAATGTGTTGTTATTTGGTTTATAGATAGTAACATTAATAAAAACTCAAAATAAATAAATAAATCAAGTATCATTAATAATAAAATTATCAAAGAATAACATATTATTATTTACAGACTAAATAATAACATATTATCATTTGGTATCCAAATAATAACATTAACTAAAAATTTAAAATAAATGAATAAATTAATTCTAACAACTAAAAAAACTAAAATTATGAGATAAATATATTCTTAATAATAATAAAACTATTAAAGAATAACATATATATTATTATTTATAGACTACAAATAGTAGTATGTTATCATTTAATTTTTAAATAGTAACATGAACTAAAAATTCAAAATAAATGAATAAATTAAGTCATACTAATAATCAGACTTTCAAAGAATAATGGATTATTATTTGTAGACCAAATAGTAATATGTTACTATTTAGTTTCTAAATAATAATATTAACTAAAAATTTAAAATAATTAAACAAATGAATTCTTATTAATACCAAAATTGATAAAGAAAATGCAATTAAATGAAGTAAAAATAAATGAAGATAATGTCGAAGAAAATGACATAAAGTAATACAAGTTGGATAACGGTAACTTACTAACAATAGCATGACATGGCCTATGACATTTGGTGGCCTGTCATTTGTAATTGAATTCATCAATTGCTGATGTATGTGTGCAAACCACTAATATTCTATCATATCTTGATGTATTTCAGGCAGAACCAAGTTAGTGTCTGAGCCCTGGTTGGTACAAATAGAGTTACTAGCAGTATTAGTGTGATGAGTCATGAGATGTCTTGAACATTCATTTCTGATGTTCCTTCCACTACCTGTTTAAATGAATTGAATATTATTAGTTTTATAAGACATCTGTAGCCATGAAATCATTTATTGCTGAAATTTAATTGTGGCCTCTTTCTTGGTGTTATGTCAATAAGGGTGGTCTCCATCTCTTATTCTAAAAATGAGTTTCACTGATGTAGGTGTGATGTTCAGATATTTGCCTTTAATTATGAATTTATTGTACTTTGATGATAAAGAAGTAATTATAGCCTGTATTTCTTGATGATTTTTCTGCACATACTGCGATCAAGCTCTTTCATGATTATAGCATTGAGAAATAGTTAGAAAAGGTTTTACTGCAACACACTTATGTGGCTTTTATTGAATTGAAGGTCATTAATTTGCCTTATACATGCCAGCAAATTGGATTTGTATTGCTGGAATCTTCTAGCCACTTCTTCAGTTGCTTCTATTTGTTTAGTTATTTTGCTACCCTTTCTATTCAGGAATAAAAAAAAAATGCATTGATCAGATTCATCATAAATCAGACTAAAAACTAAACAATGTCACATTATTGTTTTATGCAAGACAATAACATCATGCTAAAGGTAACATCAACTGTTACACATGCCTTGAAATAAGGTGATAAAAATAATTATTATGCATGTTATTATTTTACATGCAACATTAACATGTAGAGGTTTGAAGAATAACATGATGTGCTATTATTTTTCGTTATTATGATAAAATATTGTTAAAAGAATATGTTACTGCTTAGTCTAGAAATAGTAATATCAAATAAAAATTAACAATAAATTCATAAATTAAGTATCATTAATAATAAAATCGATAAAAAATAACATGTTATTATCTTCAGAACAAATAGTAACATGTTATTTTCATAATCTATCATGTTACTATTTAGTCTAAAAATAGTAACATCAATAAAATAAATAAAATAAATAAACAAATCAAGTATGATTAAGAATGAAATTATGAGAAAATAATATGTTACTATTTTTAAATCAAATAGAAATATTAACCAAAATTAACATATCAGTGAATATAACTCCAAAAAATAGCCAACGTGTTACTGTTTGGTTATTATCTGGTGCCAAATAATATTATCATTGGAAAAGCTAAATTAAAGTGTGAAAAAATAACATGAGGGTTGTCATGCTGATGTTTGAGCTCAAGATGGATTGATCAAGTAGAAATTAAAGTTCTTTATGAGAAAAAATCAAAGTATAATATATAGGATTGGATGTTACTATTTGGGATCCAAATGATACATCATGCCAAAAAATGCAAAACATGCTCAATGTTAATGAGTGCATTGTAACATGTGTGCTTCCATATTTCTTTTTATTATACAAACAATAATATGACTAAAATAACATATTATTATCACTTTTATTATGATGTTTGGATTAAAAATAAAATGATGAAGTTAAAATTGAAATTCGTTATGAGATATAATCTATAAATATCATATTGGATTGCATGTTTCTGTTTGTTATAAAATAAGTAACATATTCCTTTTTACTTCCATGTACACAAGGTACCAAAAATAAAATAACATGTGTGCTTCCATATTTCTATTTGTCATATAAATAGCAACGTGAAGATTTTCAACAATAATACTTCGGTTAAGTATGCAAACAATTATTATGAGGGATTAATGATAGTAACATACAATAAAATAGTGACATATGTGTTTATTGTTCTAATTTCTAGGGTTTCGCTTTAGCATACATACTATATATATATATATATACACAAATTATTTAAGAGGATGCAGAATTTATTTGTTGAAAACCCATTTTGACATATCAATTTGTGTGAAATTACTATTTAGAAATGGTTGAAAGTTGTTTAAGGCTGAAAATGTTGATTTTTATGGTACAATGTTGGTTGAGTTCATTTGCTACAATTTTTTTATGATTCAATTTGTCAAGTTATTTCATAGGGATTGCGCTACGATGAAATGTGTTTCAACAGTTTCTATTTCAGTACTTTTGTTGTTTCCAAAATGTGCTATAAGTACGTCATTTTTTATCTTTTAGGCTTTGTGGTAATTTACTATTTGTGAGTAAAATTAAATGAAAAAAGTGGGCTTAGGATATTTTACTGCAATAAATTATAGCAAATAGGATTGGCCTAATTTTTCCCGGTAATTTTATAAATCGTTGTTATTTATAGCCTAATACCAAAAAGTTATTTTAATTACATAGAATTTGTCCAAGTCCATTTGCAATCATATAGTCTAAATAATTTTCTTTAAAACAAATGTAGATACATCCAATCTAATGTGTTTGATCTTTTAGCTTCATTGTTAAATAAATAATGGGTTATAATTAAATTAAATTATTTTAATTTAATATATTGAATTAACCTCATTAATATTAAATCCAAAAAATTATGATTAATATTTAGCAACATTTCATAAAAAATTAGTTAACATGAATTATAAATATGAATCTTTTCACTTATAATTACTATATAATACAATTCTTTTATTGTACAATATTCTAGTTGAACTTAAGGTGTGGTATATTAATCAAAGCCTAAATCATTCAGCTACTATATATTCAATTTAAAATTCATGACTTATCATATAAAATTCATAAAATTCTTTTATGGATTTCACTCTATCTGACAAGGATTTTTAAGTAATGATTTTTAAGATAACACAAAACATTCTCTTTTCTTTATGAAAAATGATAAATTTCTTATTGATATTTACAAATCTTCATATATGATAAAGTTATACCCAATAAACCTCCTTTGAATGATCCTTTGGAATTAGAACAATATTAAAATATAACGTATTATATATAAGATTATTATGATATCTCATATCAAAGAATTAATTTTACATATTTGCAACATAAAATTCAAATTTGACTTATTCATATAGGAAATTTTAAATTGTTAACTTAATGAATTTATTCATCTAATAAGCACTTACATATATCTATTAGTGTCATCGCATTGATATCCATAAAATGAGATATTCCCTCATTTAAGCGTGCATCATATGTGTTAATCTATTTCAACCATTAATATCCATTCTTAATAACTATAATTATCTATTTCAACCATTAATATCCATTCTTAATAACTCTATAATTATGAGAGTTATAAGATCTAAGTATGTAAAAAAATATATTTCACCATCATCATCTTCATGTAAAATTATATTTCTTCTTGAGACATCTTGATCTTTCAACTTCATCAAATATAAGTAATAATTAAATTATTAACAAAGAAAATTAATTCTTCTATTAATAATTGATTGTACGAAATTATTTACAATGAATGCCATACTCCATCAAATATGTAATTGACTTGTAAAGCATAAACATAACTAACTTGCAGGACATAACTTCAACATATTTAAGTCAGAATAGGTATAATAAGTTTTTATCAAGTCACATTCTTTTCTTTGATTTTCTTCTACCTTTTTTTTTTAATTTTCTATTTTACGAAGTCCTTTAAAATTAAAATATATTTATCAAGACTACGTAATAAAAATTTAATTCAAAACAATCAAACTTTTAGACAAATTAATTATAACACGAAACTAGATTGTATTCATCTAGTTTCACGAAATCAGTTTACATTGTAATGGTTCTGAACCGCCTCCACGGATTGAGCAACACTCAATCATGAATGGGACAAAGAAAAAAAAAATATTGCTACATATGCACATTCTGTCAATCAGTGGCTTGGCATGTCAAAAGAATTTGCTATATTAAGATAATAGAACTAACTGATTGGAATACAAATATATTTGACAAGCAGAAGTGAGTCTTGGATTTTCCCAGTCTGCATCATCATATCTGGAGATCATCCAATGACAGTTCCTGCGCTGTTAGCATCTTCAATTTCTGCAAACAAATAATTACAGTAAGAATTAGAACGCCGCCTCTTACTCATATTTAAGATTATATGACCAATTCATCGATTTTTATCCATATTGGACTCGGTTATTTGTTGCGCCATGTATCAAAAGATACTAGACAAATTGCCAAAACCAAAAATTAATTTATAAATTTATAAAAAGGTGTTAGTCCAACACAGTCACCCACCCATCACACCCCATGTTTTAGATTACGAACCACGCCTAATTGATATAGAAAGTCTGTCTCAAATTGTGCTTTATGAATAATTATAATAATTTTTGTAAAAGAAAATGTATTTTGATATGTATGATATACACAAAGCAATTGTAAAAATTGCGTTTATTTTCTCAATTCTTTCTTGATTGAATTTTAAGAATTATGTTAATATTATCTTCTATTCATGCTTATAAAAAAATGAATAATCAAGTACTATGTATTAATTTTAAAAATAACAATATAGTTCGTGATATCATGTTATTATTACTTTTTCATTTATTTTTAGAACTGCACACCCTAAAAAGGATTTCTAAATCCATCAATTATGGAAGGTAAGAAAAAAGATGGAGAATGAATAGTCAAGAGAGGACTTGCCTATTCCTTGTTAGTATGCTTAAAAGTTTCTTCAAAATCCTCAAATTGGGGAAAAACAGAATACTAATTGGAGGATGTTAAAGAATATTGGAGATTGGTAATAAACCTCCAATCTCTTGGCCTTCTTAATCAAAATTCCCAACCA
The DNA here is from genome assembly GCA_020226215.1 of Sindora glabra. Lineage (NCBI taxonomy): Eukaryota > Viridiplantae > Streptophyta > Magnoliopsida > Fabales > Fabaceae > Sindora > Sindora glabra. The sequence goes on from CM035236.1 coordinate 3,474,000, forward strand.
AGGAGAAGGTTACGACTAAATCTTTTCTTCTCTCTCCATCCCCTCCTCTCTTCCTTATCCAAACATAGCATTACTCATGGAGCAAATTTTAATTATTAGTAAAGGAACATATATTGGCAGTGGCAGAAGTACTCATATACCGTAAGAAATTGTGCAGGATCATCAATGCTTGTTGAGCCCAGAATAACTTCCCTCCTCAGCTTACCAGTAAGCTTGTGGCAAACCCTAAGCTGTTGATTAAAACCATGTCTCAGACCAGACAATCATAAATAACGACAATCATGAATTAGTTGATCAAGCAACTAGCCAAATTCATACCTCAGATCTGGTTGCTCCACCGACGATAAAAACAAAGATACGCTGCCCCATCTTCTTGAAATCACTGGATGAATGTCTAAGCACTGAATCACTGCATGCCAGCAGAGAAAGAAATCTAAATTACTCAACAATTTGTGGAAGAACAAAATTGCTACAATCGGGTTGTTGGCTGTTCTAAGTTTCTGACAGATGCAAGGAAACCCTGGCCTAAGCAGGGCCTATCTATCTGTCTACAAATTTTTAGAAGAACAATAATAAAAGGGAAAAGAAGGATTAATGAATAAAAAAAATATATAAACCGATCTCTTTAGAAGTAATTATCAAATGGCTATGACTTGCACAAGAGAGAATGCAACCTTGAATATCCATCATCAGAACCTCGAGGTCGAGCCCAGGTTGGCGTACGTCTTGATCTCATTGAATGAGCAGGTGGATTGTGATTTATTACTGCAGTAAAAGGTGTACCGTGGAACGATGGACTTGGGTCATTCAAACATGGATAGTCTTCCTTTGACAATTCACTCTTGCTTAGTTGTTCAACAAGTTCCTGAATGATGAAGCATGCACTCATCACATACAAGACTCTAAAGCATTGTATTAAGCTAAAAGAAACCAATTGCTTCCTCATAGACACAGTACTAATGTTATGAAATGGACATTTCTGTCATGATATGAAAAAAGGGAGTTTGTTATCATTTCTGTTTATTACGATGATCTCAAAAGATATAAGGGTAACATAACTGTTTGCTGACCATGGTCCATCTTTCTACTAATCAGCATGTTCACAGCATCAATAAAAAAAAAAAAAAAACCTAACTACATACATTCACAGTCTATTTCAGCCCTAAGGTAAATGACACTGAATAGAAAATCATTCACAACAGATTGAGGTTTAGACCCAGTATTTCACAAGCCAACTACAAGATACGCAACAAAATATTGAAACAAAATATTGAAATACATTGCAGATGTATCATACATATTTAATATGAAATCAGACAGTACGTTAATTTGTACCTCTAACAAGGGATAAAAGCGTGACAATTGCCATGTTTCTTGTTCACCAGCACGGTCTTTTCTAGCTGCACGCTTCTTCTGATAACTTAAACAAGAACAACTCAGAAATAAAGATATCAAGTGCTAGTCGTTCCTAAAAGCTTAAACTGTTAGGAGAAGACCTATAGTTTGGTTGTACTATTACTCTAAAATAAGACACAATGAAAGGTAATTAGTTCTTTTTTTTTTTTTTTTACCTTGTGATAATCAAATTTAAGGGAAAAAGAACCAGTTAAATTTTTTTTGGCTTCCGATTGCACCCCAAGCATTTTCAAATTATTAACAGCAATCATGTCGTCACTTGTCAACCTTGCCACCTGAAAGTCATTCAATCAGAAGGGGGGGGGGGGAGGAAAACAAAGACTGCATGATGCCATTAAGGATATTGGAAATAATTCAAGTATAGCAACAGAAAAACAAAATTTGCAATGATTAAAAGGAACAGGAAGTGGCAATTTGGCAAACATACAACATACAAGGAAACCATACCTTCATCAAATTGAGACCCTTTTCACCCTCAAATTTCTCAGGATAAATGGCTGCGAGAATCAATAATAAACGCAACTTATTTTCACGAGGCATATCCTGCACAAAAGTAGTATTTAAAATTAAATAAGTGCTAAAAAGGTGCAAAAGTTGTATATCTATTTTCATAATTTGTACTCATTAAAAGCTATTTTTATTTATATGTTCATGGACATGGTGTAAGAATTATGTTTTTCTTTCCCCTCTCTGATTTGCTTACTTCATTTGCAGTAAAAAATTTGATGACATCTTTCATCCCTGCATCTCCAAAAACAAGATCTTGCTCCAGCTGTCCAACTTCCCTAAGTCCCTGCTCCCTAATAATTCGATTAATTTTTCCTGCAACCTGGACAAGAAAAGTGTATTATTTGTGAAAATATGCCACCTGCTATCAATCATAATCAGCTCCACAACTGTTTACAAACAAGAGAAGTTGTTGCATGCTTGTATTGTTAATAAGCTAACCTCTACGTGGAGAGAGAGCTTGTCAATTTGTTCACTGTATTGTGGAAGTGCTTGAACCATCTTTTGTAGGTCCCTTGTCGACATTTCACCACTATCCCTATAAGTGCGACTAACTTTAGTTTCTAAAGTAAACCATCACGGTAAGTATAAAGGGGGGGGGGGGGGGGAGAGATCCTCCAACTCCATATCTAGGCTTAATTTATTGAGACGGAGCCAAATCATCGGACAAGATAACAAACATGCATACATCTGATTTGCCAGTCAAAGACTTGTTCATTTCAAATTCCAATCATGACTTATTTAATTGGCAAAAATAAGTAGTAGCACCAGCGCCACAGAACTGGACATTGACTGTATTTTACTCAGTTTTCTGCGTATCATTCAAAATATATATTCTGACTTACCCAAAAAGAAAAACAAAAATAAGTAGTAGCACCAGCGCCACAGAACTGGACATTGACTGTATTTTACTCAGTTTTCTGCATATCATTCAAAATATATATTCTGACTTACCCAAAAAGAAAAAATGAACAATTCTTCTCAATTTATTAAACTGTCACTATAATCAGTTCAGCATCAATATCCTTTTAGATTCTGATGTTGATGATGAAAAACTCCCAGAAAATATTCACTCACCTCGAACCATGAATTTGGGCAGCCTTATTCTTTGAAACAAAATTGGTCATCTTGTCATGCAGCCTTTCACTAGCCTGACATGGGCATCAATATTTTAAGACATTTGTGTCATTTCTTGAAAACGGAAAGTATAAAAGCTGAACATACATCTGCAATATGTGCATGCCGAAGCTCAAGCCATATAGGATCATGATCTTCCAAAAGAACTTCTTTCTTCTCAGGTGGACCACCTGTCTTGCTGGGAACCTTTAAATGCAGTACGTTCACGTTCATATCCAAAAGAAAACCATCAGAAAAAAAAATTCAGAGGAAAAATAAAACAGAACTACAAATTACCTGATGAACATATTTGTTTCCCTCCATATTCAGCAAGTCATGGCACATGGCATCATATGTCCATTCATGTATTATAGGAGCAATCTACAAATCCAAGAAAGCATCAACATATTAAACTGCATGACATAGCCTGCTCAGAGAAAAATTTAGTGATCAGAATGTGGAACCAAGAAACCTGGTCAATAGATCTGTCAAGGATGAGCAACTCGCATGTCTCTGTCTGAGGAAAGTTTGGTATTGTTTTCTTATATTTCATAAGACAGTCCCAGACTCCAGCAGCAAGCTTTGTAGGAATTAAATCACGAAAAGTAGTCATTGTGGTTGCATCAAGGGACTTGGCAGCACGATAGCGAACAAGAGGGTACTCCTAGAAAAATTATTTAAATGCTTCAGAATACTTCTTGATCATGCATTTGAATGTAAACAAAACAATGACTATCATTTAGGTTTTCAGGCTAAAAAAAGCACTAACTACGTACTCTTAAGGAAGCAAAAACTGTAGCAATCCGAGTAGCCATCACATTCAAACATGCAACACCTTTAGCAATTGTTCTCCTCATCCCCAAATAGTTCCTCTAGAGCTCTCTCATTGTTTGTGATGAAACCCTGCACTACCATGAAACAAGCAAGCAATCAGACCTGAAAAACATGTCTGGAACGACCTAGACAAGCAGAATTCATTATTTATGAAATGAGCCTCTACTTATCACTGACTTTTGTTGAAATCAGAGGGAAAAAATTAACAAAACTTGCAGTTATTCTATGCATTAGTGTCAGCCCAGCTTGCATGGATAATAGACTTCAAGATCCAGAAATTTTCATGGTTTTTCCACCCCTTCCATCATGTCAAATTCTTCAATTTAATCCTTACAAGGCTTCTGACTCCCCAGATTCCAGCAACAAACCAATGTTGTTTCTTCATTTATCGAGTGTTCTGAAGGATAATAGTTGCTTGTATCTATAGATCATTTTCTACTTTTCATGAACAGCTAACAACTTTCCATAAGTTGTTTTTGCTATCGTCAATAACTTTGCAGTGCAAGACCAACTCAAGATGCACTTCAACACGTTTGAACTTTACTAACTGAATAATGATAGTGTACCTGGCTGTCTATCGCAAAATACTCCAAATTCATCTGCATAAGTATCAATCAAATGAGAAAAATTGACAATAGCAAAAAAATGAAATTGTTTTGGCAAATATTTAGAATAAGCCAGTTTCTGTGTAAATAATTATAACCTCTCTCAGTGCACCTATACGGGGTAGCACCCTTGTATCTTTCTTAATTTCCATAACCAATTCCCTAGGAATAGGTGAACTGAAGAAAACAAATGCCCTGCAAGAACACAGTACAAAACAGGCTTAGAAGACTGAAAGCAAATAAAATCACAGAGACAGGAGAGAATACAAAGTAAAAAATTCACATACTTCCTGTATAAAGGAGCCTTCCCAGACATGTCTGACAAAAACATAATGACACTGCCAACAGTAATGAAGAAAACATTACTATATTTAAATCAGTTCTGTAAAACGTGATAGCTTAATTAATCGAACTTCTCCATCCAATCTAATGAAACTGCCTCACAGAAACAAGAGTTCAATATATTTTTCATCCACAATTATAAGACATGCCTGATTAGAAAGAGAGACATACAGGGGGAGAGAGAATAACCAGACAAAAGTAATTTTCATAATAGAAGAATAGGAAAATTAAAGAAACAAAATAAAAATAAAACGTAAACCAGAAAAATCATAATATTTTATTATTGAGATTAAAAAATAAAGATTTTATTTTAGATGCACATAATTTAAATATAAAGAATTCAGTGAATTACACAGAAGCCCCACAGATTGACAAAACTACATGAAGCTCCTTTCAGGTATAAAATAATTACACAAATTTCAAGAGATGTCTCTACATTTTACTCAAAATAAAAAAAAGGGAGAGTAATTAGCAGACAGATTATCTAAGAGAGGCCAGCATTTGCAACCTTAATCACTGCAAATCAGCAATCATATCGGTAGACAGGCAAAACAAAACTATTGAGATTATAGCTTTTGAGTATTCTCAAGTTATGTAAAATAATCATAAAACATGTCACCAACATAAAAGGGACAGGCTATATTACTTCTCTCTGGTTGGCTGGATGAAGTATATAGCATCCATGGTGGGTAATGGCTGCCTGCGCTTGTATATATCCTCCACCACTGGAAAAGAACACCAAAAAAAGCATCTCATAAAATAAAAAATTACATAACCAACAGTACAAAATATACAATAAATGTTTCAAACTCCAAATTTCGGAGCACAGCATAAGCCTAAAAATCAGAGAATACTGAAGTAATGATTGGCAGGAAGTCAAAAAAAAAATGACTGCTCAAGAGGCACTCTGGTAAGGCTTACATGAAACACCTTCATCAGTAATATCAGCCATCTTGCATGAGTGAGACATTATTTTAACAGTAAGTTTGTCCATTATAAGTACCTGCAAGCAAACAAGCCAGGAAACAACAGAAGGCAGAAATGAACCTAGCTTCTTAAATTAACTTTCAAAATCTTTATAATTTTACAAGTGTTGAATATGCCCAGAATGAAACTTCAAATTGAAGCTAAAACAGACAAAAAAATCATGTTAAAACCACCACCCAGCAAAAATCAATGAGATGGCATTCATCAAAACAACCAAGTGCATCATATACCTTCCAAGTGGATTTTGAATCCCCTGTTCTTGCTGACCTAAGCATTTCAAATAATAATCCTGTGGGCAATTTCAGTTAATATATAGAAATTAAATTAAATAATCAGATCAGAAAGCAAATATTTGTGCAGCAATCAAACCAGTAATCAGTTAAAATGCTTAAAGCAATATAGAAAACACAACAAAGGCATATATTAGCAAAAGTTAACATAAAGACATCTTCTCAAAAAAAAAAAAAGCCAGATCTGAATAAACCTATCTGCTAATGAAATGAACAAACAGCAGTGCTTTGAATTTGGTGAAGATACAAGTGGTAAAGAAATTAATATGGCATTATACTGCTGCTGCTGTAGATTGATTAAAAGTGTAGCTAGCTGTGCCATTAGCAAATATTGCAGTCTAATCCTAAACATACCCATTAAAAATATCGCCACACTGCTAGCTTCTACATTTGCTATGGTGGAATATCATATATAAGACACTTAAATTTCCCTCAAACTCTTTCCAAATTCAGCTAAGGTTAAGAGAAATTTTAGCACTGGGAAAGACATGAAAAAATAAAAGCAGATAGAAAAATGCATTCTATCAACTCTTTTTGCTCCTTGCCTGGAAGATTCGAAATCCTTTAAGCTTAAAGCAAAGCAATCAAATAAGTTCCGAACGTCACCATAAATAGCAGAAACGGAAGGAATCGCAGTGGCTACATTTGCCACCGCCAAAAAGCTGCACATTTTGAACGCTCTAGCTAACTCACCTTTAAAAACTTGAAGCTTGATATTCAGTTAATACATGGCATAAGATCATATGTCAAAAATACACATTGTCCACAGACAACATCAAAGGAGGAGTGCAGACCCGTAAAGGAACGACTAGTTGCTCGCAGCAAATACAGCTAAGTGAGTAGACACATCAATTTTGATCAGAGAAGTGAATCGGAAAATTGATTTTTATTGAATTAAAATGAAATGAACAAGCTAATCGGAACTTACGGTCACGGCTAATCTGTTTGAAATTTCTGTAATCGCCGCCATAAGAGGAGGAATCGGAATCCGACATAGACATGGTGGCTCAGTCCTCAGTCTCCCTGCCCAACACAACCCCTTGATCGATCGCTGAGAGACGATAAGCAGAGGGAGATCGCTTAATTATTCGGAAACCCCCAATTCTCTGAGGGGAAAGGGCTTTCGAGAGAAAAAAGCGATGCAGAAAGAGAAGAAAGGAAAGAGAAAAGTAGAATACTTTAATTAGAAGTGAAAAACGGATTAAATGAGCAGAAGGACAGAGAGAAGTTGCTAATGAAAATTATAACTACGGATTTGAGTTGTGGGGCAACAAGGCTGACGTGTTGAATTGCGCGAAGATTGAACTAATTCCCAAGCCGAGAAAATTCCCAGACGCGTACAGGAAGTTGCTGAATCGCCCGTGGGTCCCACCACCAACGCCATCCCCACAACGGCCTTTTTCCGTTAGTTATCGTCACATACGGTCGATGACTACACTCCGCGCCATATGATCATTTTATTGATGTGATGCAATTCCACCCTGCGTCGGCTAAAATTTGCACGGAGAAATTGACCTTTTTTTTAAATGAATTATGAATTATTAAGTTAGATATTTTTATTAAGGAAGTAAAATTTAGTATAAATTATTAAATATTTAATATATAAATAAATTTAATGTATAAAATAACTCATGCTTTCTAAATATTTCTGCTCCCCACCTCAATTCCTACAGACACTATGCAAATTTATTTCGCCGGCCTCATCATATTATTTGTTGGCAATAATTGGTTTCAGGCAAATTGAATGATTAATTAACTTTCACGAATATATTGAATAATTTATATTTGTTGACGCCCATTCTTTTTAACACTGCAGTAAAATTAGAAAATTTATTGAATTTTGTCAACATTCAAAATATGAACTATAATATTAACATATTATTATTACATGCTTTATCACTACTTCTAGGCAAATTTTGCCAAGTCGTTTGTTTAGAAATTTATCAATGAATGTTCAAAACAAAAAAAGTAAAAGCTTGTGAAACTTGAGTTTCTTAAGAGTTACTTTTCAAGGAAAAAAGCAAAAAGAAGAGGACCAAAATTTACGTTCTTTTAATAAGATATGGATGGAACGAACGGTCTCAATAATTTTATCCAATAAACCCAAACATTTTACACATATCAATATCATTGCTCAAGTGTCACTTATGTAATGTTTAAATTATACTAATACATGGATATTGATATTGAATAATATTTAGCAAATCAAAAAGCTCTTAGGGCTATTTCCAATTACTCTTGAAATTCAAGTTCTCAGGAAACATGCTTGTAATGTTTATGGAATGTTTATGGAAGGGGAAAAATATAAATTGCATATTGAATGGCCCAACCTTAATTACGGTTGTCAACTTTGGAGGTGAACAAATAACTAAAAGTTAGAAAGTGACTTCTTTCGAGTTGCATAATAATGTCACTATCCTTTAGACTAAATTTGCCCTCAATATGTGTAATAGGGGATCTGCAAATTCCCTTTAAAATAAAATGAAACCTAATTTATCTACACCTTACACTTAATAAAGATTAGGACAATATAATATTTGATCTTTGAGAGAATTGTAAGAGTATGAGAGAGTATTTTTTCTTCTTCTTCCAATAACTTACCAAAGAATGGTCTTTTTATAGAGAAATTTACCTTTGTACATGAAAGGATATAATTTTTCAAGAAACTCAAAGATTCCATCCTTATGAAGAGATATGGGAAGTCATAAGAGTTATAACCTTATGAAGAGATATGGGGAGTCATAAGAATTATAACCTTGTGAATAGACATAAAGAGTTATAACATTATGAATCTACAACCTTTCAAAATTGTAAGAGTATGAGAGAGTATTTTTTCTTCTTCTTCCAAAAACTTACCTAAGAATGGTCTTTTTATAGAGAAATTTGCCTTTTTACATGAAAGGATATAATTTTTCAAGAAACTTAAAGATTCCATCCTTGTGAAGAGATATGGGAAGTCATAAGAGTTATAACCTTATGAAGAGATATGGTGAGTCATAAGAATTATAACCTTGTGAAGAAACATAAAGAGTTATAACATTATGAATCTATAACCTTTGGAAATTGAAATGTTACACATTTAATATTTTAAAAATTTATAACAATCCCCCGTTATTTTCAAAATATTAAAATAGCATCAGTAGACTATCTACAATTCTGAAATAAATTATATGCATAAATAATGATATCTTGCAATTGAATCACTATTTTGTAAAAATTCATTACAACAAATCTAAATAGAATGGTAGATAAATTTTGAACCAACTATTCTTTTTTATAAGCTATATAAATTTTTACACATATGATTTAAAATGCAAACAATTATAATAAGAAACAACACATTTAAGGCCTTATGTTCATATCCTTTTCATAGATGCTTAATGCCAAGCCCTTAGCTCTTTGGAAGGGTCAAATTACACATTTACATAGGCAAACTCAATACCTCCGCTATTTGGCATTTTTATCAAATTTGTTAAGTGTTATATCAACACAATCTCCTCTAAGTGAAGTATGGGCAAACAAATACTATTCACCTTAGGATGAAAATAATTAACTCATTATAATGCTTCAGTCATGCTGTTGATATACTTTGACTCATTGATTTCAAAACATGACACTGTACTGTGCATTGAATTGAAGTTTCATCAATAATAACTTAATTTTGTGGGCTTAAGACCCATCCCTATTGAAGTAATATTAACAAGATCATAATTCAACCTTTTTGTTAAAAGGTTAGCCATGTTATGACTTAACCTTACAAAGTTAATAGTAATCACTCCATTTGTAATCAAGTCTCTTATATATCTATGTTTAAGACCAATGTATCGAGACTTGTCATTATACACTTCACTATATGCTCTATCTTGCAGCACTATCACAATGGATAGAAATAGGAACTATTAGCTTAGGCCACAAGGGAATTTCATATAATTAATCCATTAACTATTCACCTTCCTTACATAAAAAAGCTAAAGCTACAAATTCAATAACCATGATAGAGTTAGTTATACATGTTTGCTTCTTAGGTCCTCAAGAGATGGCACCTCCACTAAGCATACAAATCCTTCTAGTTTTTGATACATTATCATCTTTATGGATGACCTAACTAGCATTAGAAAATCCCTCTAGTATCGAAAGAAATCCTACATAACTCAAGCTATAATCTTTTAGTTTTTGTAAGTATTTTAGAATTCTTATAACACCATATCAATGCATGTCACTAGGATTGCTTGTATATCCACTCATTCAATCAACAACATAAATTGTATCAAGTCAAGTACATGTCATTGCATATATCAAGCATCCTATTATTTTTGTATATTCTAGTTGTGATACTGGGTTTCTAGTATTCTTTACAAAATTCATATTTGGATTAAATGATGTTAATACAAGATTGCAGTTCACATGATTGAACTTTTTTAGAATTTTCTCAATGTAATTGAGAAAGCACAATACTCTTTTGATTTCTTATGATTCTTATTCCAAGAATGACACCTACTTCACCTGTATCCTTCATGTCAAAAATTTTAAACAAGAAGGATTTTGTGAGTTCAACTTGTTCTAAATCAATTCCAAATATTAATATGTTACCACATACAGGAAAATTATAACTCCTTTTTTTCCCATCAAATTTGTTATAAATACACTTGTCAAATTTATTAATCTTAAAGCCATTCGAAAGAATGACCTCATCAAATTTTTAATGCCATTGTTTAGGTGCTTGCTTTAATCCATACAAGGACTTTACGAGTTTGCACACATTATGCTCTTGACTAGGCATAAAAAAGCTTTCAAGTTGCTCTATATACATTTCTTCATCCAATTCACCATTAAGAAATGCTATTTTAACGACTATTTGATGAATTACTAAATTATAAATTGAAGTAGGTGCAATCAAAACTCTTATTCTGCTTATTCTTGCAACAAGAGAATATATGTCAAAATAAACAATGCCATGCTTTTATGAAAAGCATTTGGTAACCAATTTAGCTTTGAATTTATCAATGGTTCTATCCATCTTCATTTTTCTTTTGAAAATCCATTTATAACAAATTAATTTGGAACCAAGTGGAAAAAAATAATGTCCAAGTTTTGCTACCCATGATTGAACCTATTTTATCATTGATGGCTTCTTTTCAAAACATGACATATTATGATTTCATTATCTCTTGGTACATTTTAGGATTAGTCTTGATGTTAAAGTAATAAGGACTTATTGCTTATAAATTGTTATATGTTCAACAACATATATAAAGAAGTCAGAGTTAAATATCTTTGATATTTTTTGTCTTTTGCTTCTTCAAAGTTCAATGACTTCATCTTCATGTTGATTCTTTAAAGCATTTATGTCTTTACTAAGATTTTAATTCTACCTTTGGCTATTATTATTAACATGAGGAATAGAGTTGTATCTATTCACCTTAAAAATAGCATCTTATGACTCAATAATGGTATCAATTAATATTGTGTCATTTCGTTTAATAATAATATATCAATAGACTTTGCTTATGTATATCTCAAGAAAATGCACTCAATACCTTTTTTACGCAATTTCTTCCTTTAGGTTCAGGCACTTTGACAATAGCTTTATAACCCCAAACTCTTAAATAATTAAAATTAGGCTTTCTCTTTTTTAGAGCTCATATAGGGTTACGTTGTTCCTTTTATTAGGAACTCTATTCAGAATGTGACATGCTATAAGCATGCTTTAACTTTAAATCTTTAGCTTAAACCAAAGTTTATCAACATGAAATTTACCATTTCAATAAGAATAGTTAACACCAATGGATTCAAAATATGAAGGATCATAATACTCTCTTCTTCTATCAAATCTTAAACATTTAATCTTTTGATCTAACTGCAACTCAACTTTGATTTTATGTGCTTTAAGTTTATCTAATATTTCATTTTTATAATGCAGCAAGTAAACATAGAAATATTTTGTGCAATTATTAATAAATGTGACAAAGTATTTCTTTCCTTCTAGTTTTGGTTTTAGTGTTGGTGTATTATGCAAGTCACAAACATCATTATGAACAAGTTGAAGCATGATTGATGTCCTATCTACTTTAGGAAATAAATTTTTTATGATTTTTATCTTCATGTATATTTTATTTATTTTTAGATTTTTTAAAATATAGCAACAAATCTAATTTAATCATTTTATGCAACCTTTTAAAGTGTATCTCTCTTAATCTTTGATGCTAAAAAAAAAGGGCTTAACCATGTAAATAAAACTAGCATTATTATTATTATTGTTAGTAATATAACAATTAATGTTCATCTTAAACATACCATCACACAGATATCCCTTTCCTATAAACATTCCTCATTTAAACAGTATAAACTTATCAATCTCAAATACAAGTTTGAAACTAAACTTATTCAGCAGATCACTAGACATCAAATTCTTTCTAATTTCTGGTACATAGTAAACATTTATCAATGTTAACACCCTCTCAAAAGTGAAACTTAGTTCTACATTTCCTATCCTAAAGATAGGAATAGTAATAGAGTTGCCCATGTATAGAATAGTATCATTATTTAGAGTTTTATGATTTTGAACAAACTCTTATTCTTGCACATATGCCGGGTAACACTAAAATCAACCCACCATGCATTATCATCCTCAAGCAAATTAATTTTAGATATTATTGCAACAAGATCCATAGAGGGAGTATTATTAAATCTTTATTTTTCTTTTTTCCTTTTAAAAAGCTTAACATTTGAATTTATAATGTCCTTCCTCATAACAAAAGAGAAATTTACCTTTCTTCTTTTTCTTATTGCCTTGAGGATTATTATTGAATTAATTCTTTCTTTTGGGTAAGGCCTTAGTAAATTGCTCTTCTTCCACCATATTTACCTTGGAGACATTTGGATCATTGGTCTCATCTTTTATGTAAAAATTTTCTCCTACATATAGATATTTAGTCAGACTATCAAGAGCAATATCCTCTTTCTTATGTTTCAGACTTCTCTTAAAGTTTTTTCGGGAATGAGGTACTTATCTATTATAGAACTCACAATAATTATTTCATCCATATGCATGTTATGTTGAGTGAAATGATTTAGAATTCTCTTTAATTTAAAAAATTCTTCCATAATAGATTTACCATCAACCATTTTAAAATTATTAAAATAAGAAATAAGAAATTTCTTACTTGTGAAGTCTTTAACCAAATATTTTATCTCCAATTTGTCCCATAACTCCTTAACGATAAGCATATTGTGGTAGATATCGAACAGAAAGTTGTTCATGATGTTGAGGATGTGTCTTCAGCATATTTCATTATCAGTCTCCCACTTCTGCCTATATTTTATATCTGCCATAGTTTTATTCTCGCTCTCTGCAAGCTTCAGGATGTTCAGAACTTATGCTACTTAAACAGTCACCAATAAGAAGTGCATTTTCTTCTACTAACGTATGAAATTTTTACCATCAAACTTTTCAAGTTTGACAAAGTTTAAAGCAAAATCCTTCAGCGTTCCAGCCATTGTACATTAAAAAATTTTAGCCTAAATGTTGTTGTTGATGCTACCTTCAGGGGTGAATAAATAATTAAAAGTTAAAAAGTGATTTGCTTTAAGTCATGTAATAATGCTACTATCTTTTAGGTTAAATTTGCCCTTAATATGTATAATGGGAGATTCATAAATTCCTTTCAAGATAAAATAAAGCCTAGTCTATCTGCACCTTTCACTTGGTGAAGATAGGGATAATATAATATTTGATCTTTGAGAGAATTGTAGGAGTATGAGAAAGCATTTTTTTTCTTCCAAAAACTTACCCAAAAATGACTTATTTCTAAAGGAATTGACCTCTATACATGAAAAGATATAATTCTTCAAGAAATTCAAAGGTTCCATCCTTGTGAAGAGACATGGGGAGTCGTAAAAGTTATAACTTTATGAAGAGACATGGAGAGTCATAATCTTATGAATCCATGACCTTTGAAAATTGAAATATTACATATTTAATATTTTGAAAATTCATAACAATTATTGTGGATGAGAAAAATTAAATGAATAACAAAAACAATAATAATCCATCCTTCGTCTCCCATAAAATGTGTGAATTTTCTCCTTTTTATATTTTTTATTAATTGTTACTCTAAATTTCATTATTTTTTTATAAGAATTCATAATTTAAAATAAAATTTACTTTATACATTTTTTAAAAAATGCACCAAATCTATTTCCCATATCAATAGACTTAGAATAAAATCACTTTGAATCATATCCAATAACTTGCCCCAAATTAAATACATAATATGAACATTAAATTTTTATCCTTGACTTTTACCAAACCTTTCATTTTGTTCTTTAAATTTTATTTAAAATAAATTTATTTTCTAATTTTTGAAAAATATGTAAAATTAATCAACAATTTAATTTCATAAGCTTCCTAATCAAGATTCTAATATAGATTCCTACAAGATTTATGTAAGTCATCTTTTCATACAAAAATACTATAAGTATAAAAAAATTATATCTAAAATTGAGTATTGAATATTTTATATCTAATAGATTAAACTTTACAAATTTATCTTAGCATCCTATATTTTGATTTGTGTTTAAAACCTAATTTCAAATTTCATTTTTTGTGCATATATGTTACACCCTTTTAAAAATTAAAATATTTTTATACACAATGATTATTTGATTATTATAATTGATTTTAGAGCAAAAATTTCATAGAGAATAATATGATTATTGTGATAGAATATACAAAAAAGTAATTAGGAAAGAAAAGAATAAAATAATTAAAAATTAAAGTGCAATTAAAATTAAGTACATATTGTTGTGAATTCGAATTATCATATGCAGTGAAAATTCAAAATTTGACTTGAATTCTACCTAAGATTCATACAAAATACATAAATTAATTATTAGGATTTTATCTATTGGACACTTGTGTTTCTATTGATCAAAACTTGAGAAAGCGGATGAATTAAACGCAGGCTGGAAGGTACAGCATCTCTACGGTATCCACACAGAGTGAACAACGACCTCTCACCCTCCACAAATCTGCTAGGATATGTTTTTCTCTTTAGGATTTAAGATTAAATATTTTCTGAGTGATTTAGGATTTTATGGAAGCTTATGAATGTGTGTAAAGTGCTGCCCTCAAGTTCCCTTTTATAGAACTTAGGTAAGCCATAATCCTAGTCCTACTAGGATAATGCCTCCAAAAAATTTTAATCACACTTAACAACTCATTTTATCCTTATCCTAAAGATAATGAGGAGAAATAGGACTTATCTATTAATTATCTAATATTATATTATAATATTATCTCATAATATAAATATCTTAATATTAGATAATTGCATATAGTTATCAAATATCAAAATAATATTATCTCATAATATATTTATCTAATATCTGATAACGTAAATATTTGATATTACTTTAATATTAAATAATATCACATAATAATAATTATATTTATTACATGAAAAATATATTATTATTTAATAATATATATGTGCAAGAAAATAAGTTCATTTAATTAGATATTAATTTAATTAAAATTTAATTAATTACTATCTTATTCCTACTTCTTTTGTATGACCCTGTAGGTTCTTAGTACGTTGACAATGATTCATTATTGAGTCATAGACAGTGAGTGGTATCTATTAATACATCACCACCACTCAAGTAGTAAGAATATCTGTGATTTAATATCCACCTAATATATGATTAACATTTTGCATCATAATTCTTTTTATAATAATATCCAAATCGAATTGAAGGCATGGAGAGTGTTATCCTCGTCAAAGTTTAATTTATATTTTTTAATACTGAGTAGACTTCAAAACAAATGATCAATATCACATATTGATTCATTTGAGTATGGTCATGCATTTCTAAGTCTCACTTAATCAAGGGGTTCAAGGATATATCTCTTTTATATAAAAGTAACAAAATCTCATCTACATCACTCACTTCCCTCTGCATGATTCGTGACACACCCAATCAATACCCTACTCATCATCCTAATTAAAGGTGACATAGGATGACATCAAAGTGAGTAACCCCTCATGTAGGGAACCATAGTGACTTCAAGTCAAAGGACTATATGCAATTGTGACCATATGAGAACTACTAATGACACAAGTCTTATCCATGCAATATTCTCATATTGGGTCAGTCCAGTACATCTGTTCACTAATAATGTACTCGTGTGTTGACTTAATATTACATATCCATGACTCATAATCATCAGCTACTATACATGTCAGTCTTGATGTACTATTACTATCCCTTTTGTAATAATAATTGACTACGGACATTTTAGAAATAGTAAAATTATTTCAGGGATAATTATTATATTAAGTTATAAATTGTGTAAAATTAATAAAATAAAAATAAAATAATATAATAATTGCATTACCTAAAATAAAATATAATACATTGTGTATTATTTCAATCATCTATATGATTAGTTCCTAGGACACACACCAACATATATGTATAGATAAAAAATTAGGATATTCATCTCTAATTTTGCTTTTAAATTTCCTTTTTCTTCGTTTTGTGTAACCTATAAAACCTAACCATAATAAATTCTTACTCTATTGTTCATTTGTTTTTAGCTGCCATCCCTACTCAATTTTCTCTCTTCTATCTTTTCCTTCTTCTTTAAGTTGTCCTAACAAGAATCAAGCTAATAACTTCAAGTAATTATTGATAATTTCTAACCTAATCAAGGTGAATTCTTTTACTCTAGAGCTCATAAGCAATCATTCTTTAAGATTTTAATTTGAAAATGAGATGATTAGGAGATTTTTTGTCAAAAAAGTCTTAACCTTAAATTTGAAATGATTAGAGCAAGCTAACTACCAATCTAACCTTTAATCATCTCTTCTATACCTAGGTGATAAATAATTTACTTAAATTAGCTTAATTTTGAATGATTTTAAGTATATGAAGACTAGGTTTTGTATATTACTGATTTTAATAATAATTGATGTAATTTATTAGTTACAGCATGTTTTTTTTTGCTAAACTTAACTTGAATATTGGTGTGAATGATTGTGATTATATGTTTTTTGTGTTTGAGGATATATAGGTTAATAAATTGGTGTTAAAAGATCGAATCAATAATAAAAATGTAGAAAAATCTATAAAATTGAAGTTACAGTCGACAATGATTGTAAGGTATGATTTTAAAAGTCCATAATTGATTACATAGTTAATTTTGACTAGAAAGTTGCTTTTTGAAAACTTTTAGTTAACTATGACCTCCAAAGTTATTCTTTGAATATACATAGTTAATTGTAAGTGTTAGATTTCATCTTTGAACTTTTGTAATTAATTATACAGTCAACTATTATTTTATTTTTTCAATTTTACACACTTCATGGAATTTTATAATGTTTATTGATAATTATTCATATGATTATTTATTTAGCATATGAATGTATTTATATTTGATTATTGATTTCAAAATCATAGTATATGATGTTATTGTATTGAAAATTATGACTAGGGGATGAAATTACAAAATTGTGATATGAAAACGAAATCCAATAAAGGATAAACAGACCTTAAAGCACAAAAATTAGATTTATGAAGGGATAAGGCTTATTAGACTCATAAAAAGATTTAATTACTTTCATGTCCTTATTTATCATTGTTTCTATAATTAGTGCAAAATAATGAGAATGTTATTATTTATTTAAGATATTGTGTATGGCTTAATCCTTATGTGATGAAAGGGTAGTCAATAACAATAACAACAACAAGAACAACAATAATCTTGTCCCACTAAGTAAGGTTAGCTACATAGATTGCACAACACCAATGGACTCTATCAATAACCATATTCTCAATAATATTGTTCACCAAAAGATCCTTTTTTATAACTTCTCTTAATGTCTTTTTTAACCTTCCTCTACTAAAAAAAAAGAAAAAAGAGAAGAAAAAAAGAAGGGAGGAGGAGGAGAAAGAGAAGAAAGAAGAGAAAAAGATATCTGATCTATCATATTTCTCTTTACACATTATCCACCCAGAGAAACTTAGTAAGATCAAATGAAAGGGTAGTTTAAATGGTAAAATATTATTTATTCCTTCGTCATTTGATTTTAAGTAGATTATTTATTCACCAAATCACAAACCTTACCTTTTTTTGTGTTTTATTGTGCAAATACTTTCACAAAGACTCTTCCATCATCACCACAACAAGAGTAATTTTTCTAAAGTTTATACTAAGTAAAATAACAAATAATTATTGTACATGCACATAGAAATGTTCTTTTAAACCTTGTTGCACATAGTTATTTTTTTTTTAGGAAATAAAAATACCTTGTATTTGTTAGGATTAGTTAAACCATCTTAATTCCAATACACAAGGGTATGTAAACAAGCTTAACTCCTCTACCTTGAAAATGTTAGATAAACAAACTTGTATGTAAATATATTTTGTCCTTACTATATAAATTATCTCAAAGTAATGGTACCAAATAAATTTAATTGCTAAGACAAAGTTAGGTTAGGTTGATAGAAATTAGTTTATTAGGTTCCATGTCAGTCGTAGCTTGAAAGGGTTGTAACTATATATCATTGCTAATTTTCATATTCTTAAAGTAAAAAAGTATTTTTAATCCGTGAATTTAATTAAGGTTTCATTCTTATCCATTTAATTTTACTTAAAACAAATTTGCTCTCAAATTTTTTATATAAAGGTAGAACCTTATTTTGATTGTAATATAATTTTTTAGAATTGCTATTAAGTGTATGCTTTTAAAGATTATAACCTTTTTATGATATGGTTGGCTTTTGCATAACCTACCTTGTGGACTACTTAATTCCTAATATATATAGAATGGCATTTTATCAAAATTTAGATTTGTTTAGTATTTGTATTAATTTATTCTATCACATTATGGTAACTTTTTATCTTTACATTATAATGGAAACCATCGCATTTTTGAAAAGTTAAAAAATAAATTTACTTATAATAAAACTTATGTCATGTTTGCTTTATGAAATCCTTTTCACATTTATGATAGTGTTTTGAAGGGATGTTAAATTCTTATGTTTGATTCAAAATTAAAAAAAATGCATTGAAAAATATTTTTAACCTAATGTTTTTTAAAATATTTTTATAAGAAGATAAATATCCTATATTTTCATATCATAAAAATATTTTAATCATTTAAAATAATTATTTTATTCACTTTTTCAAACTTTACTATCTTATTTTACTATTACCCATTGTTGTTATTGTTGTTAACAACTATTTGCCACCATGCATTATTTACTACCACCATTGCCTAATGACGCTCACCACTATTGATTATTTTCCATGCCAAAGGTAGATTTACATCATAAATTATGGGGGCAATTGCCCTATAATTTTTTTTTCAAATGTATACATGCTAATTATATATATCTACTTCATAACTTATATAAAATTGATTTGATATCCATTCTTTATACTATTTGAAATAGAAAAAATTTACTTTAATCAAGTATAAAATTATTTAATATTTCACTTAAGGAGATATACTAAAATAGATAGCATTATATTTTTATTTAAATATTAATTTTTAATAATAATTTAAATATTTATGTTTGTAGATATACATTGGCCTAATAAGTTGAAATTTTTTGGATCGACCACTAACATATGGCCCAAATATTAATTATTGTGACTTATTATCATTCATTATTATTGATAACTACCTATTATCATTTGATGTGATTGATTACTTAATTTCTAATAAAGATATTTTTTATAATCTAATATTTATAAAAATATGTAAGTTAATTAAAATATAGTAATATAACATTCTCAAAGATCTTTTTAATTAAACTAAATATAATATGACATCCTTAAAATTTGTATTTTCAAGAATAAATATATTAATCAATAAACCAAACATTTCGTTGGATAATAAAGTTGACTTCCATGAAAATGCAGGAATCAAAAGGCGCCCTTTTGCTATTTTTAAAAAGTGCTTCTTTTCAGTAGGCATGTAAGTTAGGGTGAAAACAGGCTATGCAAGGCAAACCTACACAAACTAAGGCTAACACAAACTTATTTGTATAAGCATGCATTCAAAACGGGTATATTTGGATAGAATCACACAAACTCATGAGTGGCCCACTGGTAGCTGCATCATTTTTTCTTTTTTACAATTAAAAATAACTAAACCATTAGAAACTTACAAACAAAAATAAAAAATTGAATTTTGAACATCAAGGAAGGCAAATTTAAAGGGACATTAGATTAAATTAAATTAAAAAATATCTATTTTTTGTAAATTATAATTGATTAGTTAGATTTTTTTATTTTGTTTAATTAGTTAGTCAAATAATTTTTTAAAAAAATTATATTAAGTCATTATACATTAGATTGAAAACTGGATTGGATTAAAAAAAAATTTTAATACTTAGAGAATTATTAAAAAAATAAGAAATTAAAAAAAGCTTATAGAAGTCACAACCTGAGGCTTGCCCGCAATAAAAATAAGGCAAAAAAATGAAATTAGATCACTCCATATCCATGGGCTACTCGCAAACTCGTAACCTGTTTTAAACTCCTACTTTTTAGGTTTTCTAGAATTGGTATCCTCTCTTTTTTTCTAGAAGAAAGATAAGATAAATTTCAAAAATAAATAGATATTAAAAAGTTTTTTACTTGAAATTATAGATTTTAATAAAAAATAATGTATTTTAAAATAAAATTTATGTTTTTTATTTGTCTGAAAATAATAAAAATAATAATAATAGAAGAAGGAGAGTTCAAATCCTCTAATATAAAGTTGAGATGGATTGAGAAGAGTCAGGTGACGCTCCTTAAGTTCATGTTTGCCAGAAAAATGCTACCATTAGATGAGATTGGTGACTTTCCAGGTCATTGGTGTGAGATCTGTTCGAGGGACTCAATGCCCAATAATTTGAGGACTAGTGGGCGTGTTTCCCTCAACAAGGCAAGAGTCCAAAGTGTAATGGACCGCCTTGACTAAGTGAATACAGACACAACTGCAGCTCCTTACCGGTTCGGTGGCAGCCCCCCGGGGGGCTCTAGTTCCTTTTGCATGATGATATCAAACTAAAATTCTAGTAGGATCCCAACAATCATCGGAGGATATGAAAGCAACAAACAACTTGCAAACTTCAATAAAAAAACGACAATTATATTATATGATCCCCTCCCATTTCTTTAACTCGTTATACTGGTACAAGTTCACACTGGTGTGGCATGCAACTCTGAGCTAACAATTCACTTTAAGCAAGATAAGGTATAATGAAACACGTTCAAAATTCGTTCGCAGGATAAGCATTCCACTGGCCTTTTATTTACATTCAACCTTTATATTTACTTTTTCACACACCTCATCCACATAATTACAAGAAGTACTACATATTCTGATCCATTTAGTTTTGTTCATTGTATAATACTTAAGATAGTCTAAATAGGTGAGACTGATAATCAAATATGAATAATTTAAATTAGATCCTGCTAAATTTACAATTCATTAGACTAGTAAATCAAAATAAATGTGATTACAATTACCTAATGGCAAGAATCTCAATCCACTTCTACTTCCCACTAACATTTAAAAATCTCATGCATCAGTGAAACTAAGTGACAAATAGTCCAAATAGAGAAGACAACAGAAAATACAAGGAGAAACTGCAAAATGCCAAATTGTTTACTTTGACCCACAAATCCCAATATTCATATGCCATTGCCAACCCGTTGCTTTTTATACCAACAAAACCAGGTCATGAGATTCTTCCCACTATATGTATAAAAAAGTAATACACAACCGCAGTCGTAAACAGCAATAGCAATCGATCCAACTATTTAAATATTTTAAAATTTAGCATGGACATTTTAAATACTAAGCACTAAGGTGTTGGTGCTAAACATTTATCGTCGTTGCAAAGGTAACCATGACTGTTGTTGCTGGAGTACCTGCTAAGAACCTTGCATTTCACTACACTGCCATTGACATAGAAGCCCGGTGCCACCATTATTCGAACCATGCTGGGGACTAATTTGTTAGCCTTGTCTCCACCCATATCCTCCATGTAAACCGAATCAAATCTCACCCCTTTATCCACTCTGAAAATTGGCAAGCTGGGATGCACCGAAGTCGACAACAGGTGCACCAACCAGACACTCCTGGAGGCACCAAAAAAGGCTTGCAACAATGGCTCGGGCCAAGCTCTGTTCCAACTTAACATAGCCACTATTTCGCTCATTTTCCTATCACAAAACTTGCTGAATTCTTCACTGAAATGCCTCGTTCCCTTGTTCAGTACTTCTTCCCATGTCAAACCGTGAAGCATATTAAACGATATAAAATTCGCCTCACATCGTTCCATTGGGTTCAATATGTAATTAGACGCGTTCTTTTGGAACGCAACCGATTCAAAATCCTCAAAGAAAGCTTTGTTCAACAGAGCTTCTAAGTAAAAAAGCAAGCTTCTAGTGTAATTTTTGGAGAACGAGATTTTTATATCGTAGGGCTGAAGAAGTAGTGAAATTCTCTCATAAACTTTGGCCCCCATGTGCCTGAGCTGCAAAGTGAGAGACCGGCTTAATAGCCTCACCGAAGAACGAGCTTCAGAGACAGAGACCAAAAAATGCTCGATTACGGTGTCCTCATTACTAACTTGATGGAAATTTTGGCCCACGGGCATTCTATACGGAGAAGTGTTGCTGCATTCTTCTAGTCCAGACTTCAAAGTACGGCAATAGAGTTCGAGTTTGTTAAGTTTCCTCTCTAACTCTGCCATGGAGTATTTTAGCCTTGAAGCTTCTAAAAGAGCCTCATCCTTCTTCCTCGTGGCTTGAATCAACTTGTGGGAAAGTTCAGCCACTGCAATTTTCCACTGCTCTTCTCTTGCAGTTGACAGAACCTCAGTGGACTTGGGACTCTTGCGCGTCAAGGATGACAGGATCGATTTGAAAATCCCATTTGGACTTGTCAACAGAGAAGTGTGCTTGTTTTGTCCGTTGTTATCCAACGGAACGATGGTGATCTTTTCACGAGCATGCGGCCGGCACTTGTTGCACGAGATGGAGCCATCTCCCGCGTCGGAGCCACTCGAATCGGACCGTTTCTTGTGATAGGATTTGCCATTTTTCTGATTCTGATGAAGAGGGGTTGGGGTGTGGTGCTTGGGAGTGAGACCCTTGTCCGTAGAAACACTCGGCGTTGCTCTGCTCTGGCTTCTGTCTTCACTGTAATCATCTTCACGTTCTTCTTGAATCTGCAACAACGCAAACAAACATGCAAGTCAAATGAAATCAGAGAAGGAAGCTAACAAATATGGATGTCAAAGACCTGTTTTGTTCCCATTATATTTTTGGAGAAAGAAACAGAGACGGGAACAGTGCAATGTACAGCAATAGTACTCACAGGAGTGAATAATGGCGAGTGACGAGAAGCTGGCGGGGGAGAAGCAGCGGATTTGGAAGAAGAAGAAGGAGAAGAAGACGAAGGAGCCATTTGATTATCGATTATCGCATTTTTGTGTGGGTTGCCGCATTTATCTGTGAATTGCGATGAGTGCGGGTTGATGTAAATTACTGTGACAAGAGGCCTTAACCTGTGATTTGTGAGAAACCCTCGTGCCAGTTTCGTCGGTTTGTAATGATGATAACGAAGGACAGGTGGGTACCCCCACGCGCTGCCAACTAAATGGAGATTCTCAATTTTGTCCTTCAGGAATCTTAATTATCTTTCTATTCCAACACGTTTTCATCCCTTTCGAATTTGATTGCCTCTGTCTTAAAGCTTTCCAAAAATATTTCTGGAGAATAGAAAAGCTATCTGAGTAATTTGGATGAGACATGGGGAGGACGGAGCCGAGGAGTGGCGGAAAATGTTTAGAGGACAAAACTACCCTTACTTAAGAGAGAATGCGGGAATTATTGACCGCAGAGTTAAGAGGGGCAGCAAAATGAGAAGGGTGCACCTCAGTCAGCGTTCCCCCATTGAATGCACCGTCCGGAGAGGAAGTTCTCACATTGATAGCTATCCTTAACTCCTCCGGTACCGTCCCAACAACCTGCATTTATTGGGGGACTGTTCACCTCCATCTAATCATGCGTAAAAGTTGATAGCTTTCATTCTTTTGATAATTAAATAAAAAATTCTATGATAAATTTAAAATGAATAGATCAATAATTTTAATTAATGAATATATTTATAATAAAAATAAAAAAATATAAATAATATTAATTTTAATATTTTAAATTAATATTTTTTTAAGATATTAAAATATTTTTTATTAATTATTTTTATAAAATTAATAGTATAATTTT
The DNA here is from genome assembly GCA_020226215.1 of Sindora glabra. Classification (NCBI taxonomy): domain Eukaryota; kingdom Viridiplantae; phylum Streptophyta; class Magnoliopsida; order Fabales; family Fabaceae; genus Sindora; species Sindora glabra. The sequence goes on from CM035236.1 coordinate 3,498,395, forward strand.
TATTCAAATTAAAAAAATGAAAAATGTTAGCTTCCACGTTCAAATGAGCAACCCTCTAATCAATCAAATAGTAGCTATTCTATTGAACAAAAAAGGGAAAAAAGAAAAAACTATTTGCCATTTAGCATATATACATCTTGTAATATCTTTGTCAATATATTCCAGTCCAATTTAAGTCACTAAGTACAATATAACATAAAAAATTTGATAACATATTAGAAATCTAAAATTTTAGATTCAGGTGTAAAAAAACACTAATATAATCTAAATCAAATTAAGTTGATACTTGTTAAAGTTAATTGTCTTCAAATAAAATAGATAACGGGAAGGATAACATACACAACTAACTTAGTTTGTTTTGGGGCAGAGAATCATAAATAAAAGCACCAACCAGGTCAATTCACTTGGGGGCCTGTGTTAATGAGCGTGTGAAACTAGGGAGTTGAGATAAAGGTCAGTAGTAGCGCATGTGATGTTAATAAATAGGATTGGGAGAGTGGTCCATGCAACGCAGTGCCCAGCCATCTTACCCTTACGTGGCCGCTGACTTGGGTCATTTACATGTACATATACATATACATACTATTTTATAGGAATCACGTGCACGTGTCCCCACCTTCCTCCTCTCTCTCTCAGCTGACCTCTCCCCAGTCCCGGCTGCTACCCAGCGGCTGTATGCTGCTCGCTGCTCGCTGCTCGCTGCTTGAGATAGGGACAGAATAGACTACTCCGTAAATACGACGACGTCAACCAGCTAAGCGCAAACCTTGAATCATTCAGATAATGTAAAATGGAAAAAAAAATTAAGGATCATTAAGTTGCATATCTGTCTTCGTCCGTCTTCTTTGTCTTCCTTCACAGCCTTCGCTCTGGGCTGAAATAAGCGGCATTCAGTTTTGGTTCCAACCGTGAGCTCCGCTGCCTGGCCATCGGTACTTCCTTTTCACATTCCTACCGCACTTCAAAATTCATCCCCTATTTGTATTTGAACTCTCTCCGTACCCGCGTACCGTCTCTTCGTCTAATTCAATTACCAAATGAAATTCTAACCCTTAATTGGCCGACTATAAATGCCACTGGAATATCAGGGTGTCCAAGAAAATTTACAATTTTTTGCAATAGCAATGCTGGGTTTTTCTCGCACAATTAATTTTTTTTTTTACGTTATTTTGTAAAATTATACTAATTACATTGTAACCAGTAAAATTGAAGATATCAATGCATAATAAAATTATAAGAGTTTACAATAGAAATCTTAAGAATTTGAGAATATAAATTAATTTTAAAATTATTGTTCATTCGTGCATAATCATTTAATAAAAATTATCAATATATTTTTACTATTAATAAAAAATTATTAAATTTTTAATGATATGTGAATTTTTATTTATTAATAATAAAAAATTAATAGTGGATAAATTTTAAAATTAAAATTTAATACAACAATATTATGCCATTACAATTTAAAATGGTAATCCCTGCCCGGACAGCCCTAACGTTGACGTCCATTCGAAACGAATTCATGCAACACAAAGGCTTTAGCTTCGGGACGGTTGAATATCATTTCATACATAGCCATAATGATGACAATGATGATTACCAATCTGATAGCCTCGTCATGGCCACAATCATGTTTAATTTAATTATGCAGATTCATTTAATTGCTATCAATTGTGAATTAAATAAATAAATATATATATATATATATCATCTAATTATTACACCGCCAAAAAATCTTAGCTAGAATGACATTAAAGATTTTATATTTTTTTAATATTTAAAGTTTAATTTTTAATTTTTATATATTATGTGTGTATATATAATAATTTAATTATTTTTATATATTTTTTTAAAAAAATTCTAACTAATTGTAAATCTCATATTAGCCTTTCTTTTAAGATACAGATACAAGGAACTACATTTAAATTAATTTTATCTAATGGCCGTGCATGAAAATCCCTCACATGGACGCTACACCCGAAGGGCAAGGATGCATAGTTACCCGCTAACACAATTTATGAGTTTTAATAAAAAATCATTAAAAATTGTATTTTTAATACGAAATACTGCAATTTTATTTTTTTATAAAAATTATAAGTGAATTCAAAATTTTTATTTAATAAATATATAAAAATTTAAAATTTCATTGCTTGAAATTGAATAAAAAACTTTTAATATTTTGTATAAATTGCAAATTTTTTTTATAAAAAAAATGTTGTATGCAACTTTTTTTTAAAATGCCCTAAAGTTGGAAATTTTTTAAAATTTTTCTCTACATTCTTACACTTTTTTTTTTACAAAATTTACATATAATTCCCTAAAATTTTAAACTGTTCTTCTTGAAGTTTTTAATAAATTATAATTTAACCTCGTCAAAAAATTCCCATCTAACTTCATCCCTGTGAATAATGCAAGATACAACACAATGTAACACAATTAAAATTTAAATTTACCCACCACACCTCTAAATCTCATCTCATCTCCTCTTCACCACCATTATAAAATTTATGGTTCCTTTGGGTATTTTTGGTGACTTCCGCTAGGGCTCCAACCAAAAACGAGGCAGTACACACAAAAAAGAAAAAAATGAGTGGAGTGGAAGCTGCTTCGGTCAAGGTATTGAGGTGGTCCTGGCCACATCTAAGTTTCCGGACAAAGGTTTATATAACTGTTGCAAACTTGACGGCTGGTGGCGTTTGAATGCAATTTAATGTAACTACCGCAAAACATGGTTGAGCTTATAGACAGTTTCCAACCACCTCTAAATGGCTCCCCCAGTTAGAAGCGGCTTCATAACCGGTGCGAAGCTGCATTTTAAATTTCTTTAGTTTTGTTACTGGAGACGTTTCATTGTCGCTTCCATATTTGTAAATTTTTTAAAAATAATTTGATTTCGAGGCGGTTCGGAACATCTCCTAAGCCTTTTTTTAAGAATAAATTAATTATTAGTATTTCAATTTTACTAATTGCCCTTTTTCTTTTTTCTTTTTAAATTATCTTATAATCATAATAATAGCGTCAAATATGGATTTCATGCATGCTGGAAACAAAATATACAACACAACTTAAATCATGCAGAAAAATTAATTAATTCATTAATTAAATATGAAGTTGGAAATTGTATTATCTGGTCATAAATATATATATATATAAAAAGAGTAACTTAATTTAATAATTTTTCATATATGAAAGCTTACTATATTAGAAAACTCAAAAACACGTATAACTAATCTAAAAAGAGCAGCAATAGTTCCAAGTATTGTCGCTTCTTCCTGAAGATATCATTGACTTTCTCTGAGGTGAATTGTGATCTTCATGAGCTCATAAATTGGCTTCAACACCATCTTGCAAGAAGGATACAAAATTTTAACACGCTAACTAAAAATATCAAGAACTTTCAGTGATTTGCAATTTGCATACTATCTTCACGTTGATTAAGCACCTCTTCATAAACATTAATTGTGCTCAAAATGAACATTCAAAAGCACAACATCTACTATATTAAATTGGAACCAATTCCAAACTGTAAAAAATGTCCTTCCTATCTTATTTAGGCACCAATAATAATAATAAAATGTAAATTTTTAGTCTCCATGACTCCTCATCAGTTATAGTATCAAATCTCCTCACCGTTATGTATGTGCACCATATCAACTATCAATGTAATAGATTCGAGACAATATCAATAGATCAACATCAACGTGAGTAACAAACAAGATAAAAAATGAACAGACAAACATGAAACATTGCTAAGCAAATATAACTAATAGAAAACACCTGTTTGGAAAATTCTAACCTATTTGAACATAAAATAGTAGCCACCATGAGAAACTAATAGCAATTGTAAGCTTGCATAGGAAATTTAAAAAAACACAGATTCATATTAATCTTATAAATGGAAAAAAAATCTAATAAACAATTCACCAATATCTTAGAAGGCATATAATTAACGATAGAAAGTGTTTGTGTAATTATGCACCAATTTTGTTTGTATAATTTGTATCTTTAAATTACTAATTATAATTTAACCAATTTTAAGTCAGACATCACTCATCATAAATTCAAAATGAAATGCATATAACTTTAAATTCCAAAGAACACATTTACATACCAAATGATTTACAGATGAGTTGTTGTGTGACCAAGTTGGAAAATTTCCTTTAATTGACTTAATGAATTTTTTCATGGCACGAATTTCTTCCTTAACTTTAGCTAATTCTCTTTTTGGACAACTAACTCTTCTTTATGTGTAGCTAATTCATTCTATGTCTCGATTAATTTTTCTATTGCCCATTAAAGTGCTAATGTTAGTCTATCAATCTCATCTTACCTATTGGGATCAATAATGGATGAATTAAAGCTAAGCACACTTGTGGGGCATACTCCCATTTCCATACTACAAACATGAATCGAATGCCCTTTCCTAAACACTTAGTTAATGGCATTGTTAGGGTATATAATATGATGTGTAAATGGGTCTTGGTGGCTTATAAAATGATGATGCCCCTTAAAAACACCATCTTTTACTATAAGGCAAATGCATTAGATTTGCATCAAGGTTAAAATTTGGACAAGCTAGTCCTATGTGTGCATGCATTCCACCCAAATAAGGTACTAAGCTTATGAAAGTTATTGATTGTCCACATCAATACTGTTTGCATTTTGAATGTCTCATATATGGAAACATTATATGTGTCCTTACCATCCAGCCTCAACTCCCTTAACCCTTTTACCAAAGGTTGTAAATAGATATTTATGTCATTCCCTAGCATTTTCATACCCCAAATCATCATTGAGAGAATAAAAGAAGCTAACTTCATGCACATCTAAGGAGTAAATTATATGGTATTAACATTACAAGCCAAATGCTATAATTCATACCCATGTTCCCAAATGAATTAAAACTATCACTTGCTAAACTAAGCCAAACATTACAAAGATCTAATGTGAATTTCAAGTGAGTTACATCAAATCTCTTTTATGTTTTGGAATCTCTCGGATGCCACATTTTGTCATCTTTACTACTTTCACTAATATGCTATCTCATATGCTATGCTATCTTGATAGACTAGACATAAATAGCTATTGTAACCTTTGCTTTACAGAAAAGTTGCACAAAAATCCTTACCTATTTCTTTTTTTTTCCTTACAATATCTTCATTCCATCTAAATGTATTACATTTTTTGCATGTTTTCCTATTAATAATAAAAGACTAAAACCATATTTTAGTCCTTTAAGTTTTTAATTCCTATCAATTTAATCTCTAAAATAAGATTTGTATTAATTTAATTCTTAAAATTTTAAGTTCAAGTAAAATTTTAATCCTTATGAGGACTTTTAGTCCTCTTAAATAAAATTTTAATTAGTTCTCGTAAGAATTAAAATTTTACTTGAACTCAAAATTTTAAGGATTAAATTGATACAAATCTTATTTCAGGAACTAAATTGATAAAAATTGAAAATTTGGAGGCTTAGCCTTGTGACTTTTGGGTCAGCTTTATGTTTTCACAGGTATAACCTTGTCCTTTTAAAGTCAATATTATACTCTCTACAAGCATATTACTAAAAATTAAGCATTTGATATTCACATCATCTCTCCTATCACATTTATCATATTATGGGTCATAATGCAATTCTTTCTTATATCATAGGTCAAAATGTACTTAACATGATTTCAAAACAAAATCATACCTTAATGTATAGTTACATATCACATTCCATTTAATGATTACATAAACAAACTCATTCATAATCCATCTCATATGTCATATCATGTTTAAGTCTTATTTTATATCATAATTATGCAACACAACATTTATATATTCAATATATATCATATGGCATATGTCACGACACAAACCCAAATATGATTAACATAGATCTCACAATCTAATTTCTACTAGCCTTGATATTGCTTACATAAATTATGCCCATAAGAAATCATTCCATTTTCATAGGTGCCCAAAATTCATTTTAATTTTTTTTATGGAAAAACATAAATTTTTTCCTATTTTTAGACATTTCCCAGAGGGCCATATGCCCAAACCATACAACTTACTTTAAATAGATAAATGATTTAATACATTAAATACTAAATTAACACAATCTCTATTTGTAATCCTTGAATTTAATTCATATAGAATCCCAACTATCAAGTTCCCATGAATTGCCTTGAACTCCCACACAGTCTATATAACTTGATTTTTCTTAATTTAACTCTTGAAAAAACTTAGTAAGTATATATCTATTAGTCTATCATTAGTTTCTAATGACTAGAATAATTAAATACTAATTAAGCAGTAAAGATAGAAATAGTCATAAACTTAGTTTTTGGATTTTTAGCTCTAGTTACCAAACCTTTAGATGATATGTTCACTTGCACATAACTCAAGTTTCCTATTTCAAATCACAATCCATCATAGCCTCTTTTACTCAATTTACATGTTACAATCATGATTTCACACATAACCCATTTCAAGTGATCGTTAAACTTTCTAATAGTCAATAAAATTCCATCACAATTAAGCATTCATAGTCACATCAAATGAGAATATTTAAAATTAATCAAATTTTAATGTCATAACATAACATATAGGAATTTGTAAATAATATATATATACATTTTTTTACTCCTAAGTCAACCTTATTGTAATATCTCAAAATTTAAGTTTCATAAATTTCAATGTTTATTAATATTTATTTAATTGATTAATATTCGAATTTGAATTTCTTTCTTTTAAAATATTTTGAAATATTAAAATAATGTTGATAATGGTATTTGAAATATATTTATTTTATGACAATTATTGATTTAAGACTTGATTAAAATAATTTTAAAAGGAATTTCTTACAAGTTGAAATATTTTATTGATCTTGAGTACAAGGATTTATGGAATAATTTAATCGTATTTGATAAATTGTTATTGGGAATTGTAAAAGGTTTAAAATAAATTACTTTTGGGAATTAAGAAATATTAACATATTTATGTTAGCATTTCTAAATTTGTCAAATTATTATAAATTTATATATGTTAAGGCAATGTTGGAAATAATGGAATTGAAATATTAAACAAAATTAATCTTTATAAAATAAATGAGTTTTAAATAAATTAATGGCTAATATTAATTTGAATAAAATGAAGAGTTTAGATTTCTTAAAGAAACCAAGCTTATGGTAAGGTGAGAAATACTGGATAAAAACCCTAAGCTGCTTTTTACATATATTTTCCTTTCCTTATCCGAAATTTTTTTATTCCTTTTCCTATTTTCCTATTTTTTTATTTCCTTTTTTTTTTATAAAAACAAAACCTATTATTTCTCTCTCCTTCTACATAATCCTATCATTACCCCTCCTTATTTCCATCACAGCTTTCATCTCTCTCTTATTCTTTTCCTTATTTCTTTGTTGGTATCTATTCCTAGTTACCATGATGTTGGGCAGCACCTCACCAGCAACGAAATGATGTAGCAGAACGGTGGTGAAGTAGTTTTCTCTCTCTTTCCTCACACACACTCTTCGTTTAAATAGTTATTTTGTATTGAAATTCTATAAATAATTATGAAATGAAGATTGAGTTCCCATGTGTATATTATCCATAAACTCACCATGATTGGTATTGGAAAGTGTGAACTATAGTAAAGCAATATTGAATATCATGAATTATAAGTGAAGATAGAGCTATAATATGGAAGCCAAATAGTAAATTCTCGACAAACAGCTATGAAGGATATGAAATTGATTTGAGAGTTAGATAAGAAATTCTTGATAAGCAATTAAAATAGACATAGTGTTGATTTGGAAGCCAAGAAAAAGGCTACAAGAATATTTATCGTAACTAGATGTGTGTAATGGTAGAAAATGTTATGATTGAACATTACAATTGATATGATTAAGATTATTTATCTACGTTTAGCCTTAATGACTATTTATGATTGTGTTGTCTATTAAGAATGGGTAATTCATGATACGATAATAGTGTTGTGTATTAGTAGACAATTAACATTTTTAAGAATCATGATATGAGATACGGAGTTATGTGCAGGAGAACTTACATTATGGGCATGGTTTCACATATTTCAGAAATGCAAGAAATATGAGTTTGTTAATATTTTAATTTAATGCATGTTTAACTTGTGAATGTTAATTATAAAATTAATCTCTTACAAAATAATGGCAGGTATGTGCTCACGGAGTTTTCTATAACTCACTGAGTTTAATTTTTATATGTTTTCAAGTTAGAACTTGAACTTGTTACATCCATAGAGAAATAAGACTGCCTTACTAAAGATTTGATAGTTAGGAATGTAATCTGCATTCAAATAAAAATTTATAACGTGTTGGATTACTGTATGTGTGTAAAATTGAGATTGTACTATACCATGTATGAATATGATTTTTTCATATCTAGATAAAAATAGGTTTTGTATTATAAAGTGCATGACCCTTTAGGAAGTGTCCAAAAATAAAAAAAATTCTGTCCATTTTTTTCATAAAATTTTTAAAGAAATTTTTTTAATCCTCTGAAAAATTTAAAAACTCCCATTGAATAAGAAGAGGAAAAAAATTATTAAGACTTGTAGAAATGGGTAATGGGATCCTCGCCAATCATGATTGGAAGTAAGTCATAACACTTATACCTCTATAAGCTTTTCCATCTTTCTCCTTTTAGGGGCCTTATACCCTTAATAAACTTTTTACCAAGAATTTTCCATCATGGCATAATTCATAGTATAATATACTCATTAGAGCTCAAGCTCTACATATTATAATTCATAATATAATCATAATATAAAATTCAACAATCTTTCATCATAAGTTAATATCAGAATTCATAGTTACATAAAGTAGCAATACCATGCCTTTTTTATGGTTATAAACAATCATCCATATCACAATATGATTCATGTTACATTCCCAACAATCACATAACAATGTAAATCCAATCACAACCATTCTATTGTAGAGAATAACATCACTACGATAAGTTATCATAATTATACCATAAATATCAAGTCTATATCACTCGTGCATGACTATAAAAGTGATTTAATAATCCATATTACATAGTCATATTTTTAAAAATCCCCGTATGGATATATACATGTATATTATTCGTATCACCAATAAGAAAAGTATAAATTTAAAGTTTAAACAAAATATTATTAAAATATTAATCTAAAGTAAGATATATATTCACTTGATAGTGTATATTCATTACAGAAACTTAAAGTAGTTCATTTTTACTTTTCTCTTCTTCCTATTAAAAAATTTATAACAATGAATTATGACTATATTGGCATTACTCATTTCCTTCCATTATTATTTTAGGTTCTAATTCTAATATCTTAATATTCTATATCATAAATTTCTTATCTCTTTCTAAAGTTAATAATGAGAAACAAAAATATGTCACTTAATCATCTTAGATCATTACTTTCATCTACTTATAGAATTATCACTAAGAAGTCATGAATTCTTATAAAAAAAGGTTTCCAAATCAAAGCATAAAACAAGTAAAATGTTAGAACTTAATGCTCCAAGTATGCTCTAATCACATCATTATATGAAGTTATATTCTTATTTTCTAATATTTTTCACTCTATCTTAAGATAATCCAAAAGATTACATTTCATATATTTGGGATTTTCTTACCCAAGTTTAAATTATCAAAAATATTGAATTTTTTTGCTATTAAAAGGCTCCAATCACTTCCTTTAAGCTAGTTATACACTTGTTTTCAATTTATTTAAAGCTATCATCAAGTATTTAAAAGAGAGATAAAATAGATCATGCTCAAATCCTTAAAATATTAGAATGTAATACTTTATGAATACTCTAATCATATTATTTTGACATTGTATATTATAAAACTCTTATTTTTCAAAGTCATTATCATATATTTCAAACACACGTAAAATAGCCTTTTCTTTAGATCAAGCTTGAATCATTCAAAAATATTAGGATATTTTGTATAAAGATACTCACCACTACTTGGGGAGTGCATCGGTGATTCACCATTGCCAAAATTTATGGCAACTCACTAAAATTAGGGAAGATTGATAACTTCCCATTATTGCTAAACCAATGGTAACTTTATAACTCCTAATTGTCGAGCTACATCCAATCAGAAGGCCTGTCAAAAGGAGTAATAACAATGGCCACAATGGCATCGCCATGAAGAAAAAGTGAAAAAGGGAGCTTGGATCATGATTAAGCTTTTCTACCATATCCAAGGATTATCGCCCAACTAGCATAAGGAAAAGAAGAGCAACAGTATAGTGACGCTCTAACAATGTCACGATCAAAAGGGAAGAGGAGATGTCAAAGAAGAAGAAGGAAAAAGGGAAGAAAAAAAGAGATCAAGCTAAGAGGTTTTGTGTCTAAAAATAAGATAAAATAGGAAAAGAGAAAAAGAAAGGGAAAAACAAAGATAAAAGATGAGCTATAGGCGATGATCTAGTATAACAAGCTCATCATAAGCTCATCCTTTTCCAATCTCAACCATATTTTTTTCCTTTGAACTTCAACCCTTTGTTCCCATTTTTTTATCATATTCATGCCTCTCTTTCATTCTAATAATAATTTTATTAATCCTATTTTTCAATTTATGCTCGTATAAATTCAATAAATTAGGAGTTTGAAAATAATTTTCTTAATATATCATAAATCATAGGGAAATCATTTTATCATAACTAATATGTATATTTTATAAACATTTCACTCTTAAACTTATAATATGTGTTTATATATATATATATATACATATTTGGATAATGTTTTTATTAAATGAAATCATAATGATACTTATTTAGTAGAAATTTTAAATATTCATGTTTTACCTTGATATAAACAAGTATAATTTAACTATTCCCACTACTTAAAATAAATATTTTAGGTATTTAAAATAAAAAATTCTAAATATTATCTTAAGGTATTACAACATAACACTTAAAATTCTCGTTTCATATTATAACCTCATATAAACAACTTAAATTTATCATCCTCTAACTTATATTAATGTTTAGGAAACATAAATCCTAAATTTGAACCCTTTTGGAATATGATATCATGAAGTGTACTAGGCATAGTTAAATACATGTTCAACTATAGAAGCCCTAAGAACATTTTTAGAGTTTATAATTAATTATATAATTGATTATTAAGGGTTTTAAGGGAATTTTGAAACTCTATAATCGATTATAAAGCTCTAGAAAACAATCCTAGAGATTCATAATCGATTATCAACCTTCAGAGAGTAGCTCATGGACTTATAGTTAGTTGCACATTTTAGGGCATGGTTGATAATATAGTCAATTATTACTTGAAAAATTGTAGATATTATGAAAAATTATATTATTCCTTTAAAAATTTGAGCATTCCATTGCATATAGTACTCAACTAAATCCTAAGCAATCATATATGCAAACTCATATCACTTTAGTAAAGACATTTTCATCATTTAATCATATTAATTTCATCAATCAACACATTATTCAAATGATCACATTTCAAAATAAAAAATAATCCAAATTTAAGGTTCAAATTGATTTCTCTTGAAATCAATAAAGTTAAGATAAAATATTTATTGACCTAATATGAAATATGGAAAGGGATGTTAGGAGATTAAATTTGATGCTTCTTAACATTAATCACACCAAATTCAGAAAGTTATTTAATTGAGGTTCCAATTCCCTTTTTGAATCCAAAATAATTTCAATCCTTATAAAATCAAAAGAAAATAAGGAGAAAATTTGAAAGCGATAACATTTTTATCTTGATTAGATAAAAAACTTGAGAAAGATTTGCACTTTTTCTTTATTAGATTAAGAGAAAAAAGAAGAAGATGAAGTATGAAGTTGAAAGAATTTTATGAGTTCAAGTTAGGAGAATTTAGAAAAAAATGAGAGGGGAGGCCGATTTAAATCATAAAAATGAAGAATAGTGATAGAATTAATTTTAAAAATGTTTCCTAAATCTTCTTTATTATATATTCACTTTTAATACCTCAAAATCTTGAACCATATTATTCTATTTATTTTTCCTTACTTATTTCTCACCAAATTTCTATTTCATAACTTATTAAAATATTTAATATTATTTTTATTAATAACTTATTCATGGTTATTTGTAAAAAAAAATTATGTGCATACAAGTTTTGCTTTAAATAATAGCATACTACCTATTGTAATTATCCCTTCACAAAATAAATTTAAACTATTATATTCCAAAAAAGGCATAATATAAATATTATTATAAAAATAAAAGTTTAATTCCAAACATAATTATATTTATTATATATATTATTATATCATTTATTATTTTATATTTATTATCTTTGTTGTTTATTATTTTAATATTCAATTATAAAAATAAAATTTTTTATATATTTCTTACTTATTTTATATAAATTTGATAGAGTTAATTATTTAATTAATACTTTTTTCATTTAAATTATATTTTAATTTTAATTATATTAATATAATTTAAGATATATATGTATAAGACATTTTAATTTTCATATAAATTTATTTTATTTTTTAATAAAAAAATAAAAAATATCAATTTAGAAAAATTACAATGGAAAGAAATATTGGAAATATAGTTGAAAAAATAATTAAAATCAAATGATATTTCTTATTTTTAATCATAAATTTGAATAATATATTAGTTATTTTGATAATACTAAAAAGATTGAAAATATAGTTGAAAAAATAATTAAAATCTATTAATATCTCTTATTTTTTAATCATAAATTTAAATAATATATTAGTTATTTTAATAATACATTTTGAGAAGTTCATGATTAAACCAAACAAAATACATGAAATTAGTTTAAAAAAATATTAATTCTTTAATATTAATAAAAAAACTTTAACCATTTATAAAAAGTTTAATTTTTCGTAAGAACGTACTTCCTTCATGAATCGAACAATTCTTAAAAAAGACTAAAGTCCAATAAATAGAATAATAGTAAAAAAAGAAAAAATGGTGAGTAAAATTGGTAAAATAAATTTTTTATACTAAAGAGTGATAGTGTTAATATTCATTTGTAATAAGTAAAGATGAAAATAAATTATACCATTCATGAATTGTCTATGATTTGACTTGTTAAAGACTCGAGTTAGTTTGTTTATTTAATTAAATAAATTAAGTTTAAGCCAATATATTGATTTATTTATTAAATAAGCTTAACCTATTTAACTTTAGGCTTAACTTGTTAGCCTAATAAGATAACCTATTTAACTAATATATTATGCTACTCTAATACACTTTAATTAATGAACTGGTTGTATTATAATTATTACTTTTTTATCATTGTGTCTTCTTTTATATTTTCAATTTAAGCATAAATCTTTTCAAAATTTAAAGTTTATGAGTAATGAATTTATATTATTATATCATTTAATCATTTTATTTTTAAACAAATATGATTATAGTTTGTTATGTTAAATTATAACAAATCTATAAAAATAGAGATAGAATTTTGCTTAATATCTTATTTATATAATAAAATTATCATTTTTATACATTTAAGTTTACAAGTTTATTAATAGTTCATTAAGATTTTAATAATTATGCCTAATATTCCAATAAGTTAAGTCAAGGTTCTTAAATTTTATAAATAAGTCAGGTCAAATGAAAATTTTAACTTGTAAATAAATTACAAGTCATGCTTGGGCAAGAAATTTTAAAATAAGTCTAATCTATTTATATTATAGCTTAGTTTAATTTTGAAACAAGCCTGATCTATCTATACTAAGGCTTGGCTTGATCTATCTATATTATAGCTTAGTGTATTTTCCCAAATAAAAGGGAATCATACATAATTAATTATAATTTCAGGGATGAATATAATTTACCCAATCAATTATTCTAACAATTAATTATAGAATTGGACATATAATCAATCAATTATATGATACAAGACTTGACATGCATCTACTTTAATAATTAGATCATATTAATAAATTATAATTTAAGTTTTTTTTAATTATAAGAGTAATTAAATCATTAAATATACATATATAATTTTAAATTTAAATTTAAGATACAAAGAAAGGCAAAGTTAGTAACAATATATATCATTTATGTTAAAATGGAAAAGTTACACTTTACCACCTTGTATTTTCACCATTTTTCACTTAATTTACATATGATTTTTAGTGTTACAGTTCACCTATATATGGTTTCAATCAATAATACTTTTTTCACCTAAATTATTTTTTGTCCAAAATTTAACAACAAAACTTATATCTATTGTGTGTAACTTTAGCCTTCGTAGATTTCAACTTAACTTGATACTCACTCAGAATCAAGTTATCCAGAAAGTTATATAAAAATCCTTACCCATTTCTTTTCTTTCTTTACGATATCTTTATTTTATCTAAATGTATTACATCTTTTGTTTCCTTATTAATAATAAAAGATTAAAACCTTATTTTAGTCTTTTAAGTTTTTAATTTATATCAATTTAGTCTTTAAAATAAGGTTTATATTAATTTGATTCTTAAAATTTTAAGCTTAAGTAAAATTTTAATCCTTCACAATGACCAAATTGATATAAATTTAATCTTCATAAGGACTAAAATTTTACTTAAACTTAAATTTCAAGGATTAAATTGATACAAATCTTATTTCAAAAACTAAATTGATAAAAATTGAAATTTTGGATGATTATAGTAAAGTTTTAGTCATAATAAAATATATACATTATTTTTGTAACTCCTGAGTTAACCTTATATTTTCATAAGCACAACATTGTCCCTCCAAAGTTAATTTTATATCCTTTACAAGCATTTTACTAAGAATTAAGCATTTAACATTCACATCATCTCTCCTATCACATTTCTTATATCATAGTTCAAATTGTACTTAACATAATTTCAAGACAAAATCATGCTTTAATGTATAGTTACATATCATATTCCATCTAATGATTACATAAACAAATTCATTCATAATCCATATCATATGTCACATCATGTTTAAGTCTTATTTCATATTATAAGCAACATAACATTTGTATGTTTAATATATATCATATGACATAATACTTAGAATTCTTATTTCATGTCATAATCTTAAGTAAACAATTCATTTATCACACTCTAACTTACATTGATGTTTAAGAAACATAAATCCTAAACTCGAACCTTTTTGAAATATGATATCATAAAATATATTAGGCATAGTTAATTATATATTCAATTATAAAAACCCCGGCAATAATTCTAAAGTCTATCATTAACTATATAATTGACTATTAAGGTTCCTAAAGCAATTCTGACACTCCATAGTTAATTATAAAGTTTTAAAAAATAATTTTAGAGGTCTATAATTGACTATCAACCTCTAGAATATAGTTTATGGACTTATAGTTAGCTGTAGTTGCACATTCTGGAACATAATTAATAATATGGTCAACTATTACCTAAAAAATTGTAAATTTTATGAAAAATTACATTATTCCTCTAAAAATGTAAGCATTCCATTGCATGTATTACTCAACCAAATCCCAGGTAATCATACATACAACCTTATATCACTTTAATAAAAATACTTTCATCATTTGATCTTATAAATTTCATAAATCATCACATTATTCAAATAATTATATTTAAAAATAAAATAAAATAAAAAATAGTCCAAATTTAAGTCCTAAATTAATTCTTCTTGAAATTAATTAATTTAAGCTAAAATATTTATTAACCTAATATGGAAAAGGATATTAGGAAATTAGATTTGATATTTCATAACTTTAATCACACCAAATTCAAGAGATTTTTTAGCTAAGGTTCTAATTCCCTTTTGGAATCCAAAATAATTTTAATCCTCATAAAACCAAATGAAAATGAGGAGAAATATTAGAAGTGGTAATGTTCTTATGTTGATTACATGAAAAACTTGAAGAAGATTTGCCTTTTTTCCTTGCTAGATTCAGAAAAAAGAGAAGATGATGAAAATTGAGAGAATTTTATAAGTTCAGGTTGGAGAATTTAGGGAAAAATAAGAAGGGAGGTTGATTTAAATCATAAAAATGAGGAATAATGACAAAAGTAATTTTAAGAATATTTCCTAAATCTTCTTTATATTTATGTATTCACTTTTAATAATTCAAAGTCTTAAACTATATTATTCTATTTATTTTTCCTTATTTATTTCTCACCCCATTTCTATTTTACAACTTACTAAAATATTAAATATTATTTTTCTTAATAATTTATTCATAGTTATTTGTAAAAAAAAATTTATATGCATATAAGTTTTACTTTAAATAATAGCATATTAGCTATTGTAATTATCCCCTCACAAAATAAATTTAAATTATTATATTCTAAAAAGCGTGTAATATAAATATTATTATAATAACAAAAATTTAATTTCAAACATAATTATATTTATTATATATTTTTATCATATTATTTATTATTTTATATTTATTATATTTGTTATTTATTATTTTAATATTCAATTAGAAAAATAAATTTTTTTGTATTTCTTACTTATTTTATATAAATGTGATAGAGTTAATTATTTAATTAATATTTTTTTATTTAAATTATATTAAGATAATTTAAGATATATATGTATAAGACATCTTAATTTTTATATAAATTTATTTTATTTTTTAACAAAATTAAAAAATAAAAAATCAATTTAGAAAAATTATAGTGGAAAGAAAGATTAGAAATATAGTTTAAAAATAATTAAAACATATTAATATTTCTTATTTTTTAATTATAAACTTTAAGGGTATATTAGTTATTTTGATAATATTTTCTAGGAAGTTTAGGATTAAGCCAAACAAAACACATGAAATTAGTTTCGTGAAAGTGTTAATTCTTAATGTCAAATAAACGACTTTAAGTAATTTTAGAAAAGTTTAATTTTTCATAAAATTTTATTTCTTTTTATAAATCAAATGACTCTCAAAAAGATTAAAGTGCGACAAATAAAATAATAGTAAGAAAAAGGGAAAATGGTGAGTGGGATTGGTAAAATAGAAATTTTATACTAAAGAGTAACGGTGTTAATATTTATTAGCAATAAGTAGGGATAAAAATAAATTATACCATTCATGAATTATCTATGGTTTGACTTATTAAAGATTTGAGTTAGCTTGTTTATTTAATTAGAGTTGATGTGTTTATTTAATTGTACAAACTAAGCTTATACTAATATATTAACATGTTATTAAATAAGCTTAATCTATTTAACTTTAGCCTTGACTTATTAGCCTAATAAGCCCACCTATTTAACTAATATATTACATTATTCTAATGCACTTTAATTAATGAACTAGTTGTATTATCATTACTACTTTTTTTATCATTGTTTCTTCTTTTCTTTTTTCAATTTAGACATAAATCTTCTTAAATTTTAAAGTTTGTGAGTAATAAATTTATATTATTATATCATTTCATCATTCTATTTTTAAATAAATATAATTATAGTTTGTTATGTTAAATTATAAGAATTATATAAAACTAGGGATAATTTTTTGTTTAATATCTTATTTATTTAACAAAATTATTAATTTTCTATTAAGAAACCTAATTATGACATATATATGTTTAAATTTATTAGCCTATCAATAATTTATTTAAATTTTAATAATTATGCTTAATATGCTAATAAGTCAAGTCAAACTTCTTAAATTTAATAAAAAAGTTAAGTCAAGTGAAGAGAAAATTTTAATTTGCAAATAAATTACAAGTCAAGCTCAAATCAAGAAATTTTAAGGCATGCCTACTTTGCTAACAAAATTATTATTATTTTATTAAAGATATGAGCTAGTCTATTTATTTAATTAAATTTGGTTTGCTTATTTAATTAAATAAACTAAACTTACGCTAATATATTGGCTTGTTTATTAAATAAACTTAACATATTTAACTTTAAACTTAACTTATTAGTCCAATAAACCAACCTATTTAACTAATATGTTACGCTATTCCAATGCACTTTAATTAATGAACTTGTTGTATTGTAATTATTAGTTTTTCATTATTATGTCTTCTTTTTTTTTTTTTCAATTCAAACATAAATCTTCTTATATTTTAAATTTTGTGAGTAATGAATTTATATTATTAAATTATTTAATCATTTCATTTTTAAATAAATATTATTATTTATTATGTTAAATTATAAGAATTCTATAAAAGTAGAGACAATTTTTTTAATATATTATTTATTTAACAAAATTATTTTTTATTAAGAAACCTATTTATGACACATATATATAAGTTTATAAGTCTATTAATAATTCATTAAAATTTAATAATTATGCCTAATATGCTAATAAGTTAAATTAAACTTCTTAAATTTTATAAATAAATTAAGTTAAGCGAGAATTTTAACCTATAGATAAATTACAAGTCAGGCTCAAATAAAAAAATTGTAAGACAAGTATGATCTTTCTATATTAAAGCTTGGCTTAGTTTATTTTTATCTCTAATAATAAGAGAAGGAATGACTTAATTTATTTATAGGAAGGAAGTGTATTTTTCCAAATAAAGGGGAATCATACATAATTAATTATAATTTCAAGGATAAATATAATTTACCCAATCAATTATTCTAACAATTAATTATAGAATTTGATATATAATCAATCAATTATATAATACAACATTTGACATACATCTACTTTAATAAACAAATTTTATTAATAAATCATAAGTTAATTTCTTTTAATTGTAAATGTGATTAAATTACTAAATACATATATATAGTCTCAAATTCACATTTAAGATGCGAAGGAAGGCAAAGTTAGTAACAACGTATATTACTTGAGTGAAATGGAAAAATTACACTTTACCACTATATAGTTTCATTATTTTTCACTTAATTTATATGTGATTTTTAGTATTGCAATTTACTTATATATGTTTTCAATCGATAATACTTTTGTTTTACCTAAACTATTTTCTCTTCAAAATTTAACAACAAAACTCCTATATTCTGCATGTTATTTGTACTTACTTAAATTTCAATAACTCGATACTCATTTAGAATCAAGTTATTCTAAAAATCCTAATTTTATTAAAATGTGTCTTCTACAATGTAGCCCATAATTGATAAATAAAGAGTGTCGAATAAAATTTTTTCGAAGTATATTAGTTCTAACTGAACATTAAATTGAGTCAAAATTTGGAAAAGTAAAAATTACATGTGATGTATATGAATTTTTTGTTAAATTTTAGATAAAGATAATTTAAGTAAATAAAGTATTAATAATTAAAAATATAAGTAAATAAATTAGAATACTTAAAATTATAAATATATTAAATAAAAAAGAGAAAATTATATGTGAATATGTAATTTTTTTAACTTATTTAATTTACTAAATGCGTCCGAACACAGTCTAAGTCATATAGCTGATCATAATCATATTGGCGTGTGGTTTTTCCTTTAAAAAATTCAGACAAATACTTATGCTTATAATTTTGGGAAAAATATGATGAATAAAAAAATTAAAAGTATTTTTGATAAAAACAATTAGAGATGAATTTCACAAAAATCTTTACTTTTTGTTTTCTGTCCTAGATGAATTTCTTTCACCAAATTATATGTTAAAAAATTGGATAGTTCTTCCATACCTAAAGTAAAAGTTGGGGTATGGATACCTTGAATAAATAATTACTTTTGAATTATTCAATTTTTTAGCCATTAAATCTAAGGGTTGTGACAATTTAATTGGTAACTTATTTAACTAGTCAACTAAATTTATTACAAAAATACCAATAATATCTTATTATTAACAAATTTTTCCATCTTTTACCCTGCATTATCTATTTATTCAAATTTTTGCTTCCTTTATTAACATTAGAAGAAAATTTTACTTTTTTTTGTTATATTTGAATCAAATATTAATATAATTTAAAATATAAATATAATTTTTTAAAATTATATTAAATATTAAATGAAATATTTATTACTATTATAAATATAGTTAGTTCTTATAATAATTTTAAGATTAGTGAAGTTGGTAAAGGAGTCTTACATTTTATTTTTCATACATGAACTCTCCCCCAAATTCTATTTCTTCTTAAAAAAATAAAGAAGATTAAATTATATTTATAGTGAATAGAATAATTAATTATTATTTTTAAAAATGATAATTATTATATTTTTAAATTTTATAAACGGAATCATTTGTTTTTTATTTTTATAATTTTTTTAATAGAAATTACAAGTAATTATTTTTATCTCACTAAAAAGTATTTATCTTAATTCTTTAGTATTTAATTTGAATTCATTCAATACATAAAAAATTATCCAACATACTAATAAAAAAATTGAATTTAATCAATTTCTATAAACATCAAAATCCATGCCTATTTTATATTTTATTATATAATCATGAATAATTGCATAATTATCATATTATATTAATATGAATGATTTATTTTATCAAATATGTATTTGATATATAAAAGTAATTGAAAATATATTAAAATTATTAATTAGATAAAGATAAAATCATTACATATATCTTCATAATTTATTAATCATAATGGAATGATGAATGAGACATCATTAAACCTTATTTTAATTTATTTATTTTCAATTTTTTTATTCACTAAATAAGTTTTTCTATAATCAAATATTTAATAAATATCACAATCATTCAAAAATATAAATATAAAAATTTTAATCAAATATAAATTTTATAAAAAATAAATTTAATTAAATAGATTTTATATAAAGTCATATATTAAGATAAGAATACTTTTTAATAATTATTTTAAGTAAAATTTAATCTTAATTTATTTTATAAAATTTTATATTATCAATATCTGTCAATTGAGTTTCAAACATTATATTGGATATAATGAATTCATGCTCTCATTTTCACTTATTACTCTATATTTTAATTATTTTGTAAGTTTATTTTTATAAAATTTTACACTAATGATATAATATATTTTTAATATTATTAATGAACAAGAAGTTAAGTCATTAAAAAATAAAAATAACCAAAAATTTTATTAAATATAAAAAAGTTGTAGCAATTTTTAATAATATACTAAGTGATATTACAAAATTTTATTATATTATTTTAAAATGTTAAAATGAAAATTTTTATTCCGTAAATTGACTTTTAATTTTTAGAATTTAAATTGATTATTGATGTTATAAATAAAATAATTTTACACTATTATTTATCATGCATTTTACATTATTAAAAATTAGTAAATTATTTCTACTAAAAATAACAATTTATAATCACATTTATTTTTTTAATAATATGAGACAAATTCTTTCATTAATAATAGAATATATAAAATTTTGATATTAATATTACTAAATAATTATATTTTTATAGTATTTTATGTCATAAGCTAATGAATGTTTTATAGAATATAAAATAAGAAAAAAAATTGTGTAAACTATTTGGTGAAAATAAAAATATTATATTTAATTTGTTAATGTGTATGATTAGTAAATATAAGAAGTAAGTGAGATAAATTTTTTTTATTTTATTGTCTTATTTAAGTAATAAATAGTATAAACCCTACAAAATAATATAAGTGATAAATATTTATAGTTATTATCGATTGGAGTATTAATACCTAAATTTTTAATTTGAGTAAAAAAATTACAAAAATCTGAGTTACAACCTGCAGCATCCCATCATTTGTCATTTTGGTTAGTCCAAATTCCATCTTCAAAAGAAAAAGAAACAGAAAAAAAGGGAGGGGGGGGGGGGACTGTTTGAAGGTCTGGTGGGGGCAGAAAAACGCCGATTTTGTCCCCGTGTTGAAGTTTTGTTTATCTTTATCCTTCCAATAATCTGTGTTTTTATCTGAAGTACAAATTGGGATTTCCATCACCGCAAACACCTTGACGCAACAAGAAATTGAAAAAAAAAAAAGAGAAGGAAAAAAAGGGTCCTCTTTCACATTATTTTCATGGTCTGTATCGCTGCCACAAATCGATGCATAGGTCCGGAGGAGCCGTCATGGCATGGAACGTTTTCAAGTTCTGTACGGTGCTGCGCGGCGTTGGCTCCGTCATGATCATCGTCGTCCTCTGCCTGGTCGGTCTCACCTATTACGCAGTAGTCGTAGCCAATTATGGACCTGCTCTATTTCATGGCGGTTGGCGTTCCTTGATTGCTTTTGCTGTTTTGCTCCCTTTCCACGCTCTGGTACTTTTTTCTTAATCTGCTTTAATACATTGCAATTACAGGGAAGGAAATTTCATTTCTATTTCATTACCATTCGGAAGGACTTCCATTTAGTGTTTTGCACTATGACATAGTTATAGTAAGTCAATTGCCTATGTAGTTGGCGATGCTATTATGGAGCTACTTCTCTGTTGTTCTGACCGATCCTGGTGGTGTGCCACCAAATTGGAGACCCAGAATTGACGAGGAGAGAGGTTATGTAGACCCATCGGTGGACTCTGCATATATCGACGCAGGCTTAGCTCCAAATGGTTTGAATTCGCTTGGCGAACCAACGCATCACAGAATTCGGTACTGTCGAAAGTGTAACCAGCTTTAAACCTCCTCGTTGCCATCATTGTTCTGTTTGTGAGTTCCTTGTTATGACATCTACACTTTGGATCATGTTTCTGGGTGAAATATTAACAAAGGCATTGCTTTTAGGTGGGAGATGCATATTGAAAATGGACCATCACTGCATTTGGGTTGTAAATTGTGTGGGCGCAATGAACTACAAGTACTTTCTTCTTTTCTTGGTATGTAAGATTGTGCTAAATTAATTAGCAGAATCTTAGAAAGCAAACTCATCGGTTTGAAGCCTATTCTATTTGATTGATATATTTTTAAACATAGAATCTTAGAAGGCAAATTGCTATATACAACACAGTTATATCATAGAATCATTAAAAATACATTATGTGAAATTAAAAAATATATATAAAAAAAAACACCATAACATATTAAAAACAATTTTGCCATGGCCCTAAGAGCTATGTTTAAAAATCAGTATTATCAGTTTTGGATGCCCTTCATTGCTCAATTATGATGATAAATGGAGGATAGAAGAATGGGATATAATCCTAAGTTGGGTCGCAGACTAGTAACCTTGTTCATTATAGTTCTCTCAGACATTGTTGGCTGGGATGTATTCCTATCATGCTGACACATTCTTTATATGGTCCTGCTTCTTTGTATTCAAATTGTGCCATAGGATCAGAGGTATACAAATTGGTTTTAAACCTTTCAGGATATCAGTAATGGAGCACAGAACCAACCTGAAACTAATGATATTAATGATTTCATGAGAGCATCCAAATTGATGGTAAAAGAAGAGCATTGCAAGTCATGGATGTTGAGAGAATGCAAGATGTGTGTAAAATTCAACGTGAAAGGAAAGATGAGTGTTTATAGTTTGAATTTTAAAGGAAGCTTTTAGTCATCTAAAGCTCCCATTAAAAAATGCCTTGTCACTCATTGTTCATTAATTTTTTGATGTCACAAGTTTCTTCAGGCCATTTATCTTCTCTCTTGATATGCTACTAATGTATTTTATCTTTCTTCTAGAATGTTTTACTTATTTGGAGTGGTTTAATAACAATATTTTATACTGTATGCTGTATAGTTTTGCCAATCATGCTTGTTTCATCTTGTATTTATGCCAGTAGAAATGCTGTGTGATAAATGAACCCAGCTGATAATTATAAGAGGAGACTAGAAGTAGACTGATTTCTTCACTGTGAATGTTTCCTGTAGTTTTACACATTTCTTGAGACAGCTCTTGTGACTTCATCGCTATTGCCACATTTCCTGGCATTCTTTTCTGATGATGATATTCCTGGTACTCCAGGAACCCTTGCAGCCTCCTTTATCACATTTGGTGAGTTCTTAAAAGGTGGTTTGCAATTTAACTTATTGCACTATCACGTGCATCCTTATCTTGCATCTAACCTCTGTTGTTTTATACTTGCAGTTTTGAACTTGGCTTTTACAATTAGTGTTATGGGCTTTACAATTATGCACCTGTCACTGGTCGCTTCTAATACCTCCACCATTGAGGTTAAACTCCCCCCCCCCCTCATTTGATTTGATTTGGTTTATCTTATTAAAATAGCTATGCCTCTGAACTTGAGTTTGGTAGTACGACTCCAAATTTTTTGAACCTGTATTCCATCAGGCATATGAGAGAAATAGGACTTCCAAGTGGCATTATGACCTTGGTTGGAAGAAAAATTATGAGCAGGTGACATCTATTCACCCCAGTAATGTGTTTCCAAGGCAGCATCATTACTATCCTGTTACAATGTATATATGATTATACTGTTTTCTATTAACCTATTCTCTGGAATAGTAAGCAAAACTCCGTAAGAGTCAGCTTATGAAAAATATGATTACAGAAATCCACTTGATGGTGCTAGAATAGCATCAGAATTCATTATGTTCGTTCCACTTCACATAGAGGCCATTATTAATGTCAAAATGAACGTCAAAGCTTGCTATGTTAGTTATCATGCCATGATGGGAATGTGTCTGGCATTGGTAGTTTTAATTGAAATGAGGCATTGGTAGTTTTAATTGAAATGAGCTTGTTTCATTTTCAACTGCCATACACTGGGCAAATGACAACATTTCTTCCTTACATACCCATTTGCCATGTCTAAGGCCAAAGTGCCACTCATCTATATCTTTTTCTAGAACTACAGTCTAGGTAGATAGACACTCTTTACTGCCTTTAACTGGTTCAGTCTACATCTACACAATGCATTAGTTAATTCAATTCAAGGCAACGTCCTTGATGTCAAGGAACTTAATAAAAGTACCCCATGGCGTTTCCCTAAGTTATGTTGTCTTGATATATAACTTCTTCCATGATTCTATCGCCTATTTTCACCTTGCAAACCATTTTTATTTTGTTACTTTCAAATCATAAACTTATTGTAAATGCTAAAATAACAATTATCTCATGAAAATTGTACTGAATATTGCAAACCAAATCTAAAGGCTTCATTACTTTAATTCATATGTCTTTCTCAGGTATTTGGCGCTGATAGAAGGTATTGGTTCATTCCCGCTTATTCAGAGGAGAATCTAAGACGAATGCCAGAGTTGCAGGGTCTTCACTATCCAACAGAGCCTGAAATGGAAGCCCTCCAGCAGTTGTAGCCTTGATTAGAAGTGTCTAAAGAACATCCAACAGGCATTTCCCAACAAAGCTCTGAAATTTTTTAGTAGGCTGCCACGGCACAGCCGTTGGATTAAACTGGGAGGTGTCCATCTTGAAGTGCTTCTTCTACGCCATGTTTAAGTTCCCCTCGGTGCTCATCAATCATCATGAAAGTACTGGATCATGTGTAATATGTAGTCTAATTTATTTTTCTTCTTCTAGGTGAGAACTAGATACGGATGTAATTCAACTTCAATCTTTCTTTTATGTTTAGCGGGCTGGGCAGTGATCAGCAATCCATCAGAAGATGCTGCAGAGACGGAGTTGTCTGTGATTCTGAGTGTGGGAATGTTTTTGCGTGTTTATTATCTCAAAAGTGCCAATTTTCGTGATATGGAACATCAAGGTTAACCTTTAGGAGAAATGACTTGAGGTCTCACTGATTCCAAGAATTGTACAAATTTTCTTATCGTCCCCAAGTTTGGTTTTGTACATGGAGACTGTTGTTGTCATGTTTGTGCTGCTAGGGTCAATTGCGTGCCTTTTCCATAATTATTACTCCTAGTTTCGGAGATATGAATAACGAGTACACAGTTTTAACTAACTAGAATTTTCTAAGAAACAGCAATCGAAGGATTATAGAATGTAAATCTCAGAGCAAGAGGGAGCGAGGAGGCAGAGGAGACATGACATACAACAATTATCCAATGGAACTGTATGTGTAATGAATTATATTTCCATATTTACAGAAAAGAGAAATAAGACTTTCGGGTGTTGTCTTGCCGTCCATTTGCCACAAGAAATCATTTTCTGATAACGTGCATCTCCCCTGATTGTTGATCAACATGCTTAATCCATCTTTTATGGTAAGCATTAGTTTCCGAACTTGAATTCCCACCGGTGGCTGATACTTGTGCGATGTCAAGTCCTTTCCCCACCGGAAGAAACACCGACCGAACAAGTCGCCGTGATCCTCCATCCAGAACGCTTCGCCATTTGAAACTGGTAGCCGCTTTTGAATTCGCATTCTTGCACACCAGCACCGCACCTTTGCTGCTCAATTTGGCAAGCCTCAACACTCGGGCGAAATCCTTTCGCCGAGAATCCACTACCAGGAAATCTATGCCTAGTAAATCTTCCATGGCTTCCTCTGGTTCTCCAACGATGATTTCCGGCGACATACCTGCGTCGCCCATACTTTGAGCGTATTCCGACCTTGATCGTTCATCGGGGACTATGCACACGTGGCGTCCGCCCGTGTGGCGGCTTGCTATGGCTAAACCCATACTTGTGGGGATAACTCCGCCCTGCGACCATGTCTCGACGATGAGATTGGCGTTCCAACCTGCAGCCATGGCTGAAACAAGCTCTGCCACGCCTGATTCATGATAAAGCTCACACTGCAAGAGACACGAAGAGTATGAAAATCAAGGTAAGAGATGGAACAGAACAAATAGTCGGTGAGACTTAAAAAGATTAGACTTTGAGATATAGAGCTTACAGATTTAACTGTATCGATGTATGCTTTCGATGCAGTCTCCGGGGACCAAACTAGTTTCATTTATCCGGTGATTGCTGGTTCTGTGTTGTATATGTGGGGGTTGAGAGTCTCTGGGAGGTTGGAGAGAGAACTAAATGCTGGCTAGGTATGGCGTAAAGAAGGGGGATTGTGGTTGGGCTTTTATGTGTGAGAAAGACGAGGAGAAGCACAGTCATAGCATTACATTCTAGAGAGACAGACCGTTGACATTTGATCCAAGTTGTTAGATTCGGAAAACTCTGTTTGTGGGTGGTTTCTGAGCTGTTTACACCCCTGATTTTCTTGGTTATTTCTTAGTAATCTCTTCCTCGCTCTCTTCTTTTAAACTTCTTTTAGCTTAGAATGTTAGACTAGCTAGACTTGATAAATACTCCTCGGAAAGGATATTATACATCATTAATTAAATAATATGTTAATATATTATTATGCTTAAATACATATTAAATTTATTTAAAAAATAAATCTTATATATTATATAATAATATATCAATAATTAAATGTGATACTATATTAATACACTACTTAATTATCATATAATTTTCCATACTTCTCATAAGAGATGGAAACTACCATCGTGGCGAAGGAATCATCCATATTTCATTTTTTTAATCCAAAAGATATTAGACACCAACTTTTTATATTTGAGTTTCTATTACTAGCTGATTTGGGTTTTATTAAGATAAATCAATTAATTTAGTGGAATGGGCAGAAGGTAATTAAGGCAGGAAAACAAGTGCTATTAAAAGAGAGAAATATTGATTTGGGAAATGTGGTTTGGTCGGTTGAGAAAGTAGGAAATATCCAGAAGAATATAGAATTGTCAACAAGAGAGAGCTTCAAATGAGTTGAAGAAGAATGGCTGGGATTTTTTTTTTTATGTCAGCGCGTCTGAATGATATGAACGATGAGTGGGATCCGTGTCCGATAGAAAGCAACTATTACTACTGTAATATACAATGTGTATATAAATGAAGAAAAAATTATACAAATGTTAGAGTTCATATTTATAAATAATAAATTTTAAAATATAATATAAAAATAAAAAATAAAAAATGTAATTAATTTCAATTAAATTAAAATTTTAATTTATTCAAGAAATTTTTATAGAAAAATATTTTGGGTTAAAATACTATTTTTTAAGTTATAAATAATATAAATGAATAAAAGACATACAATAAAACATAATACTTGCAAATGGATATCAAGAAATCTGAAATGATGTTTAATTAATTTGATATATTTTGGGAGTCGTAAAAAATTGATAAAAAATCTCAATAATATATATATAATTTGAAATATAATATTTGAAATTAGATGTGAAGAAAATATTTACAAAATTTACATAACTAATTTAATTTTTATGTTTAAATATTTTTATTGAAAATAAAGTACATAATTATATAATTTGATTAATACTTTTTATGTTAAAATTTTGATAGGGACGGACATAAAAAGGAAAAGAAGAAAAATATGCAATAAAGCAAAGATGAGGATGTGACTCTAATGTTAAGTAATATAAAAATTAAAAATAAAACAAATACTCAAATAATTTAATTAAACTAAATCTTTGGCTTATTTAAATTATTTTATAATAAAAATAAAATATACCATGTTATAATAAAATAATTGCAGCGAACATGAATTAAATATGCAATAAAGTAAACAAAATAAATTGAAATAGTGCAAGAATTGTACCTTTAATAAAATTTCAATTGATGTATATTTACTTTAAAATATATCACTTAAAATTGATATAAAATTGATAAAATTTAAATATATAGGTTTAATCTTAATTTTTGAATATTTTTAAGTAATAAAATATGTAATTAATTATTTCAATTAATATTTTATATGTAAAAGTTTATGTTAATTAAAATGTTTTATAATAAAATCAAATATATCTTGTCATATTTATGTTTAAGTGTCAAAGTTATAAATAATAGTTATGAAAGTGAAAAAGGAAAAAAGAAAAAATATGCAATGAAATAAATAAAAAAAAGAAATAACAATTGAACTATAAAGTAATATAAGAGTTAAAAATAAAATACATTATTAAACAATTCAATTAAACTAAGTCTTTTAATCTATTTGAATATTTTTATAACAAAAATATAAAATATCATATTGCATGTATACTTTTTAGTGATACTAATATGTGAGCAATAAACAATAAGAGCACATTTGGTACATCATATAAGAGAGACATTATAGTTGATTAAGTGTTTGAACTTTACACAAGATAGTATAATATAATCTAGTTAATTTATTTTATACGGTCAACATATGATAAATTAATCCTCCCCCTCTAGACTTATTATTATAGAATAAGATTATAATAAAATTTATCATTCTTAATTTAGTCTTAACTTATTTTTATATCATTCAATCTTAATTAATAATTATTGTTTAACCTGATTTAGTTTTAAGCTATTTTATCCTTAGAAATATCAGTAATTTAAGTTTAAACATATTAATAATTTAAACTTAACCTGTTTTAACTTATTTATCATTGCTAATTTATTCTCAATTTACTTTAATTGTAAAAATATTGATAATTATTATTTACATATAAAATAGGTAAAATACAATAAATATATCAATAATTATTAATTAAAGTGATCATAAAATATTAAAAAATTATAATTATCAAATATCACAAAGTATATAATTGAGATATAAAATATTTTTAAAATAAGACTAATTTTTTATAAATAAAATGTCACTACCTTAACCCAATTATGACTGATGTGAGACTTATTTTTTTATTTTCACAAATCTATTTTTAATTATTTAATTTGATCTTGATTAACAATATCATGCGTAAATAAAAGAAAATGATACTTTCGAAAAAAAAACATTCATTAGAGTTCATTAACATTTCTACAAAGAAATGAGGAGGTTATGTATGCTTATAATTCTCCCAAAATGAGAATAAACAAGTTTAACTAACACATGAAGAGTTAACTTTTTATAAGATTCCATGCTACCATGCTACCATGAATGAATTTTCATGAAATCTAGCTTTGAAGAGGTGAATGTGAAGGCTCAACTAAGAATTTATAAAATAAATCACAAATGAGTGAGTTAATAATCTATAATATTATCAATAAATCATAATAGCTTACCTATCAGATTATTCTCCTTTAATAAATTATATCACATTTAAGCTTTTTTTTTTTTTGGTACACAGGAAATGCTTGTAAACGAGGAGGGAGTAAACTGGGGTGGTCGAATGCCCCCCACATTTACTAGAAACTAAAAGCTAATAATAATAAGATTAGCACATAATCATTTTCTTTTTTAATGTATCACATAAAAATATTCATGACTAATTACACTTAAGATCATATTTCATTAGAAAAAATGAGCAATAAATAAAATGCATTCATCCATCTTTTTTCTCTCGAGTTAACTTTATACTCTTCTACAATCTTTCTATCCCTATCCCTTTAAGGTTTGCCTTTATACCCTTCACAAGCATATCATTGAGAATTTTCCATTCAGTATTTACAACATCATTCCCATCACATTTCTCATCTTCATTATCACTAATGGCATAATTCATAATGTAATTTTAAACACTAAAGTTCAAGCTCCATCCAATATAGTCACAATTCAATTTTAATGGCCATAAGCATTCACACATATTATAGTAATCAATCCATAAAATATTTCTTCAACACATTTCATCCCATGAGTAATGCAATAAGTTTATTACTACACGTGTTATATCATAGAACTTCTATTTTCTCATTTCATGATTATCCAAGTCATGCACTCATCTTATAATTATCATAAACAACTTATATTTAATGTTTAAAAACTAAATACCCTATGTTGGGCCATTATAAATCATGAATACAAAAAACAAATTGAGTATATGTTACTATATGATCATTATGATTGTTACGTTTGAGTGATATTTTATGAATAACTTAAAAATTATAAATATATTATTCATGAAATTTATTTCATATGAAAATAAACTCAATTAATTTTTTATAAACTATTCATATGCTTAAATTAGCTAAGTTTTGAAAGGGTTATGCCTTTTTAAACAAAAAAATTCAATTTTTGAAATCTTAAATTTTTTACTTTTGTCTACTATTTTGATGATGTCTCAAAATACATATAAGATATTATTTAAAACTAATTTCATTTAAAAGTAGACTTAATTACCTTTACAATAATAGGTAATTTGTTTAAAACAAATGTAAGATGAAAGAGTTATGTCTCTTCAAATTCAACGTAAAATTATGGGTTCAATAAATCAATTAACCAAGCAATTTCCTATCTTGAAATTGCCTTTAGATACATAGAATTGATTAATTACTCGATTCTGAAACTTAAATTTACCTCTAGACTCTCATAATTGATTAGTCACTCAACTCACACATGAAAATTATAGTTTTCTATGAAAATTTTACTACTCATCTAATTCTAAATATCTTTTAAACACATATATTATACACCAAATCTTGATACAATCATTAATACACTTATCTAATATATTATATCACCTCTCTTTATCATTTACTACTTCCACCACATCAAAACAAGCAAGATTCAAGATCATAAAATAACTAATATTCCCTCCATATCATCATATAACTTACAAAATGTATAAATTAGCAAAATTATCTACTCACTTGTATAGGAAAAGGGTGCTAGAAAGGTTAGTTTAAAGATCTTTCAATTCTATCATATCAAAATTCACATATTTTAAAGGTAAGGTTTAAAATATCCAACAAAACTAAATAAATCTCAAATTTTCGTCATCATTTAAAAAGAAATAGGAATATTTTTTATGAAAGCAATATTCTTGGCTTAATTGGATGAAGAAATAAAAAAGAAATAAGGATTTCTTTACTTAACTAATAGAGTGGTAGAGAGATTGTGTAAGGAGAAAGTTAAGAGAAATACAAGAGTGGGAAGAAATGAGAAAGATTGGGGTTTAGGGGGCTGATAAGAAGGAAAAATAGTAACTTAGGGCATTTTTGAAAAATTAGTCCATAACATTTTCCACACTTATACACTCATTTATATCAATACATAGCTTTCTACTTTATAATTCTAATAAGTTTTTCCTATTAAAATTTTACCAAATTCATATTCCTATATTCTTAATTTTATTGACTATATTTTATTCTATATATCACACATAAGATTTTTAACTTAAATAAATTTATCGATTATCTTAATTATTCTTTCTTATAAAGTAATTTCTAATTTATTGATAATTAGAGAGGGTGTAATAATATTTCTCCCTACAAAAGAATTCATCCTTTAATTCTCAATGTATAAAGTATTTTAAAACTGGTATGAAAACATGATTATATTAAAATTACTACTTATCGAATAAATAACGATATTGTTATTGCATTTTCGACTCTAACTTCTACGTGGCCTCCTCCATTCTAGGATGTTCCTATAAACTTTCATGAAAGAAACCCTTTTAGATCTCAACTTTTAAACTTAGTAATCTAAGATCTTTACTAATTGCTCTTCTTAGGATAGTTTAGGATCAAATTGTAATGGCCCATCTTGAATCACATGAGACTTATCTAATAGGTATTTTTTAAGCATAGATACATGAAATACAAGATGGATCGCTTATAAACTATCTAGCAACTTCAATTGATAAGCTACCACTTCAATACGCTTGAGAATTGGAAAAGGCCAAAAGAAAAACAATGCTAATTTACCTTTTTTCTTAAATCTTATCACACTTTTTCATAGGTGAAACTTTTAGAAATATCATATCTTCTACTTGAAACTCTAATTCCCTCATTCTTTTGTCTACATCTAACTTTTGTTGATTTTGAGCTATCTTTAATTGATTTACAACCACATGAACCTTCCTAGGATGATATAAAATAAAGCAATCATAATACTTGACTAACTCTATCCATCTTCTTTATCTCAAATTAGGATTTTTTTGCTTAAAAATATACTTCAAACTCTTATGATCCATATAGATTTTAGTGGTTTCTCCGTATAGGTAATGTCTTTATAACTTTAAGGCAAAGATTATCACTCTTATCTCCAAATCATGTATAGGATAATTTTGTTTATGTCTCTTTAATTATTGGGAAGCATAAGCTATCACCTTACCGTGTTGCATAAGAACACATCTAAGTTTAGTCCTTAATACATTGTAATACACTACATATCCTGTGTTATTTAAAGAAAGTGCCAATATTGGTGCCAATGTCAAATATGATTTTGGTTTCTAAAAGCTATTTTTATATGCATTTGTTCACTCAAATTTGACTCCTTTTTTGTCAATTTGGTTAATGGTATGGAAATTTTAGAGAAATCTTTAACAAAACTTCAATAATAACCTATCAATTTAAGAAAAATACAAATTTCTATAACTAATGATGGCCTTGACCAATTTTCTACTGCTTTAACCTTTTAAGAATCCACTTAAACACCATATGCTCTTGGAAAATAACATTGGTAGTTCAAAACTCACATTTGAAAAACTTTACATATAGTTTACGCTCTCATAATATTTACAAGACTGTTTAAAGATATCAAACATACTCCTTCTCACTTTTTGAGTACACCAAGATATCATCAATGAAGATAATAATAAATTTATCCAAATATAGCTTGCATATATGATTCATCAAACCTATGAAAGTAGTGAGGGCATTGGTCAATCTAAAGGATATTGCTAATAACTTAAAATAGTCGTATTGAGTCTTAAATGTAATCTTAGGATTATCTCCTTTATGAATTTTCAACTAATGGTAACCTATATGTCAAGGTTAATCTTGGAGAAGTACTTCGTTCTTGAAATTGATCAAAAAGATGATCAATATGAGGAATAGAATATTTATTCTTGATAGTAACCTTGTAAAGCTAATAATAATCAATACATAATCATATAAATCCATCATTTTTCTTCACGAAGAAGGTTAAAGCTTTCTAAAGTGAAGAATTTGGACAAATGAAATCTTTATCTATAAGATCTTGTAACTGTTCCTTCAACTCTTACAATTCTATTAGGGCTATTCCTTTGGGGACACATTAAGGAATTATTTCACTATTGGAACAATATCGACATCTAGAATGGGTTGATTCAAATATTGCATTAGTGTCAAGTATGTTGACCTTATTTCTAAATGATTCTTTAAGATTTAATGCTTGAAATAATTACAATAGAATACATTAACCTATCTTTTTAGAATTCAATAAGTATAAAGCTCTCTGTAAAGAATGTTACGGATTTATCAAAATAATTTTCACATGCATTGTACTTAGATAATCAGTCCATTTCCAATATCATATCATAGTCACTCATATCAAGTAAAATCAAGCTCCATCAACTCTTGCAATTCTATTAAGGTCATTCCTCTGGAGACACATCAAGGCATTATTTCACTACTGGAACAATATCAACATCTGGAATGGATTGATTCAAATATTGCATTAGTGTTAAGTATGTTGTAGCTCCTTTCTAAATGATTTTTTAAAATTTAATGCTTAAAATAATGATAATAGAATACATCAACCTATCTTTTTGGAATTTAATAGGTATAAAGCCCTTTGTAGAGAATGTTACAAATTTATCAAAATAATTTATACATGCATTGTACTTAGATAACTAATCAATCTCCAATATCATATCATAGTCACTCATATTAAGTAATATCAAATCTACTGGTGTCATGTGATCATGAATTCTTATGAGACAAGCCTCTAATTTATAGGTGGCTATAATGGATTTCTCTATAAAGGTCATTATAATTGAAAAGATATTTAGGATTTTGGTGGGTTTACCTAAGGTGGTAACAAATTTCTTTAATATAAAGGAGTGGGTAATACTGGGATCAAATAAAACTTTAATAGCAAAAGTTTCAATAGAGATAGTTCTTATCATGATAGTATTAGAGGCATGTGCCTTTTAACTAGGTAAATGCATACATTTGAACTTGATTCCTACTTGCTTCTCTTCTTTGGAAAACACTAACACTCTTTGAAGGTGCCTAAGGGTTTCTAGAATGTGGAGCTGATGGAAGATTTGAGTTATTCTTTTGAGATATAGAATAACTCGCTCCTTGGCTCGTAATATTTCCAGAGGTAATCCTTTACCTTATGCCTAACTATCTCGTATTTGAACCATTGTCCTTCAAAATGGTTACAAGGAATATCATGGTGAAACTAGCATTTAGGGCACTAAGGTCTTCCATCACCTTACCTTGATGATTGATTTTATTGACTTAAAGGATTAGGATGAATTTTTTGCCTTACAAGTTATTTCTTAAAGAATATTTACCTTGAAAAGATAATAGCCTCATAGTGGAACCACTTTCATTATGTCTAAAAATAGCTTAAGAAGGAATATTCTTTAAAGAATGTACTTAACTCAGTTTCCTTAAACTAACTTCTCTTCCTGTTCCCTTCTTAAGCTTACCATTTCTTTCTCTCATTAACTCTTATTTCTAGTACTAGTGTTTGGTTTACCACTTCTTGATAAGTAACATCACGATCAACATAAACTCTTTAAAAGTCGAAATCTTTGAGGCTATGAATAAACCTTTTAATTTTAGCCTTCTTTATAGAAACCAAATGTAAAGTATATCAACATAACTGGGTAAATTGAGTATCATACTTTACAATAAATAAGCCTTCTTGTTTTAGAGTCTCAAATTCTCAAACTTTTTCTTAATAAACACTTACTGGTAAGAAGTGATCTATGAATAGTTCTTGGAAAACTTTCTAAGTCAAAGGCTCTAATCATGGATTTTGATTAGTTACTGTATTAGTGAACCAATAATAGGTCACGTCATTTAGTTGGTAGCCTACCAATTCAATCAACAAAAAGGTAGGCTTTGTAACAGCTCACCTAACCTTATAATGTACTCAAAAAATTGATATGGACCCACAATTGAATTAAGACCAGAGTATCTAGGTGGGTTTAATTGAAGGAACTTTCCCCTTATGGGAAAGGTACGCTCATGCTTACATTCTCTTCTTTAATTATGGCTTTTATTATGATCATTAGGATTACCTAAATGTGCACTTTGATTCTTTAGGGTATTATACCCTAACTGTTGGGTAAAGACCGTATTAACTTGGTCTAGAACGTGTTCTAGAAAAGGCATAATCCAAAGTGGAAAATTTTGATTAATTTTTTCACTAGCCTTTTTTTCTATTATTACGAGCTTGAAGACTTCTAAATGATTCTCCATTTCTAGGGCGATTAGCTTACGCTTAACTTTGTGTGTTAACTGTTTCCTAATTATTCACAAATTTCTTAAATAGTTATATAATAATTTAAATAATCACCACATAATTCATCAATCAATTTATGATATGGTTCATAATGCACTATATCATATATAAACTCTATCACCCACCACCACGATATAATAAGGTCCATTGAAATAATACTAGCGATACGTGACCCCCGGGGCACATATTCCATTAGTATAATTTTAGTTAACACCTATCATGATAGCATATAGACATATCTTAAGGGCATCATCTTATTAGGAATCTAGATTATACTTTAATATTATCTTTGTCATGACTTTAACTTGATCGTAAACTTGTAAAAATAGATTAACCTAACTCTATCAGGTTAACTCAATGAGTAAAAACTGTATGTCAAGTCAGTCTTCGGTCGAACTATTTTTTCACCAAATTAAGTCTAAATTGGATTGCTCTCAGTCCTAATCCTAGGTTAACATTTATCAGGTGAGTTTTTATAATTCATTACATTTTATTATTATTATCATATTATTTATTTATTTATTATTAATTTTATATTATTAATTAATTAAAATTTATCATTATTTATTAAATATAATTATATGTCATTATGACTTAAATTTTTTTTATATATAAATTACTCATATATATTATATATGAAAATAAATATATATTATTAAATATATGTTTAATAAAATAAATATATATTATTAAAACCTAATAAATGCATGAATTTGTATTTAATAATATATACATTTAATAAAATAATTTAAATTTTATATTGAGCAAAAATTTTATATTATATATATTTTTTAATAAAATGAATATATATATTATTATATATTATACATTTATATATTTGTATTTAATAAAATAAAATTTATATTATATATTATGTATTTGTTTATATTATATTTTATTTTATATATTTATTATATTTAATAAAATAAATAAATATTATTAAATATATGTTAATCAAGGCCAAAGTATAATATATAAAAATAATATATTTAACAATTTATATATTATCAAATATATATAAATAAATAATTATTTATATAATATATTAATAAAAATAATTATAATAATTTCTATATAATAATAAAAAATACATAATAATGTATTATATTATATAATGTATATTATATATTTAAAATTGATACCAAAATTATTTATTTAAAATTTTTAAATAATTTAAAATTTTAATATTAAAGTATTAATTTAAATTTTAATATAATTATTTATTTTGATAAATTTATATAATATATATTGATAATATTAAATATATAAGTTTATTAATTTTAATATTAAAAATAATTTAATATTGCTTATATATGTAATTTTAATATATCAAAATTATTATTTTAATATTTATATAAAAATTAAAGATATAATAATAAATTAATTATTTATTACTTACTAATATGATCAAACTAATAAACTAACTCAATAATTCGATAGGTTAATACTTATCAGCCTCAATCCTTTATCAGGTCGAGTCACTGTTATTATTTTTTATACTAGTCCTAGTCCCAATCTCAGACCAGTAAAATTATACCAATTTTAGATCAACTCGTTAAACCCAACCCATTTTGACACATTTTACCAAATCGTGACCAATATAGAACTTATTTTTTTATTTTCACCAACTTATTTCTAATTATTTAATTTGATCTTAATTAATAAATATCATACATAAATTAAAAAAATGGTTCCTTAGAAGAAAATATTCATTGGAATTCATTGAGTTTCCTACAAAAGATGAGAAAATTAAGTATATTTATAGTTCTCCTAAAATAAGGATAAATAAGTCTAACTATCTCATGAGGAGTAAGTTCAAATATCTCTTATATTTAAATCTATGAAAAAATGAGACCCAAAATATATTATTTATAGGATTTTGTGCTATCATACTACCATCAATAAGTTCCAATGAAATCCAGTTGTGAGGAAATGGATATGAAAGTTCAACATAAGAATTTATAAAGTAAATCATAAAGGATGAGTT
Source organism: Sindora glabra (assembly GCA_020226215.1). Classification (NCBI taxonomy): domain Eukaryota; kingdom Viridiplantae; phylum Streptophyta; class Magnoliopsida; order Fabales; family Fabaceae; genus Sindora; species Sindora glabra. The sequence goes on from CM035236.1 coordinate 3,536,285, forward strand.
TGAGACTTAGTGAGCAAATAATCGATAATAACATTAATAAATCATAATAACTTACCTATTGAACTACTATTCTTTGACAAATTATATCACATTTAAGCATATTAGTAATTAAAAGCCAATAACAAGAAAATTAATACATAATCATTTCATTTTTCAATATATCATATAAGAATACTTATAACTAACTATACTAAAGATCACATTTCATTAGAACAATGAACCATAAATTAAATATATTCATCCATCTTTTGTTTTCCAAGTTAACTTTATATTCTTTACAAACTTTCCATCTTTGTCTTTCTAAAATTTGTCTTATATCCTCTATAAGCATGTTACTGAAAAATTTTCATTCAGTATTCACAGCATCATCCCCATCATATCTCTCATCTTTATTACTACTCATGGTATGATTCACAATGTAATTTTAAACATTAGAACTCAAGCTCTATCTAATATAGTCATAATTTAATTTTAATGTACATCACAATATATATTAATATTATTATGCCTTCTTATATGGCTACAAGCATTCATGCATATTATAGTAATCAATCCATAAAATATTTCTCAACACATTTCATCCCATGAGTAATGCAATAAGTTTATTATAACACATATCATATCATACAATTTCTATTTTCTCATTTCATAATTACCTAAATCATGCACTCATCTTATAATTATAATAAACTACTTTATCTTTTATGTTTAGAAACCTAAACACTTTATATTAGGTTATCATAAGTCATGAAAAAATAAAATAGATTTCGGTATAAGTTACTGTATGGTTACTATGATTGTGACATTTAAGTGATATTTTATGAATGACTCTAAAATTATACATATATTATTCATGATTTCATATAAAAATAACCTTAATTAGCTTTTTATAAACTAAGTCATTTGTCCTAAATTGACTAAATTTTGAAAGGGTTATGCCTTTTTAAATATAGACATAAAAAGTCAATTTTTTCAAAATTTAGGGTTTTTGACCTCCATCTACTATTTTAATGATATCTCAATATATATATATATATATATATATGATTTGAAACTAAGCAATTTGAAAAAAAAGCTTAATTACCTTTACAAGGATAGGTAATTTATTTAAAATAGATGTAAGACGAAGGAGTTATGCTCCTTCAAAATTGGCATAAGATTCTAGGTTCAGTGAATTGATTTACTAATTAATTTACTTATCTTAGTCACTCGGTTTACATATGAAAATTATAATTTTTTGCAAAAATTTTATTGTTCATCCAATTCTAAATGTCCTTTAAATACATACATTATATATCAAACCTTGATATAATTATTAATACATTTATTTAACATTTCATATCACATTTTTTTTATCATTTATTACTTCTATCACATTAAACAAATAAGATTTAAGTAAGATCACAAAACAATCAATATTCCCTTAATATCATCATGTAGCCACAAAATTCATAAATTAGTTAGATTATCCACTTATCTTGTATGAAAAAGGGTGTTATGAAGCTAGTTTAAAGATCTTTCAATCTTAATTACATTAAAATTCATATGTTTTATAGTTAGAGTTTAAAATACCCTAATAAAACTAAATAAATTTCAAATTTTTTCATCATTTAAGAAGAAATATGAATGATTTTTTATGAAAGTAATGTTGTTACCTTGATTGAATGAAGAAATCAAAAAGAAATGAGGATTTCTTTGCTTGATTGATAGAGTAATTGAGGGATTGTGTAAGGAAAGAGTCAAAAGAAATGGAGGAGTGGAGAGAAACGAGAGAGATTAGGGTTCGAGTGTTGATAAGGAGGAAAACTAGTGTTCTAAGGGTATTTATGAAAAATTATTCTCCATCAAAATTTTATCAAATTCATATTTCCTATATTCTTAATTTTATTGACTTTACTTTATTTCATATTTTATACGTAAGATTTTTAACTCAATCGAATTTATCGATTACATTAAGTATTCTTTCTCATAAAATAATTTTTAATTTACTAATAATTAAAAAGAGTATAACATAAGAATACTAATACAATTGTGTTATATATATTTATATAATAACAAATGTATAATAATATAAGTTTATATTATCAAATTATTTATACAATTGTTTATTAAATATTTGATAGCATTATATTTTATTCTTTAATTATCCTATGCTACACTATCATTCTTGTTTATCTTATCATATCATATACTATCACGTCCTTTCTAAATGGGCACTAAAAGTATACATAAATAAATATACAATGGACCAAATAAAAGGAAGATGATATATCTCTAATGTTAAGTAATATAATGGTTAAAAATAAAATAAATAATTATATAATTAAATTAAATTAAATATTTAAATTATTTAAAAAAATTATAATAAAAATAAAATATATGATAATATAGTTTTACTACTCAGTGATATTGGCATTTAAGCCTGTAATTAACATAAGTGAAAAATATGCAGTAAAAGTGTAAAATAATAAAAATCAAGTGAAACAATGAATGAGTTATAAAGATTTAATAAGATTTCAATTGATATATATTTAATTTAAAATATAACACTTAAAAATTTATATTAAGATAATATTGACAATTTAAAAAATAATTTTAATTTTGAATTTTTTTAATCGAAATAATAGAATATACAATTAATTATTTAACTAATACTTTTTATATTTTAATGTGTTAATTTAAAGCATATTTATAATAAAATTAAATATATAATCTTATATTTATATTACTTTGTGACATTAAAATCAATGTTGTAAACAATACCATGGAGATAAAAAAGAAAAAAGAAAAACATGCACCACAGCAAATAAAAAGAGCAGAAATAGTAAGTAGATTGAAAGTAAAGTAATATAAAATTTAAAAATAAAATATGTAATTAATTAATTAATTAATTAAATTTAATCTTTTAATTCATTTAAAATATTTTTATAACAAAAAATAAAAAATATTTTTCTTGATGATATTAACATTTGAATTGTAAATAACATAAGTAAATATAAAAAATAAAAGAAGAAAAGCATACAAAGAAGTTAATAAAAAAAGAAGTAAAGTAATATAAGAGATAAAAAAATAAAATATGTAGTTAAGTATTTCAATTAAATTAATTTTTAACTTATTCAAAATATTTTTTAATAAAAATAAAATATATTATATTATATTTATACTATCCAATGATGCAGATATTTAAGTTGTAAATAACAAGAATAAATATAAAAAATATACAACAAGATGGATGAAAAAGAAATAATATGTAAAATGTAATAAAATAATAAAGCAAATGAAAAAAATCATTGAAAAGAAAGTAAATGAAAAAAAGAAGAAGAGAGGGGGCTCGTGAAAGACATTGATATTGGATTGATGTTATGTAATAGAATAATAAAGCAAATGAAAAAATTATTGAAAATAAAAGTTGTTAAAGAAGAAGAAGTGGACACATATATAATTCTTTTGGAGAAATAAATCCTTGTTTTAGTGATGAGAAAGTATTGATACTGTCACTGATGTTGACGTGAAAGATATTGATATTGGATTGATGATATGTTCAAATTGTTGCTTATTCTAGTTGATATTTGCTTGCTTTGAAAACATTACAGCAGCACTTAGGCATCGTGTGTGTGTGTGCGTGCTGACTGGTTGCCTATTTGTCTGCTTTCGTCATTGTATACGTGGAGATCGCTCCAGACTCAGCAGCCGATGTGGACAGTGCATATTCTCCACCCACTCCCAACAATGTCAATATGTATTACTCGTTCCATAAATGAGTTAAGAACAATTCTTGCTAACTAAACAGGGAGACAAACCAACGTTTTTAACTTTGGTAGGAAACCGAATATATCATCATCGTCCACCAGCCAGCAGAAACAATATTCTTCTGCTGTCAAATTGTCAATGTTACCTAATTTAATTTATAATTAAGGGGAAGCAGAAAACTGTGATTCCATCCTGGCTTCATTTTTGTTTACAATGGGTTATTCAATTTTGTGTAGTTTGATTATTTCATACATGACAAACACCAAGTCCGAGTATAGGAAAATTGGTGTTGAAACTAATTAAGAATTCAAGAATATGCGGTAAAGCATCTTTCTCGCCGCCAAGACTTTATATGTTGCGGTCGGTCTACTTTTCTCCGTTTCATGAAACAAAAGGAAGACCAACAACAACGTATATAATAATAATCTGGGAATGTTATTACAAAGTCCGTATTTTAAGATATTGAATATTTTTATTATTATATTAAATTTTATATTTTTACTTTTAAATTTAAAAAAATAATTTAACAGTAAAAATATTTAACTTCTTAACAAAAAGCTCTCCTCAACATCATTGTGATTACATACTAAACATTAGTCTATCAAAAAAAATAAAAAAATAGCCGAACAGAAAGAAACGTTGGGGATTAATAAAAGATAACGATGGTTGTAATTTGATTAATGTACAAAAGCATCTTGGTCCAATTTTTTTTGTCTCGTCTGGTCTCGCATTAAGAAACAAACAAGAAATATAGACGGGGGAATATAAAGTCATTATATGCAGTGTTCTGGAAAAATCGAACCCTGATAGGAACATTCAATTGTTGATTTATAAACTTTCCTGTGCTGAAGTTGATTTAACACCTGGGAAATCAAAAGCGTAGGAAGACGAAAAGCAATTGCCAACCACAATCTCAAGGACTCTCCAACTTTTCCAATCCCAACTATTTCTAATCAAACTATAATTGCGGGGAATTCAATATTATCCCTCTTACATTTTAACAATAATTTCAAAATATTTTTGCTTATCAAAATACAAGTGCCTCATAAATTTTATTAGTTTTATCATGTAAACTTCTTCCAGGCTATGTATCAACTACTAATAAAAAATTATCACCACATTATCACTAAAAAAATAATAAAATAATTAATCCCTCAATTAACCTTCTTTAAATTTTATTCGAAATCAATTGTACTACTTTACTTTTAAAAAAAATACAATGTTAGGCAATTTAAAAAATCATCTCTTATCTTAACAAAGAAATTCAACATGGCCGGGTAGAATAGAATATTAACTGGACTATGATATTACTAATTGAATAAAAGAAAAAGTCTTCGCTGAAATTGAAAGCCTTAAATTCCAATTTCTGTTACAGTCTTTTTTTTTTTTTTTCAACTCCATGTTACTTTGTTCCATTGCTATCGTAAAAAGGAGGAAGGATATGCAATCTTTTCTATTTTGAGTTCCCGTTTACTGCATTGAACGCACTTTAATATGTAGCATTTTTCTATTTTGATTTTGCTATTATAGTGTTGCGTGTTCCAAACATATTGCTTTAATTTTGTTTGAAACTAATTCTTCTAAAAATGCATTTTAAAATTTTTAAAAATAAAGTGAGACATCATAATTTTTAATGAAAAAATCAATAATTTAAAATTAAATAAATAATAATTGATTAAAAAATAATTTTTAATTTTATAATTATCCACTTTTTTAAATTTCTTATAAAAAATCATAATATCTTGTGTCACCTTTTAAAGTGCATGCACTTTAAAATGGATATGTTTATGAGGCATACTAAAATTCCTTCAATTTTCTTTTAAGCTATCAAGACAAATAAGATATAATGCACCAATACGTTGTGACCGTTTCATATGACAATTATGTTTTCATATCTACCATTTCTCATTGGAAAATAGTGACAAAACAAAGCAATCGACCGTTACAAAACTATTTTAGCTGAAACAAGACTTTAGGAGTTTTAATCTAGTCAGCAAAAAGTTTTATTTTAATTCAGTCAGCATTCTATTTGGTCACTTAGGATTTCAATGTTAAGATAATAGATAATTTTTCAAAATATTTGATATTAAATTTATTTTGAAAGCTAAGTAATACAATAAATCTCTATATTATTAATAAAGAAGAGTTTTTTGGCAGCACAATCTTTTTTCAACTTTACACGTGTTCCGCTGAAGGGCAAAATTTTGCCGCCCAACACTGTGTACTCTTTTTACTTTTTACTTTTTTCTTTTTATTTATATTATTTATAACTCAAATATTATTAAATAAATTTAATACAATATAATTTATTTTACATAAAAATGTTTTACATAATTTAAATTTTTTATTTAATTAAATTAATTTATTTTACTATAACTTTTTAACTTTTATTATTTTATAACTAAAGTATTATTTCTCTATATAGTTTATTTTTAACTATAATTTTTTATTTTTATTAAGTTAAAAAGAATGCAATTTTACTGTAAAGTTGTATAGAGAGTTAAAAGCTCATAAATTATAAAGTCTTGAGAAAATCTTGATGGTGTATATTTAATTTGAAATATAATATTTAAAAAATTGATGTAAAAATATAAAAAAATTCAAATAAATAAATAAATTCAATTTTAAATTATAAAATATTTTTATTAAAAAATGAATTATAAATAAATAAAATGAAGAAAAATAATGCATAAATTGTTATATCTTAAGAAAATCTCAATTAATGTATATTTGAATTGAAACATAATACTTAAAAATTTATATCATAAAAATATGGAAAAAATTTAAATAAATAATTTTGATTTTAAATTTTCAAGTATTTATTTTAAAAATATAATATATAATTAATTAACTTAATCAATGCTTTGAATTTTATATTAAAAATACAATATTGAAAGATTAAAATAATTAATTTATTTAAACTTTGTCACTATCTATTTTATATTAAGTCTCAAATATTATATTTTAGTTTAATCATACACCAATTGAGATAATGTTATTGAGTAATATATTTTCTATTTATTGATTAAAATAATTAATTTATTTAAATTTTATCAACATTGTTTCTCATCCTTTCGTCAACTCAAATGCATTTTTTTCTGTCCATTTTTGCTTTCTATAATTCAAATGTTATTGAGTAATATAAATAAAAAAATATATTTTCTATTTATTAAAAATATTATGATTGAGTTGAGGGTTTTAGTTAATTAAATTAATTTTTTTACATATACTATTTCTAATATTTATTATAGTTCACACATTATTTTTTCTTTTTATTTGCTCAATTACATATTTTTTCTTGTTTTTTCCATTTTCATTCCTATTATTTATAATTTAGTCACTAATATTATTAAGTAGTATATATTGTATGATATATTTTATTTTTATTATATAGTAATATTTTAGATAATTTAAAATTTAATATAAAAATCATTTATTGAATTAATTACTTATATATTTCATTTATTAACAAAATTAATTTAAAATTAAAATTAATTTAACTTGTACAAAGTACGTTTTACACTCAAAAGGATCCTAATCTCAATTTCTCTTCTTTTTGTTTGCTCCATTGCTTATTTTTCATTTTTTTTATATACACTCCTAATGGTTAATTCTTAAAAACTAATATTATTAAGTCATACAAATATTACATAATATATTTTATTTTCAATATAAAATATTTTAAATAATTTAAAGCTTTACCGTAAAATGCATTAATTGAATTAATTAATTGGCTAGCTACTTTTTGGTAAAAATATTTTAAAATTAATTTTTTTATTTTTTTCATATTTTTTATTTTTATGTACACTTTTATTATTTATAACTGAAATATTGATATTATTTAATCGTATAAATATAATATTATATATTTTATTTAAATTTTTATAATTAATTTAAATAAATTAAAATATTAGTTCAAAAATTATCAAACAAAATAATTAATAAATTATTCTACTTTTAATAATAATATTTGAGGATTAAAATCAGATTTATTTATTTAAATTTTATAAATGTTTCCTTAATATCAATTTTTAAGTGTTATAAATCAAATTAAACATAGATCAATTAGGATTTTGTAAGGCTTTATACTTTATATATTATTTTACATGATTTTTTTAATTTTTATCCACTTATATTATTTACAAATTAACAAATATTGAGCATTGTAAATTAAACATAATAGAATTTATTTTTAAAATAAAAATATTTTAAGTAAGTTAAAATTTTTATTTAATTTACTATATATTTTATTTTCTAAATTTGATTATCTCATAATTCATATATTGTTTTTCTTCTTTTTATATTTTCCATTTTATATTTTCCTATATTTCATATCACTTTTGTCACTTATAATTTTTTTTTGGTGAAACACTTATAATTTAGATATTAGTATTATTAAGTAGTATATATAAGATAATATATACATTATTTAATTCTTTATAAATATTTTAAAGAAAGTAAATTTTTATTATGAACATTATTCGTTGAATTTATAATTCCATATTTTCTTTATTGAAAACAATAATTGATGATTAAAATCAAAATTTTAAGTTATTTAAATTTTCTCAATGTTTTATTGATATCAAGTTCTAAGCACTATATATCAAATTAAATAATATAAATGATAAAAAAATATTTAATTGAATTAATTTATTTTTCTATATTTTTTATTTTTCACTCTAATTATTTATTAACTTAGATATTGTTTCTCTTCTTTTTGTTTGTTTCATTTCATAATTTTTTTCACTTTTTATATTCATTGATATTGTTTATTATATAATATCAATATTAATGAATAGTATAGATATAATATTATATATTATATATTTAAAATTTTAAAATATATTAGACAAATTAAAATTTTAGTATTGAAATTATTAATTGAATCAAGTAATTGCATGCTCTATTTTTCTAATAATAATATTAGAGTAATAAATTAAATTTATTTATTCAAACTTTATCAATATTTTTATATTATTTTCAAAGTAATATCTATCAAATAAATATATATAAATTGAGAGGATTTTATTAAGGCTTTATATCTTATGTATTATTTCTCTTTATTTTATCTATTTTAGTGTATATTTTTCTTATCCTTTTTTATTTAATTATGATATTTAAAATTTAGGATTGGGTTCTTCTAAAGTGCAAGATGCACTTTAGAGGATAAAGTACATCATATATTTTAAAGGATAAAGTGCATCATCCAAGTCATTAATAAGAAAATTAATAGCTCATGATTTTATAAATAATAATAAATAAAAAAATAATTTTTAAATTTATGATTATCCACTCCCTTGATTTTCTCATTAATGGCTTAGATAATACACTTTATCCTCTAAAGTGCAAAATGCACTTTAGACTTTAGATGAGCCGAATCCTAAAATTTATACATCAATATTTTTTAGTAGTATAATATATTATAATTGTTATCTTAGAAATATTTCAAATAATTAAATATTTTATTCAATTAATTAATTTATTATATATTTTATTTTTCTCAATACTTTATATATCACATATTATTAATTTTTTTACTCTATTGCATATTTTTTTATATATGCCCGTATTTTTTATGATTTAAATACTGATATCACTAAGTAATATAAATATAATATATTATATTTTATTTTTAACTAATCTAAATATTTTAAATAAATTAAAATATTAATTAATTTTATATTTTATTTTTAAAAACAATAATTTTATAATTAAGTTAAGTTTTATTAATATAATTTTTTATTTTTTAGATAATAATTTTTAAATATTATATTTTAAATTAAAATTATATTAATTGAGATTTTACAAAAAGTTTATGATTCATATATTATTTTTTTTCTCATTTCATCTACTCTATTTTATGTTTTTCTTATTTTCTATTTTTTTAATGATTCTACTAAATCTTCAAATGCAAGATGTTAAATAATATATATATAATATAATTTATTTTATTTTTATCATAAAATTATTTTTAATAAGTCAAATATTTTTATTTGATTGGATTAATTGATTACATTAAATATTTTCTTCTTTTAATTTATTTTGTTATATTTTTTTTCTTTACTAATATTACTTATAGTTTAGACATTAAGATAACTATATAGTATTTATATAATATAATATATTTTATTTTTATCATATAATAATTTAAATAACTTTATATTATACAAATTATTAATTAATTTAATTATTTATACATTCTATTTTTAAGAAAAATATTTTAAAAATTAAAATTAACTTCATTTATTTGAAATTTATCAATATTTTTATATCAAATTTTAAGTATTATATTTTAAATTAAATACATACCAATGAGATTTTATCTATCTTTATTATTTCTATTGTTTTAAATTGTTATATTTTAAAAACATATTTAATTCAGAGTAATTTGTGCATAATTTTTTTAATGATAGGATAATATCTAATAGTTTTTACTTTGAGATGAAAGTTATTTATTAAAATATAAAATATATACATTGATAAATATAATTTAAAAATAATTAAATATTGAGATCATAATTTCTATTTATTTTAATAAGCATATATTATTCTTTATACTATCAATAAATAAATTACTTATATTTATTAAAAAATATTTTTAAAACAAATTCATCATTAAATATGATTTGAAAATGTTTTTATTTTAAAATATCTTAAATAAATTATAATTTTAATATAAAATCTATAAATTGAATGAGTTAATTAAATTCTCTTTTCTAATAAATATATTCTAGAATAAAAAATTAAATCAAGTTATTTAAAATTTTATATTATATATTATCTTTCTATGTATGCCGAAAAAAGTATTTTAAATATGATATGTAAGTACTTTTATTATAAAAAGTTTTAAATAAGTTAAAACTACTTTATTATTTTATTTTTATCAAGAAGATAAGTCAATTCGTTAATGTAAAAGTAAAGAGAAATTATAAAATAAACTAATAAAAATATTTATTAAAATATTTGATATAATTTTTTCTTTTAAATTTAAAATTTTCATTTGAATGTAAAATTTAAAAATATATATACTGAAATACATTAATATAAAGGCATTTGAAAAATGATAATGCTTTAATTGATCAAATGATGTTGTATAGATAGTTTGAAATAAAATTATTTATATTATTAGTGAGTAGGAAGATGTTATATTATTAAAAATAAATGTTATTATAAATTTTAATAAAAATTAAAAAAAAGATTTGGGAATTTTCATATGATATAATAAGATATGAGTAAGTGGTGATATAAAATCTATTTAGGCACTAAAATTATATTCGTAAATAAAAATTGTATTTTTATTAAAATATCATTATCATTAGATCCTTGTACTTATTCCACTCCAATATTATTTTCATGTATCAAATATAATTAAGAAAATATTTTTCTATTCTATTTTCATTCTTATTTCATCAAATATATAAAAATTATTTTCTCTTATTATTATTTTTTACTTTTATATAAAATTATATAAGTTATGTATAATGAAATTTAAAATAATAAAAAAATTTACAATTTATATTTTTCAAATTTTATTTTTTATAAATTAAATAATATATTGTAATATATCAATATATTCCTATATTTTTAAAAAATTATTATTTTTTATTAAATACAAGCTCGTGCAAAGCACGAGCTTAATCACTAGTTCTAATAAAAATTAGTAAGTATTATTGAGTTTTGATTGAAAATTAATGACTAAAAAAACTTAAATAAAAAATAATGTGTATTGTCATAGTTAAAATGAAATTTGTATATTATATATTAACTGTGATTTTTTTTATCTTCTATTATTACAAGTATCATTTTTATAATTTATCATAGGTTAATTTATTATTTTTAATGAAAATTCAATTTATCATCTCTTTTTCACTTGAAAGATAAATTATAAAATAAAAAATAATTATTCGTACAACATTAAATCAATTCCTTGAAAAATTTAAATTTAAATATCTATCTATCACTACAATTTATAAATATTTATTTATTTTATTCTCATAAAAATATTTCCATAATACATTTATGTTTTTTTTCTTCACCTTTAGTTACTTCAAATGTGTCATTTTATTTGAGATGAGTTTTTTTATTTTTAATATTTATAAATTCATAACTATTTAATTATTTTATTCTTATAAAAATTATTTTATTCTCATAAAAAATTTCTCAAATTATATCTAAGTTTTGTTTCTTTTCTCTTTTCGCTTTCAATCACTTCAAAGTTATGTCTTTTTTTAGATGAGATTTTTTATCTTTATCCTTAATATTTGTAAATATTCTTTTGTACTACTTGTTACTTTTTGTAGTTGCTTGATCTAAATTTCCTATTATGCAAATTTCTTTTTAATTTTTTTTTTACTTTTTTTATACTATTACTATTGTAATTTGATTATCTTTTTTGTTTTGTTTTGAGTGCATAATTTCCTTGCATTTTTTATTAACTTAATGGATAAAATTGTAAATGCATACATTTTTTATATAGTTTATTTTATTAGGTACGGTTTTTTTTATTATTTCACACTGTTTAATAAGAAAAACACAATTTAAGAGGAAATTATAGAAAGATAAAAGTTGTCATATAAATATATAGATTATCAATTATGAAATTCATAAATTTACAGTTAATAATACATATGAATTGATCATTTTTTATATAGTAATTATAACTTAATAGATTCTTAACGTATAAAATCGCAAATGCATATATTTTCTATATGATTTATATAATTTATTTTATTAGGTAAGTTTTTTTTGACTATTTTACATTGTTTAATAAGAAAAACACAATTTAAAAAAATATTATGGGAGATAAAAGTTGTCATGTAAATATATAGGTTATCAGTTATGAAATTTACAAATTTACAGTTAACAGTACATATAAATCGATCATTTTTTACTATCTTAGATTTGTATAAAGATGTTGATATTAATAAATACAATATTTTTTATTTTAAAATTTAAAAATTATTTTATCTTCATTTTCATCTAATTTTATTGAAATTTTATTATTTTTTATCTTTATTTGATTTGATTAGATAATTTTTTTATCTTTATGTTCATTTTATTTTATATCTAATTTAAAATTCTCATTTATAATGCATTTTCTCTTCATTTTCATTTGATATAATGACCCTTTGCTTTCATAGGTAAATGAGCAATTTAACTTATACTTGTTTTTCACAAGATATTTCTTACTAAATACTTTAATATGTGATCTTCATTTGATGGATTCTTACTTTAGTAATTATAAATTTATTTTTTTATTTTATAGTCTAATTAATTATTTCTTTTTTATATTATATTCCTAAATAATTATATTATTTCTCTTACTTTTTTTCTCTTCTATATCATTAATGTATTTTTCTTAAATTTCAACTAATGGGTAGTTCGATTCTTCTTCTAATAATTGAATATCCATTGCACACTTTTTATTTATTTATTATTTTATATTTTTTATTATATTCCAAGAAATTTTTTTATTGTAAAGTACTTTTTAGAAGATATCAAATATGAGTCAATTAAAAGCTATTTCTTCTTTTCATATGAATTAAAAAATATTAAATTTTAATCAACATATATGTCATAATTTATAAATTTTAATAAGTTATTTTTAATATAAAATTATTACTTTTAAAATTTTATTTTTAAAAATTTATTTTATACTATAATATGATAAATAAAAATATATTATATTATCATTAAAAAAATTATTCTTATAATAAATTATTTTATTAAATATTAATATTAATAATAATAATAATTATCTTAAAAATAATATTTAATTAATATAAAATTTAATTTAAAATTAATTTTTTGGGAAAATAATTTAAAATCAATTATTTACTTAAATATTGCATAAAATGAGTATGAGATAACTTTTTTTTTACAATTATTGGCTATATAGTATATATTAATAAAATTTTATCTAATTTTTTATAAATAATGAATATATAATTATAATATTATATTGTTAAAATAAATATTCATCTGGAATATAAAATTATTATTTTTAAAAATTTATTTTATACTATAAGATAGTAAATAAAAAATATATTGCCATTGAAAAATATTTTTTTATCATAAACCATATTATTAGATATTAATATTAATAACAATAATTATATTAAAAAATAATATCTAAGTAATGCAATATTTGAATTCAAAATTAATTACCTATTTAAAATTGAATACAATTAATGGAGAAATGACTCTTCTTTAGAATTATTAATTATATATTAACCAATTTTTTATAAATAATTAATATATAATTATAATATTATATTATTAAAATAAATATTCATCCATGCAATGCATGGCTTACATCTAGTCCTTTAAAATAGAAGATGTTTATTTTTCGTCACGCGATGTGCATATGGTATTGAGATCTGAGCAAATACGATCTTGTCCTTTTTGTCTGCAAGTACAAATAAATAAGATTGCAGATGTAATCTTATCTTTTTTACCCGTGATTACAAATAAATAAGATTATATTTTTAGGAAAGATGTCATAATTTTGAAAACATAGCCAGCTGCGGTGGGGAAGCCATGGGCCTAATTTGGGCTAAAATGAACTTAGGCTTTGAATGAGAACCACAAATAATGGGCTAAAAAGGATTTGGGCTTTAAATAAGAACCACAAAGCACTTTTTGAAGTTCCACCAACTTCATTTGAAAAATGAAGTCTATGATTTATTTACAAAATTTAGAAACAGTAATACACTGACCAAAGTCTCTTTTTATTAAAGAAGATATAACCTGCATTAATTTATAAAGTTTAGTTGTTGCCATACATGCTTCAGAGTGTTACCAAGACAGAACCTCGAAAAAATTTACAACAATTTAGCTACTATGTTTATAGATGCAATAAACATTGATGAAACCCAGCAGTCCCTGCCTGATACCCAATAGCAAGTACTAGACTATCAAGAATATGCAGGAAAAATACTCAGCTCTTTGATCACCTCCTCCATATTCGGTCTTTCGTCTGGAAGTTCATGCGTGCACTGCATAGCAAGCTTTGCAAGCACAGCTGCTTCTGATTTAGCATACCTTCCATTCAAATTTGTGTCAACAAACTCTTCAAATCTAAAGGACTCGACAGCCGTCCGAACTGAACTGCCAATTGTTTTCTTCCCAGATAGAACTTGAAGAACTATAACCCCAAATGCATATATATCACTCTTCTCAGTAAACCGTCCTGTGGTTACATATTCTGGAGCTAGGTATCCCATAGCAGCACTTACTTTGAGAGTTGAGAAAACAACATCATTTGCAAGAAGCTTGGGAAGGCCAGCATCCATAATCATTGGCTTGAATTGATGGCCCAGGAGAACCTTTTCTACAGAAATATTTTGGTGTACTATTGTAGGTTTGTTTGCACCATTGCTGTGTAGATATGCAATGCCTGCACATAAAGGATTAGCCAATTTTAAACAGAGCTAAACATTCAAGTGATTTGTAACTCTTGATTCAGCTTAGTTTGTAGAAACGAAATTACTGGAAAAATATTCCGATTTAATACTTTGCTTAAAGAATACTGGCAGAGAGGAAAACCTGACCTTTGGCAATGCCCTTTATTATAGAAAACCTTTTGGACCAATCAAGCAAATGGCCACTTCTATCTTCCTCGTCAAGATATTGAGACAGGTCACCATTGGGGGCAAAGTCATATATAAGGAAACATTCCCCTCTACTCCTTGAGCAACAGAAACCTCTCAACCTAACAAGGTTGTCATGTATCAATGATACTAATAAGTTCAGCCCTCCAACAAATTCAGCTTCTTCGGCCTTACAGCATGTCTCATTAATGATTCTAATGGCCACAAGTGAACCATCTCTGAGAACTCCTTTATAGACCGATAAGAATTTGCTCCTTCCCAATAAATTTGCCTCAGAAAGGTACTGAGTTGCAGAATCAACCTCATCAATGTTATATTTAAAACGGTTTAGATTTTCATGGGATAATCCACAGCCATTTTGGTCATTAGCCAATAGACCCAATCCATTATGAGAATCAAGATTAACAAGTGGAGATTGACCTCTGCTGGAGAATTGTTTAGGCTGGTCAGGGCTAAACTGCCCTTCAGAAGACTCTGATGTATTCCTAATTTTCTGCTTTCTTCGGCGGCATCTAACAAAAATCAAGAATCCGGCACCTAGTAATGTGATAGTGGTAGTTATGGCGCCTGCTGCAATGATAATTTGAGGAATTTTTTTTGATTTGGTGCAATGGGTCTGATGCAAATTTGCAGGCTTTGGGAATTCCCTTTCAGCTTCGCTATTTATGGATGAATTTGGGACAATCTCGCTGCAAGCACCCAAGGTAGAAAAATCAATTCCACATAAACCCAGGTTGTTTCCGCCTTGGAATCCTTGTCCCAATCTTCTCAATGCTTCATTCCCATATCCAAAGCGTCGATCGGTGAAAGTCAGAATGCAAAAAGAGAAGTAAGAAGAGAAGCTTGGGACGGAAGAGGACAAAATTATCATCCTAGATTAAATTTTGATATAAGGAATAAAGGAAAGAAGAGAAGAGGCATACCAGGCGGAACGGATCCTGATAAAGAATTGTTTCGGACATCCAGAATCTCCAAACGTGGAATATTAGTTAGTGTTGCGGGAAAGGTACCATTGAAGTTGTTAAAGCTCAGATTTAGACTCTTTAGCGTCCCTACATTTCCCAAGCTTTGAGGAATTTGACCACTTAATCTGTTATATTGCAAAGCAAGAAAACTAAGCTGCTTCATGGAACCCATCTCTTTAGGTATAGTCCCCACTAGCTGGTTATAACATAACTGTAGCACTGAAGAGTACAAAGGGCAAATGAACTTAAATTAGCACACAGCCCTTAGATTGCCTCGCACAATGTTTACATATACTACAATTTCATTGAATTGAAGCGCTGAACTACCCTATCACCATATGTATTTGCAACACAACGATATTATTGAAACCAAGGTTAGAAATGAAGTTTTTACCTTATATTTTCTATCCTTTATTTCAGTTATGATGACAACCCAAAAGAAAGATCAGAGTAATATATCCTTTCCATCTATATAAATTTATCCAGTGACAAATTATATAGTACGAGTAAAATTCTATACATGATTTCTATATACGAACCTTGAAGACTCGCCATTTTCCCGATCTCAGGTGGAATGGTTCCGGATAGATTATTTACATCGAGATAGAGATCAACCAGTGCAGTGAGATTTGAAATCTCTTTGGGTATCACTCCAGAGAGATTGTTGTAATGAAGGTATAGACCTGACAAGCCTTTAAGCTGAGCCACTGCCGGAGATAACCTGCCTGAAATGTGCTTTCCTTGTAAGGAAATGTTAGCCACTTTCTGGTGCTCGTTGCACGCTACTCCTACGAAAGAACCACGACATGGGTCGCCGTCACTGGTCCATGATCTAAGCACCTTGTCTTCTGGGTCAAGAGACGACTTTAAGTCCATCAGAGCTTTAAGCTCTGCATTTGCACAAACGTCTTGCAGACTGCGAAATGCAAGCAAAAGAAATATAGGAATTAGAATATGAACGGATTTCATTTCTGATTTTGGAGCAAATTCTCTACAAACTCAAACAGGGAGGCTAAGAAGAGAGACACCCATGTCCGTTTGGGTCTTAGATTTCCTAACTTCAGTTTTGGTTTTGGACTCTAGGAAGTTCTTGGTCATCTGGTATGACCGTCTAACTGTATTTCTTTTGAAGGAAAACAATTTTGAAAGAAGGAGCATCATTAATGACAACTTTATGGGTTGCTGACAGACAGGTTCATATTGCATCCCTCATATCAGGTTTTGGGGGGGAATGAATTTCACTTTTAAATACCACAAAACAACACAATACTATACTCGGCGCAGATGGCCGCCACTACTTGGAGACATTTCTACCCCATAATTAAAGCCATAATAACGATGTGGGTGTTCGGGACCCACCACTTACCTCATGTCTTCGTTTTTCAAATTTTACTTTTGGTAATAATTGGGATATTCAAATTGTATTGGCATGTCATTAATTAAATTTTATTTATTTTATATAAATATTATATAAGATAAATATAATTTAATAATTTAAATTAATGATATACCAATATAATTAATGCACCAATTTTCTTCCTTTATTTTATTTGGCCGTGGATTACGGATTACTGTGTGGAAAATTCTAAGATGACCTAACTTGGGCACCCAGCATGTGGGGAAACTGGTTATGCCCCATCCATAGTTCAGAGATTGTTTCTGTCACTTGTTTATCATCTGCTGAAATATAATTACTCCATATTTTTAGAATTTGAAAATATAAAATAATGTGATAAATTTTAAAACTGTTAAATTTACAATATTTTTTAATACTAATATCGGAGGATAGATTGTGGCATATCCATCTTCAAATTTAAAACAGCATTCAAAGAGATCCTAAAAGCGAACGATATTTTTACCCTAACAGGTCAGAATGGGAGCAAAGAAGACTGACTTTTGACACTTGAAACCCCCTTTACCACGCCCAAATTATTAGTAACTTAAAAGGTGTTCCTCTCATGATTTTGTTATAAAGTAAATTCGGGCGAGGATTCAAGAAGTTATGAACTTTGATCTAGTTTCGAAATCATCACTAACAAATTAGGACAAAAAAGATAGCTTGTTCTTAACTTGGAGTTCGTTCCATTCGTAGCTATTGTACGAGAGTTCTATTTCTTTTAAAAATAAAAAAAAATTAATTGATTATTGTCTAATAAATTAGGAGAAGCAAACTTATTAAATAGTTTTATTTTTTATAAAGTATGAAAAGTTACTCATTTTATTTTTTATATTTTTTATAAACAAAAAATTATATTCATTAAATTTAATTAATAATAATTAAAATTTATTAATTTATATTATAATAATATTAAAAATATAATAATTTTTTATTAATTTTTTAAAAAATTCAAAATTAAATTATACAAAATATAGCACTTTATCAATATGATTAAATAATTTTACATATTTTCTAAAACTTCTATATATAAAATTATTTTTTGAAAAAAATTAATTTTTCATAAAACCTATTTTTAATATGAACCAAACAATTTCACGATATTTTCACCATTTTATTAAGCAATATCAATTCAATATTTGAAATAATTACTTCGTATTATAAAAAATAATGAGAAAGAAGAAGATTCGGCCGAGAGGCTTTATAATGTCCCTGCATTACGCAATAGAAACGTAGAGATGACGTGCGTGAAAAAGGTCCATCCATACTTTTAATCGAAGGAGATTTTAAGATTTCTTAGGTTTATATTCGTTGGTTAGTGTGGTATAATCTCATCCATTAAATGATATTATTCTATATTGGCCCTCTTTGGCCTTTGCTCAGAAATGCTTTTCCCATTGCATGCCAGCCAGCCAGCCAGCCAGCCAGCCATACATATGGGAATGGGTTGTGTTACATGTGGCCGTCGTTTTCAATTTCATTCACTGTATTGGTAGTATATATCAATATGAGGGACACTTTTTAATTTAGAATGGAAGCTTTGATAGCTATCAGTCAGAATCAGGGAAGACGAGATACTGCAGTTACCGCTTGCTCTTCTAATCCCTGGTTATTTTCTTGAGGTATTGGGAATCATGACTTAGAATATGATGTCAGTAATCGATGGCTCCATTCACAATCTCGCCACCATTCTTGCTATATTCCATACAAGTTTTTTTTATATATTTTAACATTAACTTTTATTAATAAATATTAAAATAATATTTATTTTGAATATGATATTATTTAAATGTTTTAATAATCATTTTTTTAAAAATGAAATTTAAAATAAAATATTTTTATATTCTTTATATAAATTATTTAATATAAGAAATTTGATAAGATAAATTTTTATATCTTTTATTATATAAAATTTTATATCTTTTAATATAAGAAATTATTTAATTGATAGTTGATAAGTTAATTAATTATACAAGAAGTATTTTATAAAATTAGTTGTTGAATTAGATAAAATTACATGATAATGTAAAAGGACATTTTAATAGAAATAAATATATGAATAAAATAATTTATATTTATCTAAAAGTTAAATTATATGAATGCATGTCAGAAATTTAGAATAAAAATATAATATTTAATTAATTATATTTTATAAATTTATATATTCATTTGCATAATTTTTATTTTATTATCATTTATAATAGAATTATAATTACTTAAAATATAATTAATTATATTTTATATTTATTCGCATACATATTTTTATATATTTATAGTTTAAATTAAATTAATTATATTTTATAAAAAATAATATTTAGATTTATGTTATAAAGAGAATATATTAAAAATTAATAAAAATAATAAAAATGGATTTAAATTTTTTTAAAAAAGATAGTACTTAAGATAACTTATTAAGTTAAAGTTTATTTTTTGCAAAAAGAATCAGGCTGGTATAACTTATTAAGTCAGAATTTATTTTTTGAAAAAAAAATTAAGCTAGTACCATTTGTTGCAATTTATTACTACGAGGTATTACATACCTACTTTCTTTTATTTAAATTCATTCATAAATAATAATTTACCATAAAACTGAAAAATAAAATGACACACTTACAGTGCATCTCAAAAACATCAAAATAAAAACTTTTATTGTCAAATATTAAAATTAGAGAATTTTTAATCTTATAAAAATTAAAAATAAAATACTAAAAATTTATAAAAATTAAAATTGGAAAATTTTTAATTTATAAAAATTAAATTAACATAAAATTTTAATTAAAAAAATAATAAGAATTCAATATAATTAATAAGAATTCAATTTTTTAAGGATTAAAATAAATTTTTAGTTAAAATAAAAATAAAAATAAATAAGAACTTGAAAGCACAAAACTTTACATAAAATTGTAGAATAGTCTTTTTCTTTTATCTTTTTTTAAAAATAATTATCCTAGATGAATTATTGTATGAAAATTAAACAATAACATATTATTATTTGGATATCAAATAGTAACATAATTTTCTTTAATAATTTAGTTATTAATAAGACTTGATTTATTCATTTATTTTAAATTTTAGGTTAATGTTACTATTTGAACAATAACATGTTACTATTTGAAGATTAAATAGTAATATACTCTTCTTTGATAATTTAATTATTAATAAAATTTAATTTATCTATTTATTTTAAATTTTTTATTAATATTATTATTTAAATAGTAACATGTTATTGTTTAGAAATTAAATAATATCATACTCTTCTTTGACAATTTAATTATTAATGAAACTTAATTTATCCATTTATTTTATATTTTTAGTCGATATTACTGTTTGAAAATCAAACAGAGATAGTAACATGTTACTATTTAAATA
Source organism: Sindora glabra (assembly GCA_020226215.1). Classification (NCBI taxonomy): domain Eukaryota; kingdom Viridiplantae; phylum Streptophyta; class Magnoliopsida; order Fabales; family Fabaceae; genus Sindora; species Sindora glabra. Next base: position 3,557,377 of record CM035236.1, read on the forward strand.
ATAATATATTACTGTCTAGAAATAAAAAAGTAACATGCTCTTCTTTAATTATTTAGTTGTTAATGAGACTTAATTTATTAATTTATTTTAGATTTTTAATCGATATTACTATTGACAGATTAGATGGTAATATCCTGTTCTTTAACAATTTAATTGTTAATGAAACTTAATTTATCTATTTAATTTAAATTTTTAATCGATATTACTATTTAAAGATGAAACAATAATATGTTACTGTTTGGAGACTAAACAATGACATGTTATTATTTGATAATTTAATTATTAATAAAACTTAATTCATCCATTTATTTTAAATTTTTTATCGATATTGCTGTTTGGAAATGAAATAATAACATTCTTTTCTTCAGTAATTTAGTTGTTAATAAAACTTAACTTATACATTTATTTTATATTTTTAATTAATGTTATCATTTTGAAATAAAATATTAACATATTATTTTATAGAGACTAAATAGTAACATACTCTTTTTTATCAATTTGATTATTAATGAGATTTAATTAATTAATTTATTTAAAATTTTAATTAATGTTACTATTGGAGACTAAATAGTAACATATTACTATTTGAAGATTAAATAGTAATATACTGTTATTTAACAGTTTGATTATTAATGAAATTTAATTTATCCATTTATATAGGATTTTAGTTAATGTTACTATTTCTTTACTAGTTTGATTTTTAATGAAACTTGATTTATTTATTTATTTTAAATTTTTAGTTGATATTATTGTTTAGAGATCAAACAGTAACATACTATTATTTAATATTTTAATTATTAACGAGATTTAATTTATTCATTTATTTAGGACTTTGGTTGATGTTACTGTTTAGAGATAAAATAATGACATATTATTATTTTAGGACTAAACAATAACATACTTTTATTTAACAGTTTGATTGTTAATAAGACTTGTTTGATCCATTTATTTTTTATTTTTTATCAATATTATTATCTGCATACCAATATGTTATTATTTGATATATAAATAATAATATATTATTCTTTGATAATTTTATTATTAAGAAAGTTATTATGGCACTAGTAGATAAAAGAATTAACTAGGAAAAGTTCAATGAAGATTCAAATAAATTTGAATGGAGAAAAATAAGATTAAAATTGGTAAAATGATAATAAAATGAAGTAATATTAAAAAATAATTGAAAACGACCTTTTTTCATCAATCAGAGTGGGCAAAATGCCTTTGGCATTTTATAAACGTGTAGATCTCAAAAAATTATATGAAATTGATATAAAATTTACTCAAATCGAACAATCGAGCATAAAGTTATGGTTCTTCAAAGTTTTGAATTAAATTTATATGTTTTCAGTAGGGTCGAGTGAATCCCATCAAAATCAAATTTTCTTATTTTCTATTAGAAAATCATTGAAAGATGAATGAAAATGAGTGGTCATATGCGAAAATTGATTAACTAATTATAGAGTTATTTATTTTCAAAGTTCCTCATTCACAACTGTATTCTCATAATTAAAAAAATTATATTTGAGAATATAATAATAATAATTATAAAATTGACACCTATTTGATATAAAAATCAGCGTTAGCACCTATTTGAAAGGAAGTTTAAGAAGTGGTATTACAATACAATTTACTATTATTTTTTCAATAAGTTAATATGTAAAATACTTTTAGATGCTAACTTAACATACTAATTTATAATTTATTGACCATGTTAATAAATTATAAATTAACTTATTTATTATACGAAACGAAACTTAACTCTTGACATAAATCTAACACATATACCTAAATTATCACCCATAAAAGACAAGAATAATAAACAAAAGATATTTGAAGAAAAAAATTATATATAATCCTTCTGCAACCTAAACATCTATTAGAAAAATCTCATTATTTTATAATAATTCTTTCTGCTTTGAAAATAATGATGAATACAATGCTAGACTTGTTAAAAAATTATATGATTTAATAAAATGATAAATTAAATTAACAATGAGAATTAATTTTAAATTTTATATAATTTAAAAGGTGATTTTCTAGTTTAAAAATTTGAAGAGGTAAAATACAACTATCTTAAAACTGAAGTAGATGTTTTATATTATTCTTAAAAAGCTTTTAGGGTGTGAGAGTGTTGCCTAAATTTAAAGCTAATAAAAAAATTATAAGTTTATGTAATTCAGATAACATTCCAATCATTCAAAATTTGTTTATTAAAGTTTATTTAATTTTAAAAAAAAATTATAACAATTAGATTTAATTATTTATTTTAAATAAAATACAAAAATTGCCTTAGTTTAAACACAAAAGAATAACCTTGTGATATATAGCCACATGATGTGAGCAAAGGACATAAACTAAAACTTAATAGAGGTTTATGTAGTACAAATAGGAATTTGTTGTATTGCATACAACACCCTCTTAATAAATAGAAGTGGTAAAATACACTAACCTTCCCTAAGAGTTGGTTTAAATGCACTCCCCTCCCTTTAATTTTTAATTTTGGACCAAAGATTCTTGAAAAATGAAAAAGTATTATTCTTCCTTCCCTTAATATTCAACTTCTGTTAATGCACCTGACAAAAGTTTTGTGGGAAGTGTACAACAAAATATTTTGGATAATATTACCCTTATATCAATAGCAATCAAGTTAAACATTGTAATTTGTTGTTTAGTTGATGATATTAAGTTATCATTTTATGATAAATGTATGATTTATTGTCTATTTTTTATTTTTAAACACATACAAAAAAATTATTTGAGATCATCCAAAATTTTAATTTAATATTTTTTTATTCCTACAATTAAAGGAACTTAGTCGTGCTTAATCATTGGATTCTCCAACTTAGTATCAATACTGAAGTTGTATACGGAGTTTTCATAACTATTCACCTCCGCATATAATCAAAAAATTTTAATGCAAACCCTATAATTATATATTCAAGAAAATGCTTAATTATCTATTAAAATGGTAAACTTCACCCTAAAAAAATTTGGTAATCTAATTTTATTCTTCATTCATAACCCCTACAATTCAGCAATGTTCAGCTGTAGTTATTGATTGTCAAATTTAATGATTTATTGGTATCAAACTCAAGAAAATTTATCTTCCTACCATAGTAATTTCTACCAAAATTAAGATTCCCAGAACTTTCAAATATGAAATTTAAGAAAGTTTATTGATTTAATAATATTCAGACTAATTCGAATCATTGTAATTTTATAAACGATTCATTTTTTGGATTGAATAAAAAACATGATTACTATAGTTTTCTGAACATCATCACCACATTCATACGAGCATGAATATAAAAATCAAATTGATTGTTCAAACTCTTACTTGAAAGAACCTTAATTACATATATCTTCCTTTGAACATAGAAATCAAATTGATTCCAATGGATAGTAGCCAATGAAATAGTCACTCTCCAATGTTTACTCGGAAATCAAATGGGCATAAATTTAAGAAATTGTCCTAAGCTAAGAACCAAACAAAGTTTCTTAAATATTCAAACTTTCCATTTAAAGAAATACAATTACAGAACCAGTTGAATTTAAACTTAGGAACAAGCAAAAGTAAGAGGAAATCAAGTGATTGAGCAAGCGAGTAGAGCTCAACCTAGGTGGAATTGTGAACATTGGTGACTGCACAACAGCCAAACCCATAGGCCTACTCTACTTAAAGCCATCATCACCTTCACCAAAATCCTTCTGTCTACGGCAGAAGCTCACCTCGGTTGGCTGGTCTTGCCACAGGAGACACCATAGCGTTGAACAAAAGCTGTGAAAATGACTTTAAGTCATGATTTCTAGTGACAAAGTTAGAAAACAAAATCATTGGTACCCGGGCTGAAAGTAGAAGTCCCACCATTGAAAAGCATCTCCATGGAATTGCATGGTGGGAGAATGATCGTGGGTCGTTCTCGGTGGTGTCATCGTCCTCAATGGTGGTTGTTGCTTTCCATTTCCACCCATTTGGTTTAAGGGAGCAGAGATTATTTCTTATCCACTTCTTTTCTGTTTTTGGTTAATTTTTGGTTTGGTTTTTTTAACTTCTTGCAACAGAGATGTGAACAGGGCTAATTTAGTCTACATAAATAGTAAATTAACTCCATCCTTTACTATTAATATTAGGAGAGGTCCGGCCTAAAATTGAAAATGAAGGGGAGAGGAGTGTATTTAGACCATACTTCAAGGAAGTTAGTGTATTTTACCCTAAATAGAAGTGTAACACGTGGAGGATTACTGTAAAAATGAAAAAATTAACTGGCTACTAGCGCAAGCAAAATATTTTAGAAGATTGTCCCTAGAAACTGCATGTATTGAAGAATGCGTTTGATTTTATTAAATGGAGAGGAAAATTGCTGTCCAATTACAGCTCATAGCTGGGACGAAGGACGTACACTATGAAGTAATTTTCGATAGTAAATTGAAGTTTGTGTTGAAATAGATGGCATTGGCGTGGGTTTGATTTCTCGGACGACCAGGCAATGGACAAGAATGAATCTGGATTTTTATTGATAATTGAAGTTGTGCATAAGTCTATTTATTTGTGAGTCTGTACGATTGATATGCCATACCAAAAACATCGAAGTTATGAAACGCATGATTCATGGGCTCTTTTTGTTGACGGCGTTAAACTACTTTCCTGAGATATCAAGTATTGTTTACATTGGGCTTGTCAGACTTTCCTGTTCTTCAGACATCCATATTACATAATGCTGATGATATTACTGATCCCCTTGTGCTACCAGATGAACAAAGGCACATCTAGAAGTTCAAGAAAAATCTGTAAGGATGGGCAATTATTTCTGAATGCATCTTTGTGACTAGAGACAGGGAAGATCATGATAATGGTGAAATTTGTGAAAGCAAATATGACAGCGAGGATGGTGTTTCTGATAATGAAGATAATAACAATGAGGATGAGGAATGTGATGATCACAACGGCCGTGATAATGACACGGATGAGAAAGTTTCTGGTTAGATTATTAAGAAAAATGAACGACTTAAGAAATTTTGAACATGTTAATTTCCTTCGACATACATCATACCGAAATCGTTATAAATGGTCTTAGTAATCTGCTAAATTTTAGGTCGAGAACATTTTATTGTTGAAGTTTTGAATGAATTGTGACGACTTATTTTTCCTAGCAGTTATTTTGCCTTTAAAGTCTAATTGAAAGTAGATTACCCGTAAGTGGGTTTTTTTCTCCTTTGTTGTGGAACTGAGCCTCTAGCTAGGAGTATGATCTCCATGTGGCACACTTGACAGAGAATTATAAGTTGAAAGGTGTGTTCACGGTAATCTCATGGAATGAAGCCTATATTCCTTGCCTGCTAGAGTTGACTGGAATTCATTAATTTTTATTGTGCAGTCCATTAGGATAGTCTACTCTTGCCACGCAAGTTAACCCTTGAACATGTCATATTTAATAAATTTAAAAATAAAATTTCACTTGTCGACGTGTTGATGAATGTCATCTCAACATAGTCTGGCTCAAAACAAAATAATATAAAATAGTATTCTTTGCGCATTTGCATCTATATATGCAAGGCAATTTTTAGCTCTTATGCATAGTTTCAGTTCACGTTTGTATAACAATGAGATGAACGATTCCAAGTTAACTGATTTTAAGTGTGATTAATTAACCACAATTGATCAAATGAAATATTATTTGAAAATTTGAATTTTGACGACCATAATTAATTTTGAAGAACTTTATACAAGAAAAAATCATAATAAAAATAAAGGCTGAGGTCTATATAAAGTTTTAAATAAGTTAAATAGGCCGAACCGGATTAGGTTGGGCCTAGGCTCCCAATAGGTCGCCCAACCCATTTGCACCCCTACGCGTACGCCATCCATCTCTCCTTCGGCAGTACCAGAGATACGGAGTTGCACAATTTTGCCATGCTAGCAAATTGTTCAGCAATATAAAGGCGTAAACCATCTAATATATATATTTTTTAACAGTCCATGCAGGGACATGAAAATAATTAGCAAATTCTATTTACTGAATACTCAAATTGTTTGGCCCCTGGTTTTATTGTCTCATCGCTAAATTAACATGTAATATAAATTTAACCAATCCGTAAACAGATAGAAACACTGAGAAACATTTCCCAATAAGCTGAAAGAACGGAGTCACAACTGACACAGTCATGGTGATAATTGAAATCATCAAGGCACACAGAGGAATAACAGAAGTTCACACTTGTAAAACACACATTAGTACGCAGAACTCAGATATTGAAGTTAGCCAAAGCTCTCATATCCCCACATAATTACTCAGAAGAAAAAAAAAAAAAAAAGCATGAAGTCATTGAAGAATGGACAATACATGAAAATGAAAAAAAGTATCGTTTGATGTTCATTTAACATATTTCAAAATGGAATAGTATAGAACACAAAAAATTATAACCAGAAAAGGATTAAGGAAGATAATCATTGAAACAATAGATCAAATACAACTAATAATCTGCACTCCTTGGACATCATTAAACATGGGCTTTTGAACAACTAACTCAACATTGACAAATTTATTGGAGCTAGAGTATTCACTTTTGGAACTTCACAGCCCGCCAAATGAATTTGGCCTCAGACTAGGAGATTGATATCTGATAATTTCTGGTTTTGTTATAAAAGAGGATAAGATTGGTTGACATCTTTGTCATTAAAAAAGAAAAAAGAAACGAAAGTAATAGACTAAGCAACTAGCAAATGAATTGGGCAAATATGCAAACATAAAATAGCAGAACCATCAAGTTATCTCAGTTTCTTTACCGTAATTAATCATAACTTCATGGGGTAAAGAGGCATCGTTACTACACTACCCGGACACCGACAGCAAGATAAAATGGATGAGATACAGTTTTGAGAATAAGAATCCACGTTCAAAATCTGTGGAAATTACACCATTACAAGCATGGAATTCTATATTTGAAAACTGAACGAAGGTGGAAAGCAAAATGAAGTTCCAAAACTATAGATGTATTAAACAATTGTACTATAAACTGCTTTAACTTCCATGCTTGAGTTGTTGAGTAGCTTTGTATATTTGAACTAAGCTAACTTTATTGATTGTGTATGTTAGGCACCACTGAAGCTGAAACTTATTCATTAATTGATCAATAAGCTGAACTTTTAGACAAATTCTCCTACTACTATGCAGCCCCAACCACTAAAATCAAATAAACCCAACAAAGCACAAAAGTTGTGAACAATATTGAAATAATAAACTAGATGATATCTTTATAACACTGCCCAGCTTGAGTTCTTGTTGCAAAAGTACACAAAAGTAACACCAAGGAATACGAAAATTGAAACAGAGTTAATAAGCAACATGAACTAATAATTCATGGAAGGCCCTTAGATGGCATTCATTACAGCATTTTACCTCAGTCTTTCATACACGCCTCATCTTTCAGTCTTTAGGTTCATCATACTTGCAAATATTGTTAAATTTCTCCAGTTTGGTCAATGATCTTCAGAGGAGGGTGCCAAAATACAAACTTAGATAAAAAAATTTCAAACTTCTAATCAAATTGTATATATAATAGTTTAACTCATCTGGAGACCGACAAAACTATACTGATTAAATTCAATTAAATTTTACAGTACTACATACAGAATATGGTTCAAGGAATTGAATTATTAAATTTCCATTGGAATTAGAAGCCACTACAGGCAAAATGCAGATATCACTTCGCAAATTCTAATCTAGACCAACAAAAGCAAGCAAAAAAATTTATAAATCAATGAGAAGACATGATGTTTTCTAAAGTAAAAACTAATTGAAGATTCTGCTACCTATTTACCGGTGTCAAAGCAGTTGTCTACCTTCAACCAAGGGATTTCAATGTTCAAGTTACAACTTCCAAGCTGCATATCTGCAATACAAAGAACTACAAAGACAAAACACAAATGTTAAATCATACCTAACAAAGAAGAAATCAAACTAACGAATAATTTGCTTGCCTATGAATAATCAAACAAACGAATAATCAACATAATAACACAGGCAAGCAACAAAGCTGAAAGAGAAAAAAAAAAAAAGAAACCTTTATCTCATTGTATCTGCTTCAAGTAGATTATCAAACAGATGGAATGCAGATAGTAGTACTTAAAATTGGTGCAGCAAATGACAAAAAGTTGAAAAATCCAATATATTTTTGTAGTAAAACTCATCCTTCAACCAAAATTATTTCAAAATTTAAAAACATAAATAAATGAAAATTGAAAACGGTGAGATCCATACCAGATGAGCCAAATGGCCTCTGCAATCTACGCTAAAGACCGAAGTTGCAAAATGCAAAATACAAATTACTATGAAGCAGCAACTCACCTCATCCTAATTGGTCAGTCACTTCATCTTTCCATTAAATCGCCAAGGTTAAGATAAATTTTCCTGTCGACATCATTTTCTCCGTTACGCCTCCGTTGCACCCCAAATTCATCTTGCCCGTCGGTGTCAAAAGATGGAGACGATCGGGAATGCCATCACGTGACTGAGAAGTGAGTGGTTTCGTTGCAATTGGTCAGTGAGGACTTCTCTGCAATTATAAAGGCCCCATTTCAACTCCACTAAATGTGGAGGCGGTACCCGACTGCCTACATTTAGACGGTTGATATTACACCTTGCTTCATCTGCACTTTACAATTCTGCTACGTCATTTGTTGCATGTGGTACAACACAAATTTAATATTATGGTTTTAATTTAGTATGAAACTCGCCTGTGTTGAGTTGTGTTGCTTTCTCTTCTTCCAACATTTTATTACCCTTAAAATAAAATTAAATTTTTTTGGGCAGTAAATTGTAATTTTAAAAAAGAATAGAAGTAGGGACTAAATTGCAATTCAGAAACTAACATTCTTGAGCCTCTTTGCCAACTGCCAGTCATGTTCTTCAAAGGGGTTGACTGGGGTTAATAAACCCCGGTATGCAGAGAGGGTATGGAAGTCTTCACGTTTCTCAAAGTCCATAGCACAATGGCCCATGGTGCAGACTGAATGATTGATTGATGGCGAGTTAGCCTGCCCAATGCAGGCCCAACACTCCCGTTCTTTCCCCGTTGCTCACGAGATTTGCTTTCCATACGACGCCGTGTTGGCCGAAAGGTCATTTGACAACGCCAGGCTCACTTAAACCGCATCGTGCAGCTTCCATTTCGTTCGGACAAACAGCAACGGGAGGGGGAGACAGCAGGAAAATCTGAAAAAATGGGAAAGGATCTCACCGACGACCAAGTTTCTTCAATGAAGGAAGCTTTCACTCTCTTCGATACTGACGGTGACGGCCGGATCGCTCCATCGGAGCTTGGGATCCTTATGCGCTCACTCGGTGGCAACCCGACCCAAGCCCAACTCAAAGCCATCGCTGCCGAAGAGAAACTGACCGCCCCCTTCGACTTCCCTCGTTTCCTCGAGCTCATGTCCAAGCACATGAAGGCCGAGCCTTTCGATCGCCAACTTCGCGATGCATTCAAGGTAATCGACAAGGATTCCACCGGCTTCGTGTCCGTCACTGAGCTTAAACACATTCTCACCAGCATTGGGGAAAAGCTGGAGCCAGCAGAGTTTGATGAGTGGATCCGCGAAGTGGATGTTGGTTCCGATGGCAAGATCCGTTACGAGGATTTCATTTCCAGAATGGTGGCCAAGTGACATAGATGATCGGGAAGACAACTGGGTTTGTTTCTGCTTAGCGTTTCTCCAGTAATTGGGCATATCTCCATCGTTTTATTGCTTTGGAATTTAGATCTATATGGGCTTTGTTGTGAAATTGTGATGTGTGCCCGTTTTTTATTTTTTTATTTATTTTTTCTTTTCTATAAGTGGACGAAATTAATTGATTAAGTTATGCTAATTTTCATCTGAAACAGTGTGGGGCACTTTAAAATTCATGCTATGTAGCTAACCGTGGATGGCTATAGGAAACGGTGGCTCTCCAATTTACCTTGGTTTTGGGTTGTTTTATATGATAAGATCCGAGTCAGTCTATATATGCTTATGTTGCTTAGCTGGAGGGATGAAGTGATGGTTGGGAAAATGTTTATTTAATTTTATTCCGTCATGTATAACAATTCAGTGTTTGCATTTTGAGTCGAGTGGAATGGGGAAGAAAATGATGTCAATGCATATATAATTATATATAGGGAAGATTTTTTATGTACTCTTGCTGCATTAGTAATTAGTAGGCACTACTGTTTGTCAATCATGCGGGAGGTGCTCATAATCTATCCAGATATCCATTACTCCTTGTCAATCATGTGGAGAGTCCTCATAATCCATGCAGATGTCCACATGCTTGTAGTTGTAGGATTTCTCTTGTTCAGTTATTGATCTCGAAACTTCTGGACTTTGAGTATGTTTTATGAGACATTTTCTTTTGCCGTTGCAACATGTTATTCTGTTGGAAGTGATTCTTCTTATTGACGTAAAATTGGAATGTAGAATTCAATATACCAAAAAGATTAGATGGAGATATATAGCCACTGTGGAATATTTGGTTATAAAAATGGTATGCATTGATCGTTTCCTAGTGGTTGATAGTTTGAATGTGTGCTTCCATGAATGTTTGGTGTATATAAAAGCATTTTGATTTGACGTCGAGAGGTTTCTGATGGCTGTCAATTGCGCTTTGCTTTATATTTTTTAGGCTGCTTGACATGAATTCATACTTGGTTACTTATTCAATTCATGATTTTATCTATGTGGATTTTCCCTGTTTATGTGGGCATGTTTTGAACTATCTGTAAGCAAATTGCTCTTCTTCATCCATAGTTAGGGATAAGAGTTTAACCTGGTGGTGAAGCCGCATGCAAAATTATGGTTTGATCAGCATTAATTGTTGTTGGGGAATGAAATATTTGGTCTTGCGTTGTTGTCATGTTTATGAATTGGTGCAGTCTAGGATTTTCTCTGTTCCATCCTAATTTCAAGTGAAAAGTCATGCCTCATGATTCCGTGTCTATAATTTCAATAGGATAGTTAGCAACTCCTGGACATGTTTGAACACTTTTTCTCAGACGTGAGGATTTTTTTCATTTCCTTGGTGGAAGATGGCAATCACTTGTTTAGATTCATGTTTCATCCTTGCATGTGGTTGTTTGTTTCAGTGATGAATGGCCGCTGCGAATTTCATAGATGAAGAAATTTAGCACGGATGCCTTGAAATCCAGCCCGTAACGATTATAAGATGGGTGACAAGTTGTTTGTTTATTTATTTATTTTGCTAAGCTTCATCTTTAATCCATGTCTGAAAAATCCACCGTTAATACATTATTTGTGTGGACAATTAGTTGGCTGCCTTGTCAACGTACACTTGCGAGGAAAATTCAGACTTGATACACAGACGAGTAAATTTTAACTGTTTAGATTATTGATGCATAGATGCTGCTGGGTACCATAATTATCACCATTAAGTTTTGATTTTTATTGGGGTTTGGAAGAGCAATAAGTAAGCAGTTGTACCAGAGTGAGAGTTTATTGATCAGTATCAACTTGGTCAAGTCGTATGTATCTTCAATTAACTATACACTAATGATTTCCCATGCGTAGAATTATGAAGTTTCAAGGACACAGTTTTAATACATACGGATGTGAAAGTTTGCTCCTATATTCCCACAATTTAGTCATAGATACTTCTTTTAGTTGTTTTCTTACATATACGACATAGCAGATACATGTAATGTGAGAATAAGCAAAATTAATTCTTTTGAAATAAATTATAGAGATTTTTACTGTATTATAAGTTACTAGAATAATACTCAAGCAATGCAAATTTGGACTATTTTTTATTCATATATATTATGTTAGAGGGCCAACAAAATTGATGTATATTCCATTTTTTGCAGTGGCTATAAAACAGTTTAAAGTATACCAACTTACAGTAAATAACAATAATAATAAAGTCTTAATAAAGTCTTATTCTACTAAATGCGGTTAGTTACATAAATCATATAACAGAAAATGTAAAATTTTGTTGAAACTCCAAATATAAATGACACACAATAATTTATAGTAAACATAAATATAAAAAGAATAATAAGAACATTTATTTATGAGAAAATTGCAACTACCTCCCTTATGACTCTATGTAATTATATTTACATCTTTTCAATTTTTAAAAATAAAAAGTAACTCTTCAATTTTTTATATACATTCATCTCCTTTTTACTTTATTTTAAACATATATCCATATTCAAATATCCCCAATTATTGAAACATAAGGCGGTAAGTTTATATTTTTAAAAATGAAAAAGGTGCATAAATAACTCTATTAAACATGAGAAGAAATATATGTGAATTAAGTGTAATTTACTCTTTATATGAGACTTCTACCATTAAAAATTGAGGAGAAATAAGTGTAATTCTGTCTTTATTTAATATCTCGTCCAATACTTTAAAATCTTTGTTTGGTAATAAGAAAATCTAACTTAGCAAAAGAGAGAAAGCATTATAATAATAAATAGTAAAATCTCAGTCAGAAAATAAAAATAAAAATTTAAACTATGTTAAGTGAGTTACTATTCCTATTATTATAAAAAAAAATTGTGAACCACTAATCTCAAGGAATAAAAAAAGTGAGAATAAATTAATTGCTTGATTATCTAATTACTTTTTCAAATACGGGGGTCGTTTGGAATATTGATGGAAAATAATTAATAATTGATCGGTTGAGTGAGAGAAAATTGATTATATATTAATTACAGTTTTCTTCATTAAGTTTTCAAAACAATTTACTCATAAAAATAAATTATCAATTATTTTTCTCAAAAAATAAAACATTTACATATATATAGGGATTTAAATTTAGTTAAGTTAATTTTATATTATCATTTATTTATTTATTATGTAGTTAAAAATTATTAAAATTATTTTATTATCAATAAAAATTTATTTAATTTTGTGATAGTGTCATTTTTTTTATTTATTAATTCATTTATAGTGTAAAAAAGTTTATGCTAATGATGGATGAAATTTAAACTTTATGTATGAAGCATCAATTATTAATATTTTAAGATTATTTCATTGATATACAAAACAAGCCTTGAATATTTTCCATGGGAAGAAAGATGAATGCATACTTCAATGAATAATTCTATTTTGTGGCATTGGTTTATAACAGGCAATATAAATTTGCATTGTTCTCTTTGTTTTGCAATTTTGTTGATTTCATGCTGCTTGCTTTAGGGCGACGCATGAATATGATATTTTCTTATATATGATGTGGAGTATGCAACGGAGTTCCTTTTTGTGAAAAATATAAGTGAATAACTTAAAAGATTAATGTATAAAGCTACAAGCATGAATTTTTAATGCCTGAACTTTTTTGCCATGTTTTCTAAGAATGTACCATTATAATTTCTTAATATTAAAATTTAACATTAAAAATATAATAATCATATATCATATATATCACATTATATACTGATATAATGAAAATCATAATTCAATCCGAAGAGAGTGCTAGTGCTTTATTAGGACTGGACTTGGGCCTAACTTATTCTCCCAGTTCTATTAGTATTGCAATCCCCACACTCAAAATCCTACAATTGAATAAATCGTTTAAGCAATTGCCTCTTCAATCAACCAATCATCATTACTAGGATTAGGATTGTGAATCTTTGTTCTACTCTGACTGAAGTCATTCAACTTCTCAAGCCTATACATAATCCGCAGAAGCCCTGGGTCGCAATTTATTCCAATTAGTCGCAACTTGTTTGAATTTATGAGTTTTGCATATCCATCAATTACATAAATAATATATGATGGAGAGCGAAGAGATTGCAGCTGCTTCAGTTCGTTTTCAAGAGGCCATGGATTTCATCAATGAGTTGAACTTGTGGTTTCAAGATAGGAGAGATCAATACCAGTTATTCCTCACAACTCTGAAAGGTAATTTCCAGAGGGGGCCAAATTTGATCCGCAAAACTGTTACTTTTATCCTGGAGGGCCATCCGGATTTGATCAACAAGTTTCGCGGGTTCCTTTGTGATGCTCAATCAGACACCAATATTTGATCCTTATAATATCATTTCCATTTAAGGGAGCAACGCCAGCCAGCGGCCATCACGTGCTAAACCTGACGTTGCTTACCATACATTCTATGATTTTTCCTTAGACACAGTCAATACCAGCTTCTTTACATTGGAGGACTATTATTATAATATAATTTGTAGCCATGTCAATCATTTTTGAGGATTTTCTTGTCTAATATTATCCCTTGCAAATTTCGAAGTTTTCATGAGAGTTTAATAAAAAAAAGCTGAAATTTTTTATATAAATACTTTAATTATTTCAGACACAATTGTATGTGTATAAATTTTATATATATACAAAAAGTCCAAGTCATTGAAATTTGCATAAAATTTTTTTCATAATTTTTTTATTTTTATACAAAAATTATAACTTTCAATAGAAAATTGTAAAAACATGAAAAGTTTACGCAAAACTTATAAAGATACATATTTATACGAACTTTATGAGTAAATATTAGCTTAAACCTTGCAGACACCCTTTTAAATCATTGTTCGTTTGTGCATTGATCTTCGATAGGAAACATCGAACGGATAAAGATTAAGCAAGAAAATAGTGACGCGTGCTAAACTAAATTGAATCAACGTTGGTGGTTTTCTGTGATTGATAAACCACTACTAATACAAATTTTAAGTGAGATAACGCTGACCAGAGAAAACATGTTGCTTGCTATTTTATTCTTTTCCTGTGTTTATTTTTGTTAATCCCATGAGACGGGCTCTGTCTCTGTTGTGATTTCCATCTAAAAGTCCAAGCCAACCTATGCCAACCCTGCCACCCATTCCTAATTGCAAGTAAACATTCGAAAGCCTTCTCACTCAGCATGCAAAGAAGAAAATCCCACATTCGAAACATATGCTGTTTACAAAAGGCATATTATTTTCAGTTTGTATCATAGGTCAAACATGGCTACTTTTCTTTGAGCGGTTGGTTCTTGAAATACAAAATTTACATGTTACACAACTTGCCTACATTCCAAAGAATAGTTCCAGATAATGTACAATGAACAGATATAATAAACAAGTGAAAAAAGAAAACATTCCCATATGAAATGTACAGCCATCTCTGGTAGAGACACTTTGTGCTTTTGCCTTGCGAATCCAGTGGAAAAGCCGTGGAACGTAACTTCATGGACAAAGGGACGACTTTGCAAACTTTCAAGTGGCTGATTATTAACGTTATTGGGCTCTGAGCATTCGCCTAAAAGAGGTAGCTGACTCTCAGCAGATGGATTCTCTGAGCCTTCCCCGTCATCCTTAGGTGACTCATCTGGGTCTTCTCCATCATTTTGTTTGCTAGGACTTCCTCCAGGATCTCCCCTGGGGATACTGTGAACCAAGTCCAGCCGAGCTTCCACCCCAACACGTCTCAGGTGCAACTGCCATATAAATGCTAGTTAAATCATAAATCCATGAATTAGACATGACAAGGCTAATAGGAGATACCAATCTTGTACCTGAAGATGTAAGTTGACCTCATCTGGGCGTGATAGGAAAGGGAAATCGCCTCCTGTTTTCAAATATGCACACCTTGCCTCAGGGTACCTTTCACTCAATTGATCCTTAAGTTGCTGAGGAATTGCACTGTGGTCATTTGTCTTTAAGTGTGTGTTACCGTGTCAAAAGAAGAAACAGAATTATAAGTAAACATTTGACACAATTCTATTGTTAGAGCTGAATCAAGAACCTAAATAACGGGAATATTGTTGAAGACATTAAAAGAAAAAGTGGCCGAGAAGTAAGCCTAAAAATGGAAAATTAACGCCACAAAGGAAGTCACTAAAATAATGCACAGAATTGATTAATTTTATACAATTCTATTGTTAAAAGGAGAAACAGAATTATAAGAGAACATTTGATACAATTCTATTGTTAAAGCTGAATCAAGAACCTGAATAACAGGAATATTGTTGAAGATGTTAAAAGGAAAAATGGCAGAGAAGTAAGCCTAAAACTGGAAGATTAACGCCACAAAGGAAGTCACTAAAATAATGCACAAAATCAATTAATTTTCCTGAAGAGCACATACAAAATCTAGAAACCAAAACTTACTATCCCCTGCATTGGTACCGCAAGTGAGAGTTATATGATAAAGAAAACTAAAAAAGACTATTACTAGTAACGGGGACTCATGTAAATGCATATACACAAAATGTTTTTAATTCTAAACAAGCTTGCACTGCTTTCTGTCATTTAAAATAATTTTGAATGAACATTAATAGATGTCTCAATGATCCAGGAAAATAGTTGGAAACAGCTAGTATGCGCTAACCAATAGAAAGTTAATTGTATAATAGAAAAGCAATTTCAAAGTTTCGCAGAAAGCAAAATAGCTAGCCTGCTATAAACAAAATAAAACTCCATATTTTCATTAAATAGGAATGCAAAAAGTTCATGCTAACAGCAGTTCGTAAACACTTTAAAAACAAAGTCTAGACATACAGACACAAATTAAGACAAGGTTCTGATAGCATACATCCATTATAGTGATCAATGAATCAGAAAGAACAAGGGGTCCCACTGAAGCATCATCAGTCGTCAATGTCAACCTGGATGCCAAGTCTTCCCTTGAGAGGGTTTCAACCTGCATTTAGGCACACGTTACTGAATCAAGTAAAATAAACAGCTTATTAAGTAGAATAAATAAATAAACACGTCCATTATAAATATCTGCACTTTTAGCATACTGGAAGATTCTGATGGCAGATTGTTAATAGCTTCACATTCTGCAAGACAGGCATTACCTGGGAGACAACAAAGTCCACTGAATCTGCAATAAATGGTTCATGGGGACCATCACGTAGTCCTGTCAAGACATACCGCTTCAGCAAAAAGGAAGGGGTCCAACTTACACTGTATCAAGCAATAATAAAACTAGATCAGCTAAATGGTCGAGGACAAAATAGTTCTAATGAAGAGCTAAATGAAAATTGTAAGAAGTGCCAATATGGCATTTTGTGGTAACACATTAACAAAAGACTCAAATCAATCAATAATATGTTAGTAGACCCCCAATCAGAAAGGTCTATGTTAGAAGAAATAAGAGGGTAAGGGAATAATAAAATACCATAACAGAATATTAGAATAAGAGGGAAACAAAAAACAGAATAACAGCATTCTGTTAGGCAACCCAACCAAAGGCAACGGTATAAAAAGGGGAAGTCAACAAGAGATAGGGGGAACCAAGGAAGGAAAAAGGGAAGGGGAGAGAACTAGGTCTTTCGAATAACCTGGGATTGTAAACACATACTTACATTCCTTGATCAGTATATTCTGTTACTGACAGGAACCCATTTTTTGTCAATCAAGATTCAATCTTTCTTCATTCTTTCTTAGTTTTCTTCTACTTTTTGAACTAGCCTATCAACTGGTATCAAAGCTCCCACAATCTTAGGAGCAAAAGATAGATTCTTGAAACTTCTTTCATGATCTGATCAAAGATGGAAGCCAAACTGGAGTCTCTAGAGAAGACATTCGCAGAATGGAGGTAAAATCTTACAGAAGAGCAAGAAGCGAGGGAGGCCAGAAGAGAACTGAGCGACACCAGGCTGAAAAGGGTGGAGGAGCTGCTGGAGGCCTTGGTGAACTGATCAAACCAAGGACCAACTCCAGAATCAACCGCTAATGCTAGTGGAGGAAGGGATAACTAACCATAAGAAGAGGTGGCAGAAAGGAGAATGGGAGGAGCCATTGAAGATCGATGGAGGAAACTGGAGATTCCACTGTTTGCAGGGGAAGATGCCTATGGATGGGTGAGCTGCCTAGAAAGGTATTTTCAAATCAAAAAGGTGAATGAGGGGGAAAGGTTACAAGCAGTCTTGGTAGCCAAGGAAGGTAAGGCCCTTTGTTGGTACCAGTGGTGGGAAGCCAGTTCTCCAAGACCCACATGGGAAGGATTCAAGACAGTTGTAATCAGGCGCTCCCAGCCTTCTATGATGCAGAACCCTTATGAATTGCTATTGGGCCTGAAACAAACCAACACGGTAGAGGAATTCAAGGAGAAATTTGAATTGTATGCAGGCTCTTTAAGGGGAACAGAACCAGAATACTTTAAAGGCATCTTCTTGAACGGGTTAAGGGAGGAGGTTAAAACTGAGCTCAAACTACCAACAACCACATTGGCTGACATGATGAATTTGGCCCAAATGATTGATGAAAAAAATCAAGCGTTAATCAGAGGAGGGATAGTGAAGCGAGGTTATGACAAATCCGAATTCAAGGAGTTCTTACCAGCAAAGACAGTTTCCTATGAAAAAGGGAGTAGAGAAAATTCTCAGGATCTACTGGGGGAAATAAAGTAGCTGATTCTACCAGCAATAGCAACAGGCCCACAGGAAGGGCAAGAAGTAGGATAGGAGGGTTTAAGAGATTAACAGATGCAGAGTTACAAGAAAAGATTAAAAAGGGGTTATGTTTCAGATGTGATGAAAAATTTGGGCCAGATCATGCATGCAGGAACAAACAATATAAAGTGATGCTTATGGAGGATCCACCTGAGGTTGAAGAAGTAGGAGAGACAGAGGAAAAGGGATTCCTAGAGCAGCAAGAAGGCAATTACAAGGCCTTACAGCTCTCACTGTACTCAATGTCAGGCTTCACTTCAAAAAAATCCTGGAAACTGTGGGGCACAATAAAAGAGAAAGAAGTAATCGTTTTAATCGATTGTGGAGCCTCTCACAATTTTACATCTAAGAGGTTAGTGGGAGAACTCTAGCTATTGGTGGAAGAAACACCTACTTACTAAGTGGAAGTAGGTGATGGAAGAAAGGTGAAGTGTCAAGGTATGTGTAAGGCCCTGACATTATAATTACAAGATATGACAATCCAGCATGATTTCTACCTATTTGACCTAAGAGGAGCTGATTTAGTGTTAGGACTAGAGTGGTTAGTTGGGCTGGGAGAAATAAGGGCAGACTTTGGCAAACTACTACTAAAGGTTAGAACAGGAGCAGGGATGCAAGTGATAAAAGGGGATCCAGCACTATCAAGAACCCAGGTTTCTTTCAAGTCACTAGAAAAGGCCTTAAAGGATGATGGACAAGGGTTCTTGTTAGAATATAAAATAGTGACAGATGCTGCAACAGAAATAAATCCTACCCTAATAGTAGTAGAGGCCATTCTGGACAACTTCGAAGATGTATTCCAAGAACCCCAAGGACTACCACCGAACCGGAAGCATGACCATGCCATACATTTGAAGGGAGGATCAACCATTCCCAACCTTCGACCTTACAAATATCCTCACTATCAAAAATCTGAAATAGAAAGGCTGGCAAATGAGATGTTAAAAGTAGGCATCATTAGACCTAGCACCAGCCCCTATTCCAGCCCAATCATATTAATCAAGAAGAAGGATGGGGGTGGAGATTTTGTGTGGATTATAGAGCCCTAAACAAAAGCACTGTGCCAGACAAATGCCCTATCCCAATTATAGACGAACTACTGGACAAACTGGGAGGGGCCAGGATATTTTCTAAAATAGACTTGAAATCTGGATACCACTAGATCCGCATGAGGGAAGGGGTCATTGAGAAGACAGCATTCCATACTCATGAGGGACACTACGAATTTTTAGTAATGCCTTTTGGTTTGACCAATGCACCCTCTACATTTCAATCTTTAATGAATGAAATCCTGAAGCCTTACTTAAGAAAGTTTGCTTTAGTCTTTTTTTATGACATCTTAATCTATAGTCCAAATGAGGAAGTTCATCTATCACACCTAAAGGCTGTTCTGCAAACACTCAGGGAACATACACTGTTTATTAACAAAAATAAGTGTATATTTGGTCAGCCTAGCTTAGAGTACTTGAGGCACATCATTTCAGCAGAAGGGGTAGCATCTGATCCCAGGAAGATAGAAACTATGTGGTTATGGCTAGTCCCGAAAGATATCAAAGGGCTAAGAGGATTTTTGGGAATCACAGGGTATTACAGGCGCTTTGTCAAAAATTATGGAAAAATTGCCAAACCCCTGACTCTACTGTTAAAACGGACAACTTTAAATGGAGTGAAGAGGCACAAACAACATTTGATAAGTTGAGAACAACAATGACACTGCTTCCTATTTTCACAGTTCCAGACTTCTCTTGGCCATTTGTGGTGGAAACTGATGCTTCCAACAGAGGAATTGGAGCAGTTCTACTACAAGATGACAAACCAGTAGCCTTTTTAAGCCAAGGATTATCTGATAAGGCTCAAAATAAATCTATCTATGAAAGGGAGTTAATGGCTATAGTAATGGTAGTCCAGAAATGAAGACATTATCTAATGGTCCAACATTTTATTATACACACCGATCAACAAAGTCTGAAATATTTTAATGAACAACGTCTACTAAGTGAGGAACACTTCAAATGGGCCTCCAAACTAACTGGGTTTGATTTTGAAATCCAATACAAATCAGGAAAGGACAACTCAGCAGCAGATGCCCTCTCTAGAAGGATGACCTTTGCAGCTATCACTGTCCTACAATGCCCAGAATTGGAGAATTGGATAGAAGAAGTACACAAGGATGAGAAATTAAGCAATATCATTAGAGACCTGTTAATCGATACTAATTCTCATCTTAGATATCATCTTCAGGGGAACAGACTCTTTTTCAAAAGAAAACTGGTGCTGCCCAAGACCTCTCTTCACATTCCCACTCTTCTAACTGAGTTTCATAATTCTCCCATGGGGAGCCATTCAAGTTTTTTCAGAACATACAAACGATTAGTTGCAGTACTGTATTGGGAAGGAATGAAGCGCGATGTTCAACAATATATCTCTGCTTGTGATGTGTGCCAACGAAACAAATATGAAACTTTGGCACCTGCTGGACTCTTACAACCTCTGCCTATCCCGCAACACCTCTGGACCGAGATTTCAATGAACTTCATTGGTGGCTTACCTAGAGCTAAAGGGAAAGACACTATAATGGTGGTAGTTGATAGATTCACCAAATATGCTCATTTTTTAGCCCTTAGCCATCCTTTTACAGCTAAGGACGTTGCCTCTATATTTTTGAAGGAAGTAGTTTGACTTCATGGGTTCCCTACATCAATTATCTCTGAGAGATCAAATCTTCCTTAGTAAATTCTGGAGGGAACTATTCCCGTTGGCAGGCACTCAATTAAAGTTTAGCACAACATACCACCCCCAGACAGATGGCCAAACGGAGGTGGTTAATCATTGCTTGGAAACATACCTACGGTGCTTGACCAGGACAAAGCCAAAACATTGGCCGGACTGACTAAGTTGGGCAGAATTCTAGATTAACACTAACTACAACAGCTCAACGAAAATGACTCCCTTCAAAGCTCTATATGGCTGTGATCCCCCTATACTCTTGAAAGGAACCACTGTCCCTTCTTCAGTAGAGGAAGTTAATAAACTAACTGCTGAAAGAGATAATATACTAGCAAAACTCCAAGCTAACCTTCTCAAAGCCCAAGACCGCATGAGAGCCCATGCTAATCAACACTGCAGGGAGGTTGAGTTCCAAGTGGGAGACTGGGTCTATTTCAAGTTGCAACCTAACCGCCTTAAATCACTAGCTAAACGCCTAAATGAGAAGCTTCGCCCGCGATTTTATGGCCCCTTTCAAGTGATAGATCGAATTGGACAAGTTGCCTATCACCTACAACTTCCAGCAACAAGCCTTATACATCCTGTCTTCCATGTATCCCTTCTAAAGAAGACCCTACCCTCTCAAATCAGACCCCAACCTTTACCCCCTATGCTATCGGATGAAGGGGAATTACAAGTCATATCAAACTAAGTATTAAACACTTGGGAAGGACCTCATGGAGAGTTAGAAGTCCTCATCAAGTGGCTCAACTTACCAGAGTGCGACAATAGCTGGGAATTCGCAGCCACCATCCAAGACACTTTTCCTGATTTCCACCTTGAGGACAAGATGAAATTTTTAGGAGGGAGTATTGTTAGTAGACCCCCAATCAGAAAAGTCTATGTTAGAAGAAATAAGAGGGTAGGGAAATAACATAATACCATAATAGAATATTAGAATAGGAGGGAAACAGAAAACAGAATAACAGCATTCTGTTAGGCAACCCAACCGAAGGCAACAGTATAAAAAGGGGAAGTCAGCGAGAGATAGGGGGAACCAAGGAAGGAAAAAGGGAAGGGGAGAGAACCAGGTCTCTCGAATAACTTGGGATTATAAACACATACTTACATTCCTTGATCAGTATATTCTGTTACTGACAAAAACTCATTTCTTGTCAATCAAGATTCAGTCTTTCTTCATTCTTTCTTAGTTTTCTTCTATTTTCTGAGCTAGCCTATCATAATAGCTCTCTTAAAACTACTTCGGATGAAATGAATCATTATCTAGAAAGCATGGCATTAGAATAGAAAGCAAGATTCATGTCCTGCCAATTAAATTCACTGTCTCAAATGTATCATGAGAGGGCAGGCTAAAAAAAATATGATTGTTCTAAAATGAGTTTTATAAAACTGCAGATGTGATGTGATAATGATTTGCATGAAACTCCATCTGCTGACAGGATTTAACACTGCTAATAGCAAAATTCACTCACAAATTTCTTGATCAGATAGTAATAAACTTGAAAGCATAAGTAAAAGAACCCCAAAATATAAATTCAGTAAGATGCACTGTTACCATGTCAATGTTGGAAAAAAAATTTGATAAAGCAAATGGAACCCAACCTTACTTTATAGACAAAAGTCTAGATTGATTCTTCTATCAACTAGAAATTTTCACCAAACCTAGCATGTTTTGCAGTATATCATTTATTAACTACTAGGACACAACACAACAGGCAATTTTTCACTTCTAGCACATGAGCTATTACTCTTTAAATAAGAATACAAAAATAATACATGGGAGCCCATGGCATTGCCGCAGCAAAACTTCTTGTCTCCAAAAATGAATTTGATAGAACCAATGATCTAACTCGTCTTGGACGATACTGTGCAAAAAGTTGTGCCAGGAAGCCGCCAAGGGATGTGCCATAAAGATGTATCTGTTTAAAAGAAACTAAAAAGGTCTATTAAAGAATTCCTCAAGTTCTTAGAAATCATCTGCCAAAAGTATATTTGCTAAGCTCAGTTAAAATGAATCATAAACTAGATGCAAACTGGAAAAAGGCACATTCCAACTTCCATGAACTATAATGATACACTTCTGAAAGATTTGATCAGAGGCATCTAATTCTTTAATACCAAATTAAGCATGTCAGTTGCTTCCAAAGCAAGATATTTCTATAGTTAGCATTTATATGAGCAAGCATTTCATAACATTAAAAAAGGAATGAAATGAAGATGATGCTAAGTGCCAACTTGATAAAATTGGTGGTCTGTGAAAAGGTTTGTTGAAAGCATACATGATACACATCGATTGCATCCAAGAACTTTTCAAATGCTTGAATCCACTCAATATGACTCCACACATGAGGTATATCAACAGATATGATACGATAACCCTGCAAGAATGAACATTAAGAGTGTTACTCTTGGGAAAGGAAGTACAAGAAGGGCATTTGATCCACAATAAATACAATAATTAGTCATTCTAACTTGTTGGTTGACAATATATCCAGATGAGTAATATACACTTGTGGCAGAGTTTCTTTTCCCTTTTTCTTTTAACTTTCAACCCAAGCGTATGATGCAAGGATATTACAAGTAAACAATTAAATTAGCCAACAAAAGTATGATGACAATTAACTATGGATATAATTTTGTTGCACTAACAATGAAGAAGAATTTACACTTCCTTTATATGTTGTTATGTCATAAAACAAAACAGGAGAGATTTCAGTACATCCGTGCATTGAATCCAACCATTGAATTTCATTCATCCTGCTTAAATGAATGAAATTCAATGGTTTCAACTAGTAATGCACTAGTACAATTAGTGCACCATAATCATCACCAAACAAAACTATTAAGTGAGTAAAAATTCTCACTATTTTTTTAATGATATGACATATTCTTATTTATTAATAATGTAAAAGACCATATACTGATAATACATCAAATTAAAACTCATCAACTATACTTCTTGCAGTTTCAGGTTATTGCTCTCTCTTAATTAACAGCATATCAAACAGAAAAAGAGGAACATTGCAAAAGTTGTGTTGTTGTTGACATAATCAGAGTGTTACTTGAAGGATGCCTGTAGTGCTAAATATAGCACTCATAGATACTAAAAAATTAATGATTGATTGATAGTTTAAATATCATTATTCCTTGATGTGAATTTCCATGATTAATAGACGACCATAACAAGGTGGATTAGCACAATCACATCTAAACGAAGAAATGGAGAGATGCCGAGATGGGGATGATTTGCATAATAGACCAACTCTGATGTCATATATACTGTCACAATATGCAGTACCCTCATGGATAATGACATGATCTGTTTGTAGTACACATCGGCTGTTCCAGCTATTCCAGGAAGACAAATAAGTGGGGGAACAACTTTTGGACCAAAGTCATAATATCGCCACTGCTTTGTACCAATCTGCAAGAATTAAACAAAAGGTTACAGAACACATCATGGGGGACATCTAACAGAAAGTTGCTTTTCAGAAGGTATCAATGCAAAAGGTAACAAATCATTTAGATGGTTCCGCAACAAGAAGAATCAATTAGATACATTACGCCATAAAGGGTGCAGGTAGTAGCAGAGTAGATGAATGGCACCTAGATCTAAGTTCTCAGGAAGAGCTGCACCAAATTCAATAACAGTACGAGATTTTTTTCCTGTTTCTGCCTGGCTAATTTAGGAGACACCGGGAGCAATAGCACCTAGGCCTGGTTCAAGAGATAAAAACAAACAACTATATATCCTCAAACCTCTTATTTTAATCTGCTATTTTTAATGTCACACAGACTTTATTTCTTCTTCCTTCTGTTAGACGAACCACCAGAGTGTACTAATACAGGGCAAAGTTCCCCTCTAAAACCTACAAAAACAATAACAGAAACAAAATCCTATCCTATTAAGTGACATACTCCACCATACCACGTGTTACTTTTGGATAATGACCTAACATTAGCACTAATAAATCATCCTGTGTAATCCATATATGAGATTTTGACAAAATTTTAGGTTGGTTGTCGAAGGCCTAATACAACGCAAAAGAAAAGAAGTGCCTCACTGGCCCAAAAGAAAAGAAGTGCCTCACTTGAGTTACATGGCGTTACCCAACTCAGGTAAAATAAAAAATAGAAGAAGGAGAAAAAGAAGAAAGAAAGAGAGAAAGAAAGATGTCTCTGCACATTGTCAGTCAAAGAAACTTGGCAGTATTAATGCTCTAAAACCTACAACCAGAAACAAAATGAATTTCAAACTATCTGGACGGGGAACTAGGAATTATGAGCACAGTTCTCGCACATTAGCAACACAAATACACTGATTCTCGCACATCCACAACCCCAAATAGAATGAAAAAATGCCAAAATAAAGGTCTACCCAGTCACCAAAATGAATCAATGAATAAAAGTCATCGTCAACTATGAACCAACCAATCCTTATCAAAACTCGCAAAATTGCTATGGAAAATTAGCGGGTGAACTGAGAGAAGAAATGAAGGCAGCGAGTGTTGAAAACATACTGGGATCTTGTGAAGAGGGACCTGAGACTTGAAGTAGATGAAATCTCCGGGCGCCGAAAAGACGCCTTTCATGGCTGATTTCTAGGCGTCTCTACTCCACCCACGCCATGCAGTCATAGCTGATCAGATCCATTCCTGATTTCTTTCTGTATGTTATCCGTATCGTTTTGTTCGTTCGTTCGTCCCAGTTGTACTCACAAACCCAATCCTACAAAATTCTCAAGACAGGACGAACAGAGAGGCCCCCACTCTCCTCTCCTATGATTGCTTGCTTGCTGTGAAATGCCCACATCGCTGTTGCAACTTGGAATTGCTCCTTAGCTTTCATTTTCCCATCCAATTCTTGAATTCTTTTTTTAATTTCTTCTTTCTGACTCGGTTGCATCAGCTTGAATTTGAAAAGAGTTTCAATGCCAATTTAATCTATGGAAATCTCATAACTTGATTGAATTTTTTCTATTAATCTATCATTTGAACTCTTAATATATTTGTTAATATGTTAATAATTAGTTGATTGTTGATTTGTTGATATTACGATGTGTAATTGTAATGTTAATATATATTTTTGCCACACTAAAGAAAAAAAATGTAAAATACTCCATTACATTTTACTTATATTAACTTTAAAAAAAAACTCTTTAATTGTATAAAATTTGCCATTAATATCAATTATATACTTAATTAATCGTTACATTAAATTGCATATTTTTTAAAAAAATAAATAAAAATAATAATATTATTATTATTATTATACTATGATTTATTACTTTTTTTAGATAATTTTTATATTGTATAATTAAAAAATTAAATTAAATATATAAAATTTTAATTAAATAATAAAAATATGATATAAAATTATATAAAAATGATGTAATAAAATAATATATTATAATATTATAATTTTTATTTAAAAAATTAATAAAAATTTAATAATTTAATAAAGTAGTTAATTAAGTGAATATTAGATATTAATTTTAATCATAATTTTTTAATAGTTTAAGAAGTTGATTTATAAATTTTTAAATAAAATGCACCACCACGAGGTATTTTACATTTTCTCCCCGTCAAAAATGTTAGTAACCATGTTAATTTGTGGTAGAGATCAACTCTAGTTGACATAGAAAAAACAATTTGTGTTACATTTCCTCCCTCGGGTATTTCACCATGTCATTTGATCCTACCACGTTAAAAATCCATTGTTAATTATTTTTGGTTCTCTACAATAAATCAGTTAATCTAGTAAAATACTTAATTATATTTATTGTTTATTCTCATAAACAAATAATTGAGTGAGATTGATTGAGTGGTAACAAATGAACTCTTCTCTCGTTCATGCATTTATCGAAAAAAAAAAATGCCAGGTTGATGTCTATTCTACAAGTTCGTTCTTAACTGTAAATATGATTAAAAAGCTTTAAATTATTTCGATTTAGATTATATAGTATTTTGGTTGTGAAAAAGAGTTGCGAACAACAGATACATGTTTTTCTATCAAATATTTTCAGAACTTGGTAGATTGACATATTGGGATAAACCACTTTACCTGTTTCCCCATTAATATTTCTAGTTACTCACTTACTGAGATTTGTGAAGAAATTGATTCGTTTTTTCATTGACACTTTCTATATTTTTACCCCTTGTTTGGAACCTAAAAATAAAATAAAAAAAATCAATTTTCAGTTCATATTAAATTTAGGTTCGAATTTGTTCACGAACCTAATCCTAAATAAATTTCGTTTAATTTTTTCTGAATTCAGACGAGAGGTTAGTAATCCCTTTTTTCCTTTTAACTGGATGTGTTTCTTCGAACACATTATTCTTCAAGAGGTTAACAATCAGAATCCAAGAAGGACCACAAGATCTTTCGTACGAGAAGCAAACAAGGAAAAGTTGATTAGCATTGTTCATGTAAACTTGCCATAGATTTCTTCAGTGGTTGCATGTGCTTACAAAATGATAAGGTAAATTTGATTTTTGCTGTATCATAGCCTTCTACAGATCAATCGGTATCATAAAAATCGTATTGTAGTTCAAACAGCATTTGACTCTGAGAAAGACGATTTAAAGACCATCTAAGCCTGCTAGTTAACTTCAGCATAACAAATCCAAAAGCAAAATTCCATCAAACTTAACTCGGATAACAATTCAGCAGGACTGAATGCTACGTAACCAAAATTTTCAGAAAAGGGTTTAAAACGAAAACTTACACACAGAATCCGCAAATAAGGTATATCATCTAATATCTCGATGAAAGACTGTACAATGGCTAACCTGAGTGCACAGAAAAAAAATTGTTAAATGAAAAAATGAAAAGAAAAGTTCCTAATTCTTCCCTAATACAACTAGACGCCTGCTAATTTGTCAACAGCAATATAGGAGAAATTTTAATAACATCAATAACAAGATATCGAAAGTCACCAAACACTTTTCTTCTTAGACCCATGATAAAAGTCCAGGTACCACTTTACAAACTTCCTAAGTCCTGTCTCCAAATCTGTGGTTGGCCTGTAGCCAAGCTCCCTGTTCGCCAAGCTGATATTTGCATGCGTGAACTTAACATCGCCATTTCTTGGCATTGGCCGCACTTTCCTCTTAGCTTTCACCTTCAAAAGCTTCTCCAATATGTTCACAAGCTCACTCACTGGCATAGGTGAGGTATTACCCAGATTAAAAATCCTGAATTGTGCAGGCCCTTTTTTCTTCCCACCACTGCCGGTACTTTTCTTCGCTGTATCCAAAGCCCCCAAACACCCTTTCACAATGTCATCAATGTAAGTAAAATCTCTTGCCACGCTTCCTTGGCCGGGCGCTTCAAAAATCGTAATCTGCTTCCGCTTAAGAATATCTTTTGTAAAGAAGAAATAGGCCATATCAGGTCGACCCCAGGGACCATATACTGTGAAAAACCGCAATCCAGTAATTGAAAGGCCATATATATGATTATATGTGTGCGCAATTTCTTCCCCAGCCTTCTTAGTCGCAGCATACAGACTAGTTGGTTGATCAGTTCTGTGATTTTCCGAAAATGGTAACTTAGAATTAAGCCCATACACAGAACTCGAAGATGCCCACACTATGGCAGGTTGTGGGTTCAACAATTTGCAAACTTCAAGAAGATTGACAAACCCAGCAATATTGCAGTGCACATAGGACCCTGGATTCTGCATCGCGTACCTTACTCCAGCCTGCGCCGCAAGGTGCATTACATGGGTAAATGCAACAACATCGAAAAGCTTTCGAAGAAGCTCAGAATCGTTGATATCTCCCTCAACTACGAACACTCCAGCCCGCTCAAGAAGCTGCTGACGAGCCCTTTTGAGGTTCGGATCATAGTAGCGATTGAAATTATCAAGTCCCAGCACTCCATCGCCGCGACGCTTCAGCGCCATCGAAACATGAGTGCCGACAAATCCAGCCGCCCCAGTTACAAGCACCGTAAAACCAGAGGCAGAGCTCTTCCGCGCCGATTTGCTTACCCGCTTTTCCCAATCAGATCCACCCCACGAGGTACCGAGGGCTTGGCCGGTGGAACCTCCGGCGGATGATGGAAAAGCCGATGGAGAAGAGAAGAATAAGAAAAGAATAATGCCTAGCAATAAAGAGAACCAAAGACCAATTTTTGAAAAACAGGAATGCAACCTGAGGCGATGAATGTAGGGAGATTTCTCTGGTTTGACCTTGCCTGGGGAGGAAGGTGCCTCATCAATGTGAGATATTGTCTTCATCTGTGACATTTTCTGATCCAATTGAGAGAAGATATCGAAATAGAAAACCCTAAAACCAAAGTTCAATTTTGGGTTTGAAGAAAACGAAGATTAGGTTCGGGATTGGGAAACATGGACTTTGATCGAACAGCTTTACGCCTAATTTCTTCCCCCCCGGGGGGTAGGCCTTTGATGGAAGAGAAAACCAAGTGGTTTTCTGATTTTCTCTTCCTGGGGAAATAGAAGGAGTCGTCTTTCACACAGCAAACAGAGACTGTGCGTGTTTATACTTTATAGAGTCGGAATGTATATTAGAGTCGTATCAGATGGTGAAAGATTAACAAAACAATGAGGCGATGCAGAGGGGGGTGCCGGCTATTCCGAGAATCGCTTCAAATATTTTGACTTCTAACAATATATTGACCAAATGGCTGACTTGTTCATTTTGGCGTTCCTCTTCGCTCGTTTTTTTTTCTTTTAAGGTCGACCTCTTTTTATACGTGAGTAAATAAACTAATGTATTTGTAATTGTTATAAATTTAATTTAATTATATATATGGAATGTTTACGCATCATATTTTTTGGTATTGTAGATTTATAACAAATTCCCACATGAGAACAAACCACACCAGAGGCCAGTAAGAGACCACCCAAAAACCAACTCCGAAAAACAAAAATGCAGAACCGCAACACCAAAACAAACGTCAAAACACCGGAAACAATAGAGAGCCATTAAGCAACAGACAAACACCAAAACAAAACCAAAAGAACCCAAAACATAGACAAACCACAACACAAGATCCAACACATACACCAAACTAAACTACGGGATAAAGAGGCTCCAATCATGAATCAAGATGGAGAGCAGAAAGGGGGGGTTGGAAAACTCAATCAACAATACATACACCCTGTTGCAAGAAGTGACCTGCTAATCTACTACCTTGTTAGCAGCCTTATGAGTAAACCTCACAAAGCAAAAATCCGACGAGGAAATGAGATGTTTAATATCGTCAATGATATATTTTATCCTCCACTTAGAGACTATAGAAGAAGAATTCATAACATTCACCACTTCCAGAGCATCAAATTCGACAAAGAAGGATGCATTGGTCACTAAAAAACTCAAAGATATACCCCTCTTAGCAGGTAGAGCTTCAACCTCCAAAGCTAAAGAAGCCTTAATATTCCGAGCATGTCTGAAAACTAAAGTCACCCTCAAAATTATGATAATAGCAAACCCGGGATGCCTTCCTTATGTTAATATGAAATGAAGCATTTATATTAACCTTTAAGGAATTATGCTTAGGGGAAACCCATCCAGAGCTAAAACCAAGATTATGACTCATCATAATAGTATTGGAGGAGAGAGGAAGAACTTAGTGGAATTTAAACACCAAAGCCAAGCTTCTAGAAAGAGTAACAGATAGGATAAGAGACCTCTTGTTGAAAAGGCTGTCATTTCTCAACTTCCAAACGTGCCACAGTGTGATGGCCAAGAAAGATAGGCAGAACCTCTTCTAAGAAGGATTCCATTCCAAATTGTTTTATGATGATCAAAGCCAATCACCCAAGGGATAACTATTTCCACAATCCACCTGAAGACAAAATGGAGAATCAAACCACACACGGGCTGTCCAATAACAACCTAAAATGCAATGCCTATCATCTTCAATATTGTGCTCACAAATGTGACATAAGGGAGAACAAGCCACCTTTCTTTTAAATAAATTATCAGAGTTAAAGAATTATTAAGAGCTCTCTATAACAAGTGTTAGACTTTTGGTGGCGTATCCATATTCTAGATAGCATACCACAACCCAAGGGGAGAAGTAGATAAGGTAGAGCTAGATGAAGGGATCATATGAGAAGCAAGAAAATGGTAACCAAACTTGACTGAATAAATGCTACTCAAAGAATGCATTCAGACCAGAGCATGGGGTTTAAGAAAGTTAATATTACGAATAACATTTCTTTTCAAAGGGGATAGCCACTACTCAATAAGGCAAAGGTTCCATTTAATCCTCTACTCACTCAATAACTCGAAAACTTTAGAAACAAGGCATTCAAGTTAGAGGTCATGTTAGCTAGCTTAAAATGATGAAGATCAAGAATCCAAAGGTTCTTCCAAATGTCAATTTAGTGGATATGTAGTATATTGTAATGCCTTTAAGTAGAGGTGTACATGGGCCGAGCGACCTGCCCGACTCAATGAGCCTGACCCAGAAAAATAGAATATTTGAGCTCTTTTTTTTCCCGATAGGCCCGATGGAATTTTTTATGACCCGATTAATAATTGGATTGGACTCGGGTCAAGGTAAAAAAGCCCGATAGGCCCGGCCCGACTCAATTATAATAATTTATTTTTAATAATATAATTATATATTAAAAAATATAATTATATCTAATTATTTTTAATATAAAAAATATTAATTTAACATAATTAAATATTTTATATATCTAAATATCATATTATCTCTTTAAATATATATTTTTTATTTTAAAATTTTATTTTTTATTAAAAAATAAAAAATTTATTTTTTCGAGCTTTCGGGCTAGGCTTCGAACTTTTTATTTTAAAATTTGGACTGGGTTCGGGCCTTCAATTTTATATGATTTAGCCCGGATGATCCAACCCGAAACCTGCCCAGCCCGGCCCATATACACCTTTACCTTTAAGATTGATCTTGAATGTATATTGATGTAACATGAAAAAGTTATCGCTCTTGATAATTGAAAAGGCATGCATAAAATTATCTAACTCACAAGTTGAAGATTACAAATATAAAAACATTGTACATACAAAGAAACTTGTGAGATTTATACAAATTATAAGAGTTTGAAATATACTTTTGAATATAAAAACCTTAATTTAAGGTAAAGAAGATTGATAGAAGTTATAAAAAAAATTATGATTGTTCCATATTTCACCACCCAAGAAAGGCAAAATAGCTAATCACAATACAAAAGAAGAAATATCAATGCAATTTTATCTAGAAATTGAAAAATTAGGTGTATAACTAGAAGTGGTAGATCAAAGGCCACTATTACCTTATGTAATTGTACAGTTGGTATTAATAAAACAAATTAAGGAGTTTCAAAAAAGATATTCACAATATTCTTCTGTAGTGTAAAAGGCAACAATAAAAGAAAAGTTAAAGATAACTATGAACAAGAAGGGAACAATTCAAAATTAGGAAGAGTATGGGTTTCTTTGAATGTCCAAAATGAACTATTGCAATAGATATACCACTCATCATAGACTATGCATCTTGGGTAGTCAAATTGTATTATGATCCAAATAAAAGCTTTAAATGAGAAAGAATAAAGAAAGAGTTATTAAAGAAAATGACTAAATGTCTTATATGCCATCAGAAAAAAGTAGAACACTAATGGCCTTTTAAGTTGTGTCAAGCCATACAAGATCTAAAATGAATGGGAGAGTGTAGCTATAGGTCGTTTGATTGGATTGTCCAAACTTTAAAAGGATATGATTCTATTTGGATTATTGTTTATTGATTAATCAAGTCATCAAATTCCTTACCAATCAAAACCAAATATTAGCTAACCAATATGCATAAATGTATTTGGATAAGATAATACTATTACATGAAATCCATTTGACAATAATTCTTTATAAAGGTACATGATTTATCTCTCATTTTTTTAGCCTTTTTAAGAAGCTTTAGTACCCTAGTTTTCCAACCATATGTTGGTGGATAGTTGGAGCAAGCCATCCAAATGTTAAAAGATAATTGAGAGCTTGCATCCTTGAATTTGCAGGAAGTTAATACAAATATTTGCTATTAATAAAATTTGCATAAAATGATAGTTATCAATCAAACAAATGACTTTATTTGAAGCATTATATAAATGAAGATGTAGATCTTCAATTGATTAATTTAAACCTAAAAAGGCAAAAGTATTAAGATTATGTTTCTACTACAAGAAATTATATATTTAGTGATGAGATTATCATGGGTAAATGAGTCTATAAGCCCTAAATGTAATGATTCTAGCAATAAACGTTGGAACATTTTTTCATTATTTTTTTAATTTCTTGAATTTTTCAACTAAAACTAAATTCATCTTTAAATTTGTTAGTAAAATTTACTAATGGAATTGCTGATAAAATAAAAAAATTATTTTCAAATTACCAATAAATTTAGTAATAGACCTATGCATGAAAATTTAAAATTTTATTTGATAGTACAATAATTTTTTTTGAATGGGTTCCACTACGTCAATCGCTAATTAAAAAGCATTATTTCATTAAAATTGTTTAGCAACAAACTAATCTATCATTAAATTGGACCTTATACCAAAGTTTAATGCTAGGCCCTTCCTCCCCAATTTTCCCCTTTCATCCTCTTCCTATTTCTCTTTTGCAACATTACTATTGCATTTCTACCTCCCACTAACTTTTCTACCACACCATTGTCTTTGCCACCAATTGCTGCACATTTTTATTAGTAAGTTTTTATTAATTTATCCTATTTCGATGTTTTTCTATTTCATCATAACTTAGGAGGTTTGAATTTATTTATTATATATCCTACATATTTTGAGTCTAATTTGTATGATTTAGAGTTTATAGATACTCTAATTTATTGATTTGTATGATTTTTAACTTAATTTGTACTATATTTTTTTGAAAAATTTATAAGAATTAACATAATTAGTTTAATTTTGTATAATTTAGAGTCTATTGATTTGTAAGATTTTTAGCTTAATTTATTAAGTTAGGAAACTGAATTAGTTCTTAGTTAAGGTATAAAATTAAAATTTATTTTAGTTTTAGTATTAATGTTAGGTTTTAGTTAGCTTAGTATTTATTAAGTTAAGAAATTGAATTATTTTTTAGTTAAGTTACGAAAAAATGAATTTATTTCTTAGTTAACTTAGTATTTGTTAAGTTAAAATATTGAATTAATTTTTAGTTAAGCTATAAAATTAAAATTTGTTTTATTTTTAGTATTAATGTTAGGTTTTAATTAATCTAGTATTTATTAAGTCACAAAATTTAATTAATTTTTGGATAAGTTAGGAAAATAAATTCATTTCTTAGCTCATTTAGTATTTGTTGTTAGGAAATTAATTTAATTTTTAGATAAGTAAGGAAAATGAATTTTTTCTTACTTAATTTATTATTTATCAAGTTAGGAAAATGAATTAGTTTTTAGTTAAGTTACGAAATTTAATTTACTTCCTAGTTAATTTAGCATTTGTTAAGTTAAAAAATTAAATTAGTTTTTAGTTAAATTAGGAAATTGAATTTATTTCTCATTTAACTTAGTATTTGTAAAGTTAGGAAATTGAATTAGTTTTAATTATGTTATCAAATTGAATTTACTTTTTAGTTAGCTTAGTTTTGTTATGTTAGAAAATTGAATTAGTTTCTAGTTAAAATAGAAAATATTTACTTTTCATTTAACATTCAATATATTGATTTATATTGTTTAATATTTATATTAAATTTGTACTACTGTATTTGGTTTTATTTAACTGTAAATTGATTATTGCCTCTACCTATAGTCCTATTGGGAATATAACAAAGGTGATACAGATATGTTTCATGGAACTTACCCTTACCTACATTGACAACTAGTTCAAGGATTAATAAGTAAATTTAAGATTTAGTATCATCATATAATTGTATTTATATTTTAATTTGACAATTATTTGTATTTAACTTCAATTATTCAATGTTTACAAGCCACGTATAAGTGGGTAACCTAATGCGTTGTACATGATAAAAAAGAAATTTGCCTATAAGGCTATAACTAATTATAGAAATATGATAAACAAGCAAGGAAAGGCCTACTAAGAAAACCCAATTATATGTTCAAAAACATTTTTAAGGACTTTAAGAATAAAGAAGCTGAAAATGCTTATTTCAAAAGAAATTAAGAGATTAATAAAAAAAAAGGGCATTTACTATTAGGGGAGCCTACACACTAATAGTTTAATCTAAAAGAAAGATGGTGAATTTTAGTTTTAATTTAAAGTAAGTTTTAGCATTGTTTTGTTAATTCTATAACTTACTTTTATGCTTATACATAAATTTCCACATGGTTAGCCTCGATTGCATGCTTGTTGAACTAAAGCTATTTTTGCATACTCATACTCATGTCACTCTAAAAGCTATCCAGGAGTTTGTAGACTATAGAGTAAAAAGGATCTAGGTAATATTTTATTGATTTCTAATATACATTACATTATATATTTTTATATATATCATAAGTGTTTAACCTTCTAATTTAAACTTGTAGGGCAAATACTCTATGGACAAAAAGGGAACAATTCAAAATTAAGAAAAGTATAGGTTTCTTTGAATGTCCAAAATGAATTATTGCAATAGACATACAACTCATCATATACTATGCATCTGAGGTAGTCAAACAGTATTGTAATCCAAATAAAAGCCTTAAACGAGAAAGAATAAAGAAAGAGTTATTAAAGAAAATGACTAAATGTCCTATATGCCATTAGATAAAAGTAGAACACTAATAAACTTTTGAGTTGCATCAAGCTATACAAGATCCAAAATGAACGGAAGAGTTTAGCTATAGATTGTTTGATTAGATTGTCTAAACTTTAAAAGGATACAATTATATTTGAGTTATTATTTATTGATTAATTAAGTCATCAAATTCCTTACCTATTAAAACCACATATCAGCCAGCCAATATGCTTTTATGTATTTGGACAAGATAATACTATTACATGAAATGCATTTGGCAACTTCCTTGAATTTGCAAGAAGTTGATACAAATATTTGCTATTAATAAAATTTGCATAAAATGATAGTTATTAATAAAAAATAACTTTATTTAAAGCGTTATATAAATGAAGATGTAGATCTTCAATTAAGTAATTTATACCTAAAAAGGCAAAACTATTAAGTTATGTTTCTACTATAAGAAAACATATATTTAGTGATGAGATTATCATTAGTAAACGAGTCTATAAGCCTAAATGTAATGATTTTAGCAATGAACATTGGAACATGTTATCGTTAATTTTTTTTTTATTTTTTCAATTTCTCAACTAAAACTAAATTCGTCTCTAAATTTGTTAGTAAAATTTACTAATGGAATTAGTGATAAAATAAAAAATATATTTTTAAGTTACCAATAAGTAATGGACTCGTGCATGAAAATTTAAGATTTTATTTGACAATACAATAAATTTTTTTGAATGGGTTCCATTACACCAGTCACTAATTAAAAAGCATTATTTCATTAAAATTGTTTAGCAATAAACTAATCTAACACTAAATTATACCTTATATCAAAGTCTAATGCTAGGTAAGGGTGTAAAATAGATCGAAGTCCGCAGGCTCCGCGAGTTTTAATAGACTTGGATCACTTAAAATTTGATCCATTTTTTTCACAAGTAATATGGACCGATCCAGGTGGACTAAAATCCGCACGGATCAAGCAAATACAGACCAATCTGTGAACTTATAGTTAAAGTCCGTGGACTGGTCCATAGACTTACAGTTAAAGTTCGTTGACTGGTTCACGGACTTAAGGATACGGACAAGATACAGACTCCTTAACATTTAGTCCATTTTTTCAGGGGTAATACGAATCGGACGTAAATGAATCGAGCTAAAATGGACCAGTCTGTATTCGGTCTGGTTTGTCCGTTTTACACCCTAATGCTAGGCCCCTCTTCCCCAATTATTTCCTTTTATCCTCTTCTTTTTACTTTTTTGCAATGTTACTATTGTATTTCTATCCCACCAACTCTTTTACTACATCAATGTCTTTGCCACTAACTGCTATATATTTTAATTTATGAGTTTTTTGTTAATTTATCTTATTTTAGTGTTTTTCTATTTTATCCTAATTTAGGAGGTTTGAATTTATTTACTTATTTATTATATATCATAATTATTTTGAATTTAGGATTTATAGATGTTTTAATTTATAGAATTGTATGATTTTTAACTTAATTTGTACTATTTTTTTGAAAAATTTGTAAAAATTAACATAATTAGTTTAATTTATATGATTTAGAGTCTATTGATTTGTAAGATTTTGAACTTTATTTATTAATTTCTAATTTAATTTTTTAAGACAAGAAACTGAATTAGTTTTTAGTTAAGGTATAAAATTAAAGTTTATTTTATTTTTAGGATTAATGTTAGATTTTAGTTAGCTTAGTATTTATTAAGTTAAGAAATTGAATTAATTTTTAGTTAAGTTAGGAAAAATGAATTTATTTCTTAGTTAACTTAGTATTTGATAAGTTAGAATATTGAATTAATTTGTTGTTGAGGTATAAAATTAAAATTTGTTTTATTTTTAGTATTAATCTTAGGTTTTAACTAACTTAGTATTTATTAAGTTACAAAATTGAATTAATTTTTAGATAAGTTAGGAAAAAAATTCATTCCTTAGCTAATTTAGTATTTGTTGTTAGGAAATTGATTTAGTTTTTAGATAAGTTAGGAAAATGAATTTATTTCTTAGCTAATTTAGTATTTATTAAGTTAGAAAATTGAATTAGTTTTTAGTTAAGTTAGGAAATTTAATTTACTTCTTAGTTAATTTAGTATTTATTAAGTTAAAAAAATTAAATTGGTTTTTAGTTGAATTAGGAAATTAAATTAGTTTTTAGTTAAATTAGGAAATTGAATTTACTTCTCATTTAACTTAGTAGTTGTAAAGTTAAGAAATTGAATTAGTTTAAATTATGTTACCAAATTGAATTTACTTTTTAGTTAACTTAGTATTTGTTATGTGGAAAAAATTCTAATCCTACAAGAGGATAGAATACTCAGTGCTACCTCCATTTATTTCTTACCATGTGTATTAGTTTTCCATGTCAGCAATACAATCTGGCTACTCCTCACCTCTTTAACATCGTTCTCTTCCCATCCTCTGTTTCTTATGTTATTCTCGTCTACTAAAGCCATTCCCCACCAAGATCTTTTTGCACAAAATCTGACAAGACTTTGAGTAAATAGGTTGAATTTCATGGAAAATCCATTCACGTTGGAGATTAAAACCTATAGGTTTTCAATACCATTTCATAAGCATCATCTTTTACCAAGGAGATTTGTTTTCCTCTGTGTTGATATGCAGAATTGATAAATTGTTGTTAGCTAGTGATAGAAGTAAGAAATCTAAACTACTTACTATAATTTCATTTAGATGTTATTCTAAAAGTATAATATTGTCAATTCCGATCTTGTTAATTCTCTTACTTTAAATATAAATTCATGATCTATATGTTTTAAAAGTATAATTCATTTTCCTCTGTGCTGATATGCAGAATCGATAAATTTTTGTTGGCCAATGATAGAAGTAAGAAATATGAATTGCTCTTTATTGTAATTTCATTTAAATGTCATTCTAAAAGTATAGTATTACTAATTTCGAGCTTGTTAATTCTATAATTTTAAAT
The DNA here is from genome assembly GCA_020226215.1 of Sindora glabra. NCBI lineage: Eukaryota > Viridiplantae > Streptophyta > Magnoliopsida > Fabales > Fabaceae > Sindora > Sindora glabra. The sequence continues at coordinate 3,596,131 of CM035236.1, forward strand.
ATAAATTCATGGTTTACATGTTTGCTTATTAATGTTGAATTAAAAGGAGCAAATTCTATTTACAAGATTAAGATTTGTTCTCTTCTATTTTATCAGAATATTGTTGTAATATTTGACTGCAACCAGTTTAGGATCTGTTCTTTTCTGTTTTATCATAACTTTGTTGTAATATTTGACTATAACCAGTTTGGTTTCCTTTTTATTATTCCCTTACTTATAAAGTATATTAACACCGGTTATTAATGCAACGAAAAGTTATCTTATTGAATTTTGATACTTTTAGGGAATTTGATTTCATAAAATATGGACAAGGCGAAGGAGCAAGAATCACCTATAAGTGAGATACTTGTGTTCTTATTCTATATAATGTTTTTTGGTGCTTGTATAATTATAAGTAGAAAGTGCTAGAAAATTAATCAAATTTAGCTAATTTTTGTTACTAGTAAAGTGAGATACTAAAAATATAATATTTATAATTCTCTTTATATGAACTAATGAAATAGTATTTTAACATTACTTCCTATGTGTTTTACATATATTATGCAGATGAAGGTAATGAATTTATCAATGTTGAGTTTTTAGATAGTGAAGATGATGATGATATCACCATAAAATCAGGTAATTTTGTAACTCGCAACGAGGATGACTTTGAACTAAAAATTGGGATGGTATTTTCAAATGAAGATGAGGCTTATCGCTTTTACAATACTTATGCAAAAAAGATTGGTTTTACTGTGCATAAAAATCAATATCAAAGGCTAGGAGATGATATAGTAAGGAAAAGAAATTTTGTATATGGAAAAGAAGGTTATCGAAGGCCCAAACTCCTATCACAAGTCAAAAAAGCATCGTTTAGAAACTAGATATGGCTATAAGATAAAAATATCATTCACTATTGAAAAAGGTATTTGGATTATATCGAGTTTATTTATATCCACAATCATGATCTTGCTAAGCCAAATGAGCGAAATATGCTCAAGTCACAGAGGTATATAGATATATTACAAGCAAATGTAATTGGAGTAATGTACAATGCTGGAATAAAATAGTCTAGCATATATTCCTATCTTGTTGAGGAAGCTGGAGGTATTGAAAATATAAGGTTTTTGAAATATAATTGTGATAATTTTTTACGTGATAAAAGAAGAAATCTTCTATCTACCAGAGATGCAAAAAGTGTGATAAATCATTTCAAGCACTAACAAACAAATGACCCATCATTTTTTTACACAATTTAAATGGATTTTGAAAATCATATAACAAATTTTTTCGAGAGCGATAGTTCATCATTAATGGATTACAAATACTTCGGAAATGTGATCATATTTGACACCACTTTTAAAACAAATAAGAACAATTTGATTTGTGCACCTTTTATTGGAGTTAACCATCATCGCTAAAATATTTTATTTGGATGTGCTTTTCTATTAGATGAGACCACTGACTCATTTGTTTAGTTATTTGAATCATTTTTACAATCAATGGGAGGGTATCAACTAAAGATAATTTTTATAAATCAATGTCAAGCAATGGCTAATGCTATAGAAAAGGTTATTCCTGAAGCACAATATAGATTTTACTTGTGGCACCTTGGCCAAAATGCTACAAAACATCTATCACATTATTTGAGAAAGCTTGAGTTCAAAGTTTTATTTAATAGATGCTTATATAATTGTGCAATAGAGGAAGAGTTTGAAAAAGTATGGAATCAATTACAAAAGCTAGTTAATGTTTCCTAAAGTTCATGGCTTAAAAGATTTTATGAGATTCAGCATAAATGGTGCCCAACATTTAGTAAAAATTATTTTTTAGCAAGCATTTTATCCACACAAAGAAGTGAGAGTATGAATAATATATTTCACAAAATTACATGCAAAACTACAACTCTTACTCACTTTATACTTCGTTATGAAAAGGTTCTAAAGCATAGGTGCATATTAGAACTAATGAATGATTTTTTATGTAACCAAAGTGCACCTCCATCAGTGAAAAGACTTGCAGGTATGGCTAAACATGTTGCCTAAGTATACACACATGCCATTTTTGAAGAATTTCATGAAAAACTCTTTGAATCTCTCTCAGTTGCAATTGAGATTGCAGGTTATGATAGGATTTCTCATACTTATTATTTAGTTAAAGATTATGAGGATAAGAAATATGTTGTAAAATTTAGGCCTTCTAATTGCATGGTTGAATGCACGTACAAAAAATATGAATCTATAGGTATTTTATGCTTACATGCTTTGAGAGCTTTGAGTTATAATAATATTTTTAGTATACCTGCTCAATACATTCTGAAAAGATGGACAAAGGGTGCCAAAAATGGCTTTGGAAGCAATGACAAGGGCAAAGAAGTTATTAGTACAATAGTAGCAACATTTAATTTGCATAAAAGGCAGATAATGCAAAAAATTATTTATTTTGTTACAAAAAGTGCCATAACGAATGAAACAACAAAAATGACTATTGAATTTATAAAGCATGGCATAGGATGTTTAGATAGAATGCTAAGAAGTGTAAAGTTAGAAGAAGCTGCCATTGATAAGGAACTAGAAGTTAATAATGAATTTGATATTCAAAAGAAGAATGAGCTACTTGGTGAGTCAATTCCACAACCTGTGTTGGATCCTCAACTTGGGAAGCTAAAAAGATTAAAAAAATGCAAAAATTAAAATCCAACTTGAAAAAAAAAAGTAGAAAAAGAGCACATTGCAAGTCAAAGAAAAGGATGGTGGTGCTCAATCATCAAAACCTCCAAAACACAATAGCATTGATACCAGTTGGTATGAAGATATATTTATTATATATATATATATATATATATATATTTATTTATTTATTTATTTTTCTTATTCTTCAAACTAATAGATTAAACTTTGGCTATTTAGACAAAGCTTTAATAGGGGGTTGGATTGACAATACTTTCGGCAAACTTCAATTCTCTAAATATCTCATAAGTTGGTTATGAACTACAAATACTACTGTTTTAGAAGTAAGTGTAAAAGTTTCCTATGTATTTGTGACATAAAAGTAAGTCTAACTTTTAATGCTTTAAAATTGATTATTCCTTGCACATAAATATGGATTATAATTTCTATAAATTTTTTTCCAGGGCTGTCAAAGTTCCAACCATGTCAGAATTAGTAGTTCAATGTTAATGCCTCAGGTTTGTATTTAATTGATATCTTTTTTCATTATTATTTAAGGTTAAACTACTTACACAATCATAATAAGATTTCATATTAATGACTTTTGGTTTACTAGTCTTCTTATGTTAGTAGCAACTATGCTCTTTATAAGCATTTTAACTTAAAAAATAGCTATAGTAATTCTAATGTTTCATCTCTTATAGTTTGAACATCTCTTGCAAAAATTTCAGGGGCAAAGTAAATCTTAATGATTTGGCATATCTTTACCAAGAATAAACACCTTTCATTATTTGTAACATTTTTTTTAATATATTGCAGCATTGGCTACTTCATGCTAGTACATAGAATGAAAGTTTAAAATTAAGTATGGATCAATTACACTTATGCAGATCAATTTTAGGTTAGAAGCTTAATTATATTATTTTAAAAACATGATACTTCACATAAGTTAATTTAGCATAATGCTATTCATTTTATCGAAATGCCTAAGATAGTACATATTCATTTTATTAGAGTTAAGTATCACCACAAACTATTCCTATTTCAATTGAAAAGAAATGAAATAATTATCAAATGCATTGCTCAATTTTGTTTTCAGTATCAGATAAGTGCACTGTAGAAAATTGCAATTGAAAATAGGGTACAAAGTCTACAAACTCTAGTAATGCATTATCAAAAAAGAATGAACTCCAGAGAATGTAAAAAATAAACTCAAGTTACCAATGGTTTATCCATCAAACAAGTTTATTTTATTTAAAATTAGATACATAATCCATTGTTATAATTACAATCCACTGTTACAGTTAAGACTTTAATATTCAATCTATTCTCTAAACAATACACAAGATGGGCCTGGTATTATGAAAGGTTTATCGATAACATTTACAAAATTTTTTTTGGTAATAATGATAATTACACATTTTGATACATAAGAAAGGTGTTTACAACATAACTGCAACTTATGGATATAATTAAGAGAGCTATTACTGAACTCCTACTACATAACACTGACTCAACTTCATGATTAGGCAACTACAAGCTTTGTCTCTTCAGGTGCTTTGTAGACCTAAATATTTGATCCAATCCTTATAATTGTCCTTCCCATAACCTTAGCCTTCTAAAAATTAAATGGCTTATTGATCAGTTAGGCATAACTAATTTTAAGAAACTGAGATATCTTGTCTAGTTACAGTTGTAGCAGCAACCATTTAACATTTCCTAAGATCATCTCTATTTCAACTAAATACATTCTCTTCCTTTATTTAGAAACAGGTCCACCCTCTTCCACAGATTCATCAACCTTCATATCATCCTTATTTCTATACTTATCCTCTTCAATTCACCCAGTGGCTTCTTTTATCCATAGCTTTTTACAATTCAACTTTCATCAAACCTCTAATGGGCTAAATGACTCATTATCAACCTTTATTGTAGCTAATTGTACCAGGATATCAATTTCTAAACTAAATTTTACATACAATGCATCTAGAGTAGCAAAACCCTGTATATCAATGTATTATAAGAAACAAACAGATAAGACATATACATAATAACTCCCTATGCATTAATACATACATACAAGAATTGTATAGACTTATAAATCTAACAACATAAAATAGGTTTTCAAGGAAAACAAACTTTACTAGTTGGTAGTAGAAAAGTAAAATATAAATGATTCTATTAAAACACTTAAATGTAGTTTTAATGTCAATGAAGATTTATTTTGATTATATTACCATATTTAAAATTAAAAGAGTATGCTTACCTCACTTATTGCAGTCTTTAATCAAACATATATTACAGATGCCTCTACTCCTTTAAAGACAGATGCTCCTCTACTTTCTTGGATTACTCTTTAAACTTGATGTAGTGTTATATAGTGAGTCATTTCCATATTTTTATGTCTGTAGCATGCACATTAACAAATACTATCAAGTCAATCTATCAAAGTAATTTTACCTGAGATGAAGCACCTTTAAGAATAACAAGTACATGAGAATACGTCAAGCTCAATGCTGGAGAATGTGATCAAGAACCAAGTTTTTAAAAAAATGACATACATAATGAAGAACTTTTGACCATCATTAGAAGACCAAAACCAGTAAGTGTACTAAAATTATCAAAATAATAATATAATCATAAATGTTTAAAACATGAAGCTATTGAAATTTGACCAAGTAAACATTAGATTCTACATATTGTGGACTATTTCCAACATATCTAAAATTAGAATAAATAAATTCAATGATTGAAAATTCCATTTGTATAACTAAAGGCAACAATTCAAGAATTTAAATCATTTGGTGACATGATATAAGCGTATTTATTTGAATTTAATGAATATTGATACATTTACAACATATAAAGTAAGGGAGTTGGTGTACAATAATGATCCTATCTTGATGAGGACAATAAAAACTATAACAACAAGCTATTTATCATCCCAATAACATGTTACAAAGAAACTTGCTATGGGACATCACCTAGCTTAAGAGGATGAGCTATCCCTAAGTTCAAGAGAAGAAATCTCCCTCATAAATTGAGCTTTGTTAGCCTTAAAATATTCATCTTTTAACACCATCCCACTTAATATGTGATTAATTGAACACGAAACTATTGCAAGTCCAAATTTTAAAAAATTGATTCTTTACCTTTTTTATTTTTCAAGCCCTTCAATAATCGTAGAATCTTGCGTCTATTTGCAACAAATATGCTAATGATATTAGGTGGTTTGCATTTATTAGTAGCAAATAGATGTTAAAACTAGCACAAATAAATCAAATTAGAAGAAATTTGGTGGACGAATCCAATAACCACTTAAGAATAGGATGGTATCATATAAGGAAAGTACCTTGAAAACTTGAAAGCCTTCTATCTGGATACTTTTGCTAGACTCCTATAGAGAGAAATGAAAAATGAAACATTAAATGCTCATTTAAACTGATCCAATTTCTCAATTATCATTCACCCATTACATGACTTAGCAGAGTAAGCTCAACATTCAGCATTTTAGTTTTTAACAACTTAGATGCTTAAACAAATCCATAACAATCTTAACTAATTGAAGACGTGATTACTTGTGTAGACTGAGCGGGAATAATTTATATTCACCATATATGTCTAAAGAACTAAATGGATGATCCCATAACAGATGTAGACATTCTTTGAAGTCTTTCCTTCTTTCATTCATATTTTTCTTATTAGAGGTGTAACCAAAAAGGTAGTTTATACAAATATTAATGACACATGAGTAGAGACATGAAGAAAAGTAAACTTAGTTAGATCGAACCATACTTTGAGAAGGTTTATTAAAATCCTCAAATTGTCTATTGAATTGACATATTATGTCATTACAATTGAATTTGAATGATCAAGTAAGCTTACTTCAAACAACTATAAAGGGGGAACATAACTGTCAACAAATATGTATGAATCAATTCATCTAGTAACATTTCACCACGGGCGGTAGTAATAATGAATTTGTATGACAACAGACAAATGATGCAATGTAGCAGGAATTATTCGCACTCCACTAATAAGGCAATTACCCAACCATTTATGATGACTTTGTTTCCATCGCATTAACATCATAACTATATAATATTTGCAATAAGTTCAGAAGCTAAAATGCAAACAACTTCTAAAATGTAATGAAAACTTGTTAAATTGAAAGTCTCATTTTCAAGAAGATATATTTATTTTCTATGCCTAGGTATCTGCATGCTTGCTTCATTTGCTATTTCTTAGAAGAAGGCTTAGAGAATTACCTCATTCAAGGGAGTGAATATACCCGAATGGAATGCTAAGTATTTGTTGGTAATGGTAAACTATAAAATGTAAAGCCTAAAAAAAAGTACAAATTAAGAGAATTATAAACTTTGAACTCCCAATTTCAAACTTGGTTCATTTGCACTTCACCCATTCTGATTCCATAGAACCAGTGAGCCACTAATCTCCCACAAGAAATTTCAAGTGCTCTTATGAATTGAGGAAATTGTAGATTTTGAATTCTAATACGAATAACTTTCTCATAGAAATTAATCAATGAAATCCAAAATCATTTCATTAGATTTAGGTAGGAAACAATTTTTCTGGGAGATTTAAAGTTAAGACGAAATTGAAATGGTAAAGAGAGAAGGAAGATGTTGACGTTGGAGAAGAGAATGGCACTAAGGAGGTGAGGAGTAGTCAGATTGTATTGCTGACATAGAAAACTAATACACATTGCAAGAAATAAATGGAGGTAGCACTGAGTATTCTGTCCTCTCGTAGGATTAGAATTTTTTCCTTGTTACGTTAGAAAACTAAATTAGTTTTTAACTAAGAAAGAAAATTGAATTTATTTTTCATTGAACATTCAATATATTGATTTTTATTGTTTAATATTTGTATTAAATTTGCACTACTATATTTGGTTTTATTTAACTATAAATTGATTATTGTCTCTACCTCTAGTCCTATTAGGAATATAACAGAGGCGATACAGACATGTTTCATAGAATTAACCTTTACCTATATTAACATCTCATGGAAGCTTAAAGACAACTGCATCAAGGATTGATAGGTAAATTTAGGATTTAGTATCATCATATAATTGTATTTATATTTTAATTTGACAATTATTTGTATTTAACTTTAATTATTCAATGTTTATAAGCCACATATAAGTGGGTAACCTGATACATTATACATGATAAAAAAGAAATCTGTCTATAAGGCTATAATTAATTATAGAGGCATGACAAATAAGCAAGGAAAGGCCTACTAAGGAAACCTAATTATATGTTCGAAAACATTTTTTAGGACCTTTAGAATAAGTAAGCTAAAAATGCTTATTTCAAAAGAAAGCAAGAGGTTAATAAAAAAAAGGGTATTTACTATTAAAGGAGCCTACACACTAATAGTTTAATTTAAGAGAAAGATGGTGAGTTTTAGTTTTAATTTAAAGTTAGTTTTAGCATTATTTTTTTAATTTAATAACTTACTTTTATACTTATACATAGACTTCCATGTGGCTAGCCTCGATTGGATGCTTGTTAAACTAAAGCTATTTCTGCACACTCATATTTATGCCACTCTAAAAGACATCCAAGAGTTTGTAAACTATAGAGTAAAAAGGACCTAAGTAAGATTTTATTGATTTCTTTATATGCATTACATTATATATTTTTATATGTATCATAAGTGTTTAACCTTCCAATTTAATTCTGTAGGACGGGCACTCTATGGTGCTGAAGGTGTAATCTTCCTAAGCATTAGTTGAAAGTGAAAATGGTAGTTATGCACAAGTCAATGAAACCTTGTTATAGATGACAATAGCTAAAGGCTAGAGTAATAAAGGTCACATTTATGGCATAAAATTAGAGAAACACAAGATTGTTAGGGCATTATCTTCTATAACTTATTTGTCCTTACAACCTAAGTTGCAAAGCACCATTGAGTGGCACCAAGTAGAGCTCGAGATGGCATGAAAGAGGATAATAGCCCAGGATCAATAGCTTATTTTTTAATAATTAATGATCAAGTTACATGAATATAACATTAATGCATTATTCAAAAGACTAAAGATAGTTGTTGTCACCAACTAACTAAAAAAGCAAATGCCATGACAATGACTAATAGCTAGATGTCAAAAGCTAGCATCCTAAGGTTTTCATTTTTATATGTATATACATTGACCATGATTTTTTTATTGTAAATTAGATTTTATTACTTTTATTATTTTTATATTATATAAATAAAATATCTACGTTTAATTTTATTTTATGAAATTTGATTCAAATATTTGATTGTTTATGAGATTTAAACTTTAAAGAATTTGAGTGTTATAGGGTGTTTATTGTTTAGCTTATTACAAAAAATAAATAATAGATTAATAAATATATCTCTAACTAGTAATAAAATTTGTAATGAATTTTTAAAGACATTGTTGTCGATAATTTTACAAGAACTATCTAGATTAGTAATGGAATAATCAAATGATCCAAATTAGCAATAGGAAATTTCTATTGTTAATTCACAATTCTGCGATGGACACATTCATCGTGAAAATGCAATTAGCAATAAAAATTTCATCAAGAAATATAAAGTTAGCGACAAACAAAAGCAACACTAATTCCATCCATCATTCGTTATCATTCAATATTGGCTTGCTAATTTATCAACGAAAATAATGACTGATAATATAAATTTGTTGCTAACTGAATTACCAATGTAATGTTTACGCTTTCTTATCTATTGCTATTATTTTTAGCGATTGAATTTTGCTTATTAGCACAAATTTCTCTATCACTAATTAGTATTTTCTAAGTAGTGTTTATACAATAAATAAGTTTATTTATAACTCATTGACCTAATTAGTATAAGTTACATGTTAATCTTTAAGGGTGTTTTGTACATTAATTTTTTAAAAAATAAGTTTTAATTATAAAATAAATTCTAATTTAATAAGCTTCATAGGGTAGTATTTTTTCAAGTTTATCATTCTCTTTTAAGTAAATAATATTTTAAATTATAAATAAATAGTAAATAAGTAATAAATAAATATATAATATCATAAAATATAATTAATTAAAATTTAAGTAATTATATTTTTATTTTAAATATCTTAATTACATTAATATTATTTGATTTCAAAATAAATATAAATTAATCTAATTTATATATTTATTTATATTAGCATATTCTTTTATGTCATTATATATTTTTAATTAATTTAATAACAAATTTTCTAACATACTTTTAATATAATTATTTATCAAATATTAATTAAATTATTAATTATCAATTAATACAACCTAAAGCTTAATCACGGACATAATACTTTAAACAATATACAAATTGCCTTCTCAAAGTTATGCTAGTAAATGTATTGAAAACGTTGTTCATAAGCTCAACATAAGAATAAGGAAAAAAACGCATATTATTCCTTCAATTTTAATGTAATTAAATTTTATTTCTTTTAATTTTAAAAATTTTAAAATTATTGTCTTAAATTTTATAAAATTTAAAAATAATATTTATCTTTTACTTAATTAATTATTTTATAAAATTATTTTTTAATAAAATTTTAAATAAGAATCAAAATATTATAAAGTATTAATTTATTTAATTTTTTTTATATAATTTCGCATTTTATATAAGTACTAGCATAGGTCTTGTGTGTTCGCACGAGTACTTGTTATTTTATTATAATTAATACATGAAAAATGCACATATAATAAAAAATAAATCAAAAAGATTCCAAAAACGTTAGAATGAAGCTTATCATATTTATTTTTCTATCATATATACAACTTCAAAAAATATTATTTTTACAAAATAAAACTTGAAAAAAATGATGACGAAGGTGCCAAATATAGTGGCACTTTCATGCAATTATATCCTACATTCGCATAGGCACTAGTTTTTTTTTTATTAATATGTTTATTTGTATGGTGGTATTAAAAATTGCAATAGGAACTAAATTTAGTATTAGGTAGATGTTAACTATAAAATTGTATCAATCCTATATAAATATATAAGGATCTAAATTTAAGTCTAAGCAAATGTTAACTATAAAATTGCATAAAACTAATATTTGAAATCTTAATATAGCTATTTAGTCTTTTCCAAAGCTTAGAAGCTTAGATACAAAATTCAAAGGATTTATGTCCTGCATATGTGCTACGCTTCACTCTACCCTAATCCTTTCATCCATTGTCAAAGGGTTTCAAAGATTAGCAATTTATAAGTCAACATTAGTTCATAAAAAAAATGAATGGATAGCCCACAAACATTCTATATATAATATTTCCAAGAGAACACTTGAAAACATTTTAATGGAATTGCATCAAAATTTAATAAAGAATAAGTTCAAATGAAAAATGGCTAAATCATTTGAAATTTAAAGGGAAAGAAGTTGTCTAAACCCATGCATTTACATGAGTACCTATTATTTTCCCGCAATTAACCTATATAGAATATGTAGATAATGTTGAAAGATAATCAAATGAAATATATTGAAATAAAAGTTATCATGTTTGTTTGCCCTTCATGTATTCAATTTTAAGCATGAATGAAAACTAACAAAAAGTTAAATTATATTATCCAAAAGTAGTTTATACTAAAATTACCTTAATCCTAATAACTATTTGGTCATTTCAACTTAGAAGTAATGACTTTGAACTAAATGAGCATTTGAAATTAGCACTATAAAAGAAAATAGTATAGTACAAACATGCTTCCACATGAATATACTTTCATACAACTTAAAGAAAAAGCAAAGAAATACGTTAAAATGCAGCATTACCATAAAAATATACACTAACCCAATTGTAAGTATTATAGTGCATGCATCTAAGATGGATTAATGTACATAAATATCATTCATAATTTATCTTCTTTTTGCACCAAAATATATCACCTGCATTGATTTTATTCCTTGCTCTATTGACATTAACATCAGGCTCTATATCTATAATAAGTATCTACATTATCTTAAATTCATAGGTTGACATGGCCTATAACATGAACATTCAATCAACTTGCTAAATTAAAAACATTTAACCAAATTGATTTGATTACTATTTTTAGTGCTTCATTCAAAAAGTGATATTATATAGAATAAACAAAAAAAGAAAATATAACCAAAAAAATACAATACCTTTTCAAGCTCTTCTTCCATAGCCTTTGCTATTTCATTCTTTTGTTCAAAGACTGAATCCGATTCTAACTTTGGTATGCTAGCTCTAATAACTATAAATTGCAAAATAATTAATAGATTTTAGAGACTTGCCACATATTTATCAATTTAGTTGTTTAACACCAATATACATCTAAACATAAACTATAACATTTATGAAAACCATGAATGTATCAATAAGTATAAACCAAGCAATAGTTACAGGTTAGTAAGCCTATAGTAGGCATTTGATGCTCTTTTAGCCAAGGTACGATATTACATAAATGCAACCATAATAAAAATATCACATGATATATAATCTCTAAAAATTTATGAATTTTTTAACTTAAGTTCTAAATATCTTAACCATTTTCCCCTTATCATTTTCGTAAATCATGTTAAACAAAGAATAATTAACAACTATGGCAGGAAATTATACAAAATAGTATTGTTTTTATAATATTTGCCTAGTAAACACTAATAATTGAAATCATAGATGAAGTTAAACTCATTGGCTTCTAATTATATAATTCAAGTGAAATAGGTATGACGAAAATATCCATAGAAATTTGTGATAGAAAGAGTTAAAAAGGAAAATAAAAAAAAAGAAAAGAAGGCAAGAAGCCATTAAAAAGCAAACCTTCAATGATGGTATCAATTTGGCACTATCCTAAAGAGTTAATTAAGCCTTAGAAGTATTTTTTTTTTAATAAAAAAAGCTAACATGTCTATAAAAGAGCATTTATGAGTGGCAACTAATGTGCAAAAGCAAGCTTAACAACACTAGCCATGTAAAAGGACTTATAATTCAATTGATGATCACAAAAAATAATACCAATGAAATAAATAAATTGTATGCAATAAGATATACTTTGAGAGAAAAATATAATTGTATGCAATAAGAACTAATAAAAGTTTTCATTGACTTCTTTTTACACTGTATTTTGGAATAATTAGTTGTGATATAATATTAATGCCTTTCATATTTAAGCCCTATAGGCTAGATTAATTGCAGGGAATAAGATATGCAACTATACCAAGGTTCACAAAACAGAGGGGCTAAGAGAAAGTTGAAATAATGTTAGCAATTTAATGCATTTTTTAAATTATTTAGTTTATGACATGATTCTTTGCCTCTTATTTACATTATATGTCACCACTTCCATTGATCATCATGTTGTAAAACAAAAGTAACACCAAAGAATCAGTGGATACCTCCTGAGGATGCAAAATAACCAAGGAAAGGTATATTCAATAGTAAATTCTATACATTTTCCAATTACATCAGAAGTTGATAAATAAATGTTACTTTTATGGGGAATGTAAAGAATCTGCCATTGAACGTTTTTGCATGATAGGGATAGTTAAAATTTACAAAAGCAATTCAAAATTAATTATATGTGTCAGAAGATGATAAACAAGTGATATTGTTCCATAACTTTAAATTTGAAATATAATTGCTATAATCGCTCAAATATTTCTGTACTCCGATCAGATTTTCCTTATAGTCGCTCAAACATTCACACCCCAGTCGGATTGTTTTATCCAAATCCCATCCTGTCTATATGGACCTAAACCTCCCTCACCGGACACGCGCTCAAAACTATTCTAGTATTCTTCGTTCCAAGAGATAAACTGCTTCACTCAGAGAGTGAGACGGAAAAATAGCCATGGAAGAAAGGAAGTTGCTTCGCTTCCTGTTTCTTTCCTTCAGCTTGGCCTTAGTTCTGCTCATGGCATGGCGTCACCTTCCTTTGTTACCCAACAGCCAGGTTTTAAGCTGTGGCTCTGGATTGTGGATCTCAGAGAATCGCGATCAATCCAAAAAACTCACTCTCATTAAAAAACCACCAATCCCCACGCGCCGCCACCACGAATCCGATAAACCTCGCCACCCTCTTGATCCCTTAACCTTCCAAGAACTCAACAAGGTCCGTACCATCCTCTCTCCCTACCCACTATTCAAGAACTCATCCAGTTACTCTCTCAACTCCGTAGTCCTGGAAGAACCCGACAAAAACCTAGTCCGTGCCTGGAAAAAAGGCAGCCCGAACTTTCCCAGGAAAGCTTCCGTCATTGCTAATGTCGCCGGCCACAGTCATCTGCTCACCGTGGACTTGATTACCGACCACGTGACTTCCCACGAAACTGGCTCGGTTTCCGGATACCCGATCATGACGATCGAGGACATGGTCGGGGCAGTCGATGCCCCGTTGAAGAGCGCTGCTTTCAACCGCACAATAAAGGAGAGAGGGGTGGATTTGGCAGATTTGGCCTGTTTGCCAGTGTCATCTGGTTGGTATGGCATGCCGGTGGAGGAAAAGCGGAGGCTAATTAAGGTGCAGTGCTACAGCAGTCAGGGAACTGTAAATTTCTATATGAGACCCATTGAAGGGCTTACCGTACTTGTTGACATTGATAGAAGAGAAGTGGTGGCGATTTCAGATAAGGGTCGTCATATACCCATATCTAATGACTTAGACACAGATTATCGCTATTCCGTTCAGAAGCTCAACGGAGAGTTAAATCTATTCAACCCGATATCTATAGAGCAACCGAAGGGTCCAAGTTTCACCATCGATGGGCACTCGGTGAAGTGGGCTAACTGGGAGTTTCATCTGAAACCCGACCCGAGAGCGGGCGCTGTCATCTCCGAGGTCAAAGTCCGTGATCCGGACACGTCAGAGCTAAGAAATGTCATGCATAAAGGGTTCGTGTCAGAGCTATTCGTGCCTTACATGGACCCCACAGAAGCGTGGTACTTCAAGACATACATGGATGCGGGTGAATACGGGTTCGGGTTGCAGGCCACATCACTTGACCCGCTTAATGACTGCCCTCGGAACGCATATTACATGGACGGTGCGTTTGTCAACGCCGATGGAACGCCGTACGTCCGACCAAACATGATTTGCGTGTTTGAGAGATACGCCGGCGACATTGCGTGGCGACACATAGAGTGTCCGATTACTGACATGGAGGTATTAGGCTGTGGTATAACTTTGTTTTTCTCTGATATTTTTACACCTTTCATATTTTTGACAGATTGATAGATTCAAAATCAAAATTTTATATTCATGAGCATGTGAGAGAACAGTGAACAAACAAAAGTAAATTTAAAAATGTAGCAAAAAGGTGAATTTTTTTTTTTTTACCCAACTACGTTTTTTTTTTTTGGGTCCTTGACCTAATTGAGTCATTCTATTTGTGCAGGCTAGGGAAGTGAGGCCAAAGGTGACGCTTGTGGTTAGAATGGCAGCGGTTGTAGGAAACTATGATTATATTGTAGATTGGGAATTTCAAACCGATGGACTAATCAGAAGTAAGGTAGGTGGAAACAGTGATTGTAGCTTCTAAATAGTAAATGAATATTTTTATTTATCTGATACACCGTTGATTAGAAATATGCTTGAGCTTTTATTTTTAAGGGATCTGGGTCGGACTGCTATGTCTGTTTTTTATTAGATTTTTTTTGTCCTTTTTGATGAAATGAGGAGATTTGTTTATTTATAATATATTAGAATTTAGCTGAAATGAGGAGATTTGTTTATTTATAATATATTAGAATTTAGCTGATGAAAATCTGCTATTACTATAGTAGAAAATGATCAACTGGAAGTGAAAACTGTAATTGATGTTTATTTATCTTATTCTTAAAATAATATTTAGCTTATTTAATGAATCATCGTTTAATATGTATTTATGTTCTTTGATCCGAAAATATAAGCTACAATTATTAATCTTTTTATTAAATAATTGGTGACGACAGGTTGAACTTAGTGGAATTCTGATGGTGAAAGGGACGAATTATGAAAATATGAAGCAGGTATCGGACGACGAAGATCTCCACGGCACCATATTGACGGAAAACATAATCGGAGTAATTCACGACCATTTCGTTACATTCCACCTTGACATGGACATCGATGGATCCGATAATTCCTTCGTTAAGGTTAATCTCAAGAGGCAACAAACCGCACCCGGCGAGTCACCCCGGACGAGTTTCTTGAAAGCAGTGAGGAGTGTGGCCAAGACGGAGAAAGATGCCCAAATAAGGCTTCAACTCTATGACCCGCATGAATATCACGTGATCAACCCGAACAAGAAGACTCGGGTCGGGAATCCCGTTGGGTACAAGCTAGTTCCGGGTGCCACTGCAGCCAGCCTGCTTGACCCCGAAGATCCTCCGCAGAAGAGAGGCGCTTTTACCAACAACCAGATATGGGTCACTCCTTATAGCCGGAGCGAGACTTGGGCTGGCGGCTTATTTGCATATCAAAGTCATGGTGACGATAATCTCCAAGTGTGGTCCAACAGGTTCCAGATTGCTTTCGTACTTTTCTAGCTTAGCCTCTTGGCATTATCTGTATTATTCTCACTTGTTTGCACGTACCTCTAATATTAGCATTTATATTATATATTATTTTTCACACGCGTGTGTATAATATTTATTGAGAAAAGAGTTTTTTTTTCATATATATATATATATTATAAAGAGTTAAAAATTCTTATTTTAAAAAAAAAATAAATTTGAAGACTTTTATGAAGTTTCACTTTTGAATATTTTATAATTTTTTATTTTAATTTTTGTGTGAGGAAATAAATATCTTGATTTATACTAGAAGATTTGGGTTGTAAATATGTGTGAATGAAAGACATGCAATTATTGAACGGTGATTAATCGCAGGGATCGTGCAATAGAGAACGAGGACATAGTGGTGTGGTATACAGTAGGGTTCCACCACATCCCATGTCAAGAGGACTACCCCATCATGCCGACGGTGTCGTCAGGCTTCGATCTAAAGCCAGTCAATTTCTTCGAGAGGAATCCAATCTTAAGGCTGCCTCCAAATTTTGAAGCAGACCTTCCAGTTTGCAAGCACGCTGATTCAGCTTGACATTGTGCATATTGAATAAAGGCCTTTTAATCCTTCGCATGTTGTCTTGTATTGTATAATCTTCTGGGTAATTTGGGTTGCCATGCCCAACTGTTAATTAAGGTTATATTCCAAATTGGGAAGAGCTTATTACCAAATCATCCGAAACTTGTGATGAGGCCAATAACGGAAGATTTTATATTTTACCAAGACACAAATGTTTCTTTGAATTCGGCGGACTAGCCTGAAACTCTTTTAATTTTGTCCATTCATTTTGCGTTGAGGCCTAAAAGGGTGTAGGTTTCGCCTGCCTTTGTCTTGCGGTGTGTGTGTGACGCGAACCAAATTTCAAAGTCATATCTTTATCATCTTTGATGTATAAGCCTTGTCACTTTGAAATTCTATCAAAAGATTAGTTGAAATTGGTAACAGACAAAAATGACACGTCAATCGTAGGAAAATGATACCATATATGATCAGTTTTGAATTATCATTTGTTCAATGTAAATGTACCGTATTATTAATAAAAAATTTAAATTATCTTTTCTAACAAACTAATATTTAGTGATAAATTTAAACTTAGTATCTATCAATGCAGATACTGTGTTAGGACGGAATATTCAATAACAACTTTCTTCTTTTTTATGAATAAATGGAATCTGACTTTTCCAATATCCAGCATCCCAGTAGGATACGCACGATAGATGGAGAACTATTGATCTATGCGTTTCCCTTTTCTTGCTCTCGTGTGATGCACGGATTTATGGCATAGTTGATATATTACTTTTATGGTATGATACTAAATTTCACAGTTTTAATTTTTTATTTTGTGCAATATCGTACAAGTTAAATAAAATTTAATAATTTTAAAGTAATAGTGCATATTAAAGTAATCTATTATAGTCTTCATCTGGTTATATATATATTGTTGTTTTTATAAATCCAAACAATGAAAAGGGAAAACAAGAAGGTGCCTCATCAATGTGAGATATTGTCTTCATCTGTGACATTTTCTACAAGTTCGTTCTTAACTGTAAATATGATTAAAAAGCTTTAAATTATTTCGATTTAGATTATATAGTATTTTGGTTGTGAAAAAGAGTTGCGAACAACAGATACATGTTTTTCTATCAAATATTTTCAGAACTTGGTAGATTGACATATTGGGATAAACCACTTTACCTGTTTCCCCATTAATATTTCTAGTTACTCACTTACTGAGATTTGTGAAGAAATTGATTCGTTTTTTCATTGACACTTTCTATATTTTTACCCCTTGTTTGGAACCTAAAAATAAAATAAAAAAAATCAATTTTCAGTTCATATTAAATTTATGTTCGAATTTGTTCACGAATCCAATCCTAAATAAATTTCGTTTAATTTTTTCTGAATTCAGACGAGAGGTTAGTAATCCCTTTTTTCCTTTTAACTGGATGTGTTTCTTCGAACACATTATTCTTTAAGAGGTTAACAATCAGAATCCAAGAAGGACCACAAGATCTTTCGTACGAGAAGCAAACAAGGAAAAGTTGATTAGCATTGTTCATGTAAACTTGCCATAGATTTCTTCAGTGGTTGCATGTGCTTACAAAATGATAAGGTAAATTTGATTTTTGCTGTATCATAGCCTTCTACAGATCAATCGGTATCATAAAAATCGTATTGTAGTTCAAACAGCATTTGACTCTGAGAAAGACGATTTAAAGACCATCTAAGCCTGCTAGTTAACTTCAGCATAACAAATCCAAAAGCAAAATTCCATCAAACTTAACTCGGATAACAATTCAGCAGGACTGAATGCTACGTAACCAAAATTTTCAGAAAAGGGTTTAAAACGAAAACTTACACACAGAATCCGCAAATAAGGTATATCATCTAATATCTCGATGAAAGACTGTACAATGGCTAACCTGAGTGCACAGAAAAAAAATTGTTAAATGAAAAAATGAAAAGAAAAGTTCCTAATTCTTCCCTAATACAACTAGACGCCTGCTAATTTGTCAACAGCAATATAGGAGAAATTTTAATAACATCAATAACAAGATATCGAAAGTCACCAAGCACTTTTCTTCTTAGACCCATGATAAAAGTCCAGGTACCACTTTACAAACTTCCTAAGTCCTGTCTCCAAATCTGTGGTTGGCCTGTAGCCAAGCTCCCTGTTCGCCAAGCTGATATTTGCATGCGTGAACTTAACATCGCCATTTCTTGGCATTGGCCGCACTTTCCTCTTAGCTTTCACCTTTAAAAGCTTCTCCAATATGTTCACAAGCTCACTCACTGGCATAGGTGAGGTATTACCCAGATTAAAAATCCTGAATTGTGCAGGCCCTTTTTTCTTCCCACCACTGCCGGTACTTTTCTTCGCTGTATCCAAAGCCCCCAAACACCCTTTCACAATGTCATCAATGTAGGTAAAATCTCTTGCCACGCTTCCTTGGCCGGGCGCTTCAAAAATCGTAATCTGCTTCCGCTTAAGAATATCTTTTGTAAAGAAGAAATAGGCCATATCAGGTCGACCCCAGGGACCATATACTGTGAAAAACCGCAATCCAGTAATTGAAAGGCCATATATATGATTATATGTGTGCGCAATTTCTTCCCCAGCCTTCTTAGTCGCAGCATACAGACTAGTTGGTTGATCAGTTCTGTGATTTTCCGAAAATGGTAACTTAGAATTAAGCCCATACACAGAACTCGAAGATGCCCACACTATGGCAGGTTGTGGGTTCAACAATTTGCAAACTTCAAGAAGATTGACAAACCCAGCAATATTGCAGTGCATATAGGACCCTGGATTCTGCATCGCGTACCTTACTCCAGCCTGCGCCGCAAGGTGCATTACATGGGTAAATGCAACAACATCGAAAAGCTTTCGAAGAAGCTCAGAATCGTTGATATCTCCCTCAACTACGAACACTCCAGCCCGCTCAAGAAGCTGCTGACGAGCCCTTTTGAGGTTCGGATCATAGTAGCGATTGAAATTATCAAGTCCCAGCACTCCATCGCCGCGACGCTTCAGCGCCATCGAAACATGAGTGCCGACAAATCCAGCCGCCCCAGTTACAAGCACCGTAAAACCAGAGGCAGAGCTCTTCCGCGCCGATTTGCTTACCCGCTTTTCCCAATCAGATCCACCCCACGAGGTACCGAGGGCTTGGCCGGTGGAACCTCCGGCGGATGATGGAAAAGCCGATGGAGAAGAGAAGAATAAGAAAAGAATAATGCCTAGCAATAAAGAGAACCAAAGACCAATTTTTGAAAAACAGGAATGCAACCTGAGGCGATGAATGTAGGGAGATTTCTCTGGTTTGACCTTGCCTGGGGAGGAAGTTGCCTCATCAATGTGAGATATTGTCTTCATCTGTGACATTTTCTGATCCAATTGAGAGAAGATATCGAAATAGAAAACCCTAAAACCAAAGTTCAATTTTGGGTTTGAAGAAAACGAAGATTAGGTTCGGGATTGGGAAACATGGACTTTGATCGAACAGCTTTACGCCTAATTTCTTCCCCCCCCGGGGGGTAGGCTTTTGATGGAAGAGAAAACCAAGTGGTTTTCTGATTTTCTCTTCCTGGGGAAATAGAAGGAGTCGTCTTTCACACAGCAAACAGAGACTGTGCGTGTTTATACTTTATAGAGTCGGAATGTATGTTAGAGTCGTATCAGATGGTGAAAGATTAACAAAACAATGAGGCGATGCAGAGGGAGGTGCCGGCTATTCCGAGAATCGCTTCAAATATTTTGACTTCTAACACATATATTGACCAAATGGCTGACTTGTTCATTTTGGCGTTCCCTACTTCTCTTCGCTCGTTTTTTTTTATTTTAAGGTCGACCTCTTTTTATACGTGAGTAAATAAACTAATGTATTTGTAATTGTTATAAATTTAATTTAATTATAGATATGGAATGTTTACGCATCATATTTTTTGGAATTGTAGATTTATAACAAATTCCCACATGAGAACAAACCACACCAGAGGCTAGTATGAGACTAAAAGTGTAGATGGATTGGGTCGGGTCAGATCGAGTGGGTTTCGGACTGGGTCATCCGGGTCAAATCATATAAAATTGAAGGTCCGAATCCGACTCGGCCCGAATTTTAAATTAAAAAGCTCGAATCCTAGTCCGAAAACATAAATTTTTTATTTTTTAATAAAAAATAAATTTTTAAAATAAAAATTATATATATTTAAAGAGATAATATGATATTTAAATATATAAAATATTTAATTATGTTAAATTAATATTTTTTATATTAAAAATAATTAGACATAATTATATTTTTTAATATATAATTATATTATTAAAAATAAATTATTATAATCGGGTCGGGCCGGGCTTATCGGGCTTTTTTGCCTTGGCCCGAACCCCGCCCAATTATTAATCAGGTCATAAGAAAAAATTCCATCGGGCCTATTGAAAAAAAAAAACTCAAATACTCTATTTTTTCGGATCGGCTCATCAAATCAGGCAGGTCGCCCGACCCATGTACACCTCTACATGAGACCACCTAAAAACTAACTCCTAAAAAAAAAAATGCAGAACCGTAGCACCAAAACAAACTTCAAAACATCGAAAACAATAGAGAGCCATTAAGCAACAGACAAACACCAAAATAAAACCAAAAGAACCTCAAACATAGACAAACCACAACACAAGATCCAACACATACACCAAACTAAACTACGGGATAAAGAGGCTCCAATCATGAATCAAGATGGAGAGGAGAAAGGGGGGGTTGGAAAACTCAATCAACAAGACATACACCATGTTGCAAGAAGTGACCAGCTAATCTACTACCTTGTTAGCAGCCTTATGAGTAAACCTCACAAAGCAAAAATCCGACGAGGAAATGAGATGTTTAATATCGTCAATGATATATTTTATCCTCCACTTAGAGACTATAGAAGAAGAATTCATAACATTCACCACTTCTAGAGCATCAAATTTGACAGAGAAGGATGCATTGGTCACTAAAAAACCCAAAGATATACCCCCTAGTAGCTAGAGCTTCAACCTTCGAAGCTAAAGAAGCCTTAATATTCCAAGCATGTCTGAAAACTAAAGTCACCCTCAAAATTCCGATAATAACAAACCCGGGATGCCTTCCTTATGTTAATATGAAATGAAGCATCGATATTAACCTTTAAGGAATTATGCTTAGGGGAAACCCATCTAGAGCTAAAACCAAAATTATGACTCATCATAATAGTATTAGAAGAGAGAGGAAGAACTTGGTGGAATTTAAACACCAAAGCTAAGCTTCTAGAAAGAGTAACAAATGGGATAAGATACCTCTTGTTGAAAAGGCTGTCATTTCTTAACTTCCAAACGTGCCATAGTGTGATGGCTAAGAAAGATAGGCAGAACCTCTTCTAAGAAGGATTCCATTCCAAATTGTTATATGATGATCAAAGCCAATCACCCAAGGGATAACTATTTCCACAATCCACCTGAAGACAAAATGGAGAATCAAACCACACACGGGCTGTCCAATAACAACCTAAAATGCAATGCCTATCATCTTCAATATTGTGCTTACAAATGTGACATAAGGGAGAACAAGCCACCTTTCTTTTAAATAAATTATCAGAGTTAGGGAATTATTAAGAGCTCTCTATAACAAGTGTTAGACTTTTGGTGGCGTATCCATATTCTAGATAGCATACCACAACCCAAAGGGAGAAGTAGATAAGGTAGAGCTAGATGAAGGGATCATATGAGAAGCAAGAAAATGGTAACCAAACTTGACTGAATAAATGCCACTCAAAGAATGCATTCAGACCAGAGCACGGGGATTAAGAAAGTTAATATTACGAATAACATTTCTTTTCAAAGGGGATAGCCACTACTCAATAAGGCAAAGGTTCCATTCAATCCTCTACTCACTCAATAACTCGAAAACTTTAGAAACAAGGCATTCAAGTTAGAGGTCGTGTTAGTTAGCTTAAACTAATGAAGATCAGGAATCTAAATGTCAATTTCGTGGATATGTAGTATATTGTAATGCCTTTAAGTAGAGGTGTACATGGGCCGAGCAGCCCGCCTGACCCAATGAGTCCAGCCCGAAAAAATAGAGTATTTAAGCTCTCTTTTTTTGTCTGATAGGCCCGATGAAACTTTTTTATGATCCGATTAATAATTGGGCCGGACTCGAATCAAGGTAAAAAAGCCCAATAGGCCTGGCCTGATTATAATAATTTATTTTTAATAATATAATTATATATTAAAAATATAATTATATCTAATTATTTTTAATATAAAAAATATTAATTTAACATAATTAAATCTTTTATATATTTAAATATCATATTATCTCTTTAAATATATATTTTTTATTTTAAAATTTTATTTTTTATTAAAAATAAAAAAAATTATATTTTCGAGATTTCGGGCTTTTTATTTTAAAATTTGGGTCGGGCTGGGTTCGGGCCTTCAATTTTATATAATTTAGCTCAGATGACCCGGCCCGAAACTCGCCCGACCCGGCCCATGTACACCTTTACCTTTAAGGTTGATCTTGAATGTATATTGATGTAACATAAAAAAGTTATCACTCTTAATAATTGAAAAGGCATGCATAAAATTATCTAACTCACAAGTTAAAGATTAAAAATATGAAAACATTGTACATATAAAGAAACTTGTGAGATTTATACAAATTATAAGAGTTTGAAATATACTTTTGAATATAAAAACCTTAATTTGAGGCAAAGAAGATTGATAGAAGTTACAAAAAAAAATTATAATTGTTCCATATTTCACCACCCAAGAAAGGCAAAATAGCTAATCACAATACAAAAGAAGAAATATCAATGCAATTTTATCTAGAATTTGAAAATTTAGGTGTATAACTCAAAGTGGTAGATCAAAGGCCACTATTACCTTATGTAATTGTACAGTTGGTATTAATAAAACAAATTAAGGAGTTTCAAAAAAGATATTCACAATATTCTTCTGTAGTGTAAAAGGCAACAATAAAAGAAAATTTAAAGATAACTATGGACAAGAAGGGAACAAGTCAAAATTAGGAAGAGTATGGGTTTCTTTGAATGTCCAAAATGAATTATTGCAATAGATATACCACTCATCATAGACTATGCATCTTGGGTAGTCAAATTGTATTATGATCCAAATAAAAGCTTTAAATGAGAAAGAATAAAGAAAGAGTTATTAAAGAAAATGACTAAATATCTTATATGCCATCAGATAAAAGTAGAACACTAATGGCCTTTTAAGTTGCGTCAAGCCATACAAGATCTAAAATGAATGGGAAAGTGTAGCTATAGATTGTTTGATTAGATTGTCCAAACTTTAAAAGGATATGATTCTATTTGGATTATTGTTTATTAATTAATCAAGTCATCAAATTCCTTACCAATCAAAACCAAATATCAGCCAACCAATATGCATAAATGTATTTGGATAAGATAATACTATTACATGAAATCCATTTGACAATAATTGTTTATAAAGGTACATGATTTATCTCTCATTTTTTTAGCATTTTTAAGAAGCTTTAGTACCCTAGTTTTCCAACCATATGTTGGTGGATAGTTAGAGCAAGCCATCAAAATGTTAAAAGATAATAGAGAGCTTGCATCCTTGAATTTGCAGGAAGTTAATACAAATATTTGCTATTAATAAAATTTGCATAAAATGATAGTTATCAATCAAACAAATGACTTTATTTGAAACATTATATAAATGAAGATGTAGATCTTCAATTGATTAATTTAAACCTAAAAAGGTAAAAGTATTAAGATTATGTTTCTACTACAAGAAAATATATATTTAGTGACGAGATTATCATGGGTAAATGACTTTATAAGCCCTAAATGTAATGATTCTAGCAATAAACGTTGGAACATTTTTTCATTATTTTTTTAATTTCTTGAATTTTTCAACTAAAACTAAATTCATCTTTAAATTTGTTAGTAAAATTTACTAATGGAATTGCTGATAAAATAAAAAAATTATTTTCAAATTACCAACAAATTTAGTAATAGACCTATGGATGAAAATTTAAAATTTTATTTGATAGTACAATAATTTTTTTTGAATGGGTTCCACTATGTCAATCACTAATTAAAAAGCATTATTTCATTAAAATTGTTTAGCAACAAACTAATCTATAATGAAATTGGACCTTATACCAAAGTTTAATGCTAGGCTCTTCCTCCCCAATTTTCCCCTTTCATCCTCTTCCTATTTCTCTTTTGCAACATTACTATTGCATTTCTACCTCTCACTAACTTTTCTACCACACTATTGTCTTTGCCACCAATCGCTGCACATTTTTATTAGTAAGTTTTTGTTACTTTATCCTATTTCGGTGTTTTTCTATTTCATCATAACTTAGGAGGTTTGAATTTATTTATTATATATCCTACATATTTTGAGTCTAATTTGTATGATTTAGAGTTTATAGATACTTTAATTTATTAATTTGTATGATTTCTAACTCAATTTGTACTATATTTTTTTGAAAAATTTATAAGAATTAACATAATTAGTTTAATTTTGTATAATTTAGAGTCTATTGATTTATAAGATTTTTAGCTTAATTTATTAAGTTAGGAAACTGAATTAGTTCTTAGTTAAGGTATAAAATTAAAATTTATTTTAGTTTTAGTATTAATGTTAGGTTTTAGTTAGCTTAGTATTTATTAAGTTAAGAAATTGAATTATTTTTTGTTAAGTTACGAAAAAATGAATTTATTTCTTAGTTAACTTAGTATTTGTTAAGTTAAAATATTGAATTAATTTTTAGTTAAGGTATAAAATTAAAATTTGTTTTATTTTTAGTATTAATGTTAGGTTTTAATTAATCTAGTATTTATTAAGTTACAAAATTTAATTAATTTTTAGATAAGTTAGGCAAATAAATTCATTTCTTAGCTCATTTAGTATTTGTTGTTAGGAAATTAATTTCATTTTTAGATAAGTAAGGAAAATGAATTTTTTTTACTTAATTTAGTATTTATCAAGTTAGGAAAATGAATTAGTTTTTAGTTAAGTTACGAAATTTAATTTACTTCCTAGTTAATTTAGCATTTGTTAAGTTAAAAGATTAAATTAGTTTTTAGTTAAATTAGGAAATTGAATTTATTTCTCATTTAACTTAGTATTTGTAAAGTTAGGAAATTGAATTAGTTTTAATTATGTTATCAAATTGAATTTACTTTTTAGTTAGCTTAGTATTTGTTATGTTAGAAAATTGAATTAGTTTCTAGTTAAAATAGAAAATATTTACTTTTCATTTAACATTCAATATATTGATTTATATTGTTTAATATTTATATTAAATTTGTACTACTGTATTTGGTTTTATTTAACTATAAATTGATTATTGCCTCTACCTATGGTCCCATTAGGAATATAACAAAGGTGATACAGATATGTTTCATTGAACTTACCCTTACCTATATTGACAACTAGTTCAAGGATTGATAAGTAAATTTAGGATTTAGTATCATCATATAATTGTATTTATATTTTAATTTGAAAATTATTTGTATTTAACTTCAATTATTCAATGTTTACAAGCCACGTATAAGTAGGTAACCTAATGCGTTGTACATGATAAAAAAGAAATTTGCCTATAAGGCTATAACTAATTATAGAAACATGATAAACAAGGAAGGAAAGGCCTACAAAGGAAACCCAATTATATGTTCAAAAACATTTTTGAGGACCTTAAGAATAAAGAAGTTGAAAATGCTTATTTCAAAAGAAATTAAGAGATTAATAAAAAAAAGGGGCATTTACTATTAGGGGAGCCTACACACTAATAATTTAATCTAAAAGAAAGATGGTGAATTTTAGTTTTAATTTAAAGTAAGTTTTAGCATTGTTTTGTTAATTCTATAACTTACTTTTATGCTTATACATAAATTTCCACATGGTTAGCCTCGATTGGATGCTTGTTGAACTAAAGCTATTTTTGCATACTCATACTCATGTCACTCTAAAAGCTATCCAGGAGTTTGTGGACTATAGAGTAAAAAGGATCTAGGTAATATTTTATTGATTTCTAATATACATTACATTATATATTTTTATATATATCATAAGTGTTTAACCTTCTAATTTAAACTTGTAGGGCAAATACTCTATGGACAAAAAGGGAACAATTCAAAATTAAGAAAAGTATAGGTTTCTTTGAATGTCCAAAATGAATTATTGCAATAGACATACAACTCATCATATACTATGCATCTGAGGTAGTCAAACAGTATTGTAATCCAAATAAAAGCCTTAAACGAGAAAGAATAAAGAAAGAGTTATTAAAGAAAATGACTAAATGTCCTATATGCCATTAGATAAAAGTAGAACACTAATAAACTTTCGAGTTGCATCAAGCTATACAAGATCCAAAATGAACGGAAGAGTTTAGCTATAGATTGTTTGATTAGATTGTCTAAACTTTAAAAGGATACAATTATATTTGAGTTATTATTTATTGATTAATTAAGTCATCAAATTCCTTACCTATTAAAACCACATATCAGCCAGCCAATATGCTTTTATGTATTTGGACAAGATAATACTATTACATGAAATCCATTTGACAACTTCCTTTAATTTGCAAGAAGTTAATACAAATATTTGCTATTAATAAAATTTGCATAAAATGATAGTTATCAATAAAAAAATGACTTTATTTAAAGCATTATATAAATGATGATATAGATCTTCAATTAATTAATTTATACCCAAAAAGGCAAAACTATTAAGTTATGTTTCTACTATAAGAAAATATATATATTTAGTGATGGGATTATCATTAGTAAATGAGTCTATAAGCCTAAATGTAATGATTTTAGCAATGAACATTGGAACATGTTGTCGTTAATTTTTTTTTAATTTTTTCAATTTCTCAACCAAAACTAATTTCATCTCTAAATTTGTTAGTAAAATTTACTAATGAAATTAGTGATAAAATAAAAAATATATTTTTAAATTACCAATAAATTTAGTAATGGACTCGCGCATGAAATTTTAAAATTTTATTTGACAATACAATAAATTTTTTTGAATGGGTTCCATTACACCAGTCACTAATTAAAAAGCATTATTTCATTAAAATTGTTTAGCAATAAACTAATCTAAAACTAAATTATACCTTATATCAAAGTCTAATGCTAGGTAAGGGTGTAAAATGGATCACTTAAAATTTGACTCATTTTTTTCACAAGTAATATGGACCGATCCAGGTGGACTAAAATTCGCACGGATCAAGCGAATACGGACCAGTCCATGAACTTATAGTTAAAGTCCGTGGACTAGTCCACAGACTTACAGTTAAAGTTCGCGGACCGATCCACGAACTTAAGGATACAGACTGGATATAGACTCTTTAACATTTGATCCATTTTTTCAGGGGTAATACGAACCGGACATAAACGAATCGGGCTAAAATGGATCAGTATGTATTCGGTTTGGTCCGTCCGTTTTACACCCCTAATGTTAGGCCCCTCTTCCCCAATTATTTCTTTTTATCCTCCTCTTTTTACCTTTTTGCAATATTACTATTGCATTTCTATCCCACCAACTCTTTTACTACATCAATGTCTTTGCCACTAACTGCTATATATTTTAATTTATGAGTTTTTTGTTAATTTATCTTATTTTGGTGTTTTTCTATTTTATCCTAATTTAGGAGGTTTGAATTTATTTAATTATTTATTATATATCATACTTATTTTGAATTTAGGATTTATAGATGTTTTAATTTATAGAATTGTATCATTTTTAACTTAATTTGTACTATTTTTTTGAAAAATTTGTAAAAATTAACATAATTAGTTTAATTTATATGATTTAGAGTCTATTGATTTGTAAGATTTTGAACTTTATTTATTAATTTCTAATTTTATTTATTAAGATAAGAAACTGAATTAGTTTTTAGTTAAGGTATAAAATTAAATTTTATTTTATTTTTAGTATTAATGTTAGATTTTAGTTAGCTTAGTATTTATTAAGTTAAGAAATTGAATTAATTTTTAGTTAAGTTAGGAAAAATGAATTTATTTCTTAGTTAACTTAGTATTTGTTAAGTTAGAATATTGAATTAATTTGTTGTTGAGGTATAAAATTAAAATTTGTTTTATTTTTAGTATTAATCTTAGGTTTTAACTAACTTAGTATTTATTAAGTTACAAAATTGAATTAATTTTTAGATAAGTTAGGAAAATAAATTCATTCCTTAGCTAATTTAGTATTTGTTGTTAGGAAATTGATTTAGTTTTTAGATAAGTTAGGAAAATGAATTTATTTCTTAGCTAATTTAGTATTTATTAAGTTAGAAAATTGAATTAGTTTTTAGTTAAGTTAGGAAATTTAATTTACTTCTTAGTTAATTTAGTATTTATTAAGTTAAAAAAATTAAATTGGTTTTTAGTTAAATTAGGAAATTAAATTAGTTTTTAGTTAAATTAGGAAATTGAATTTACTTCTCATTTAACTTAGTATTTGTAAAGTTAGGAAATTGAATTAGTTTGAATTATGTTACCAAATTGAATTTACATTTTAGTTAACTTAGTATTTGTTATGTGGAAAAATTTCTAATCCTACAAGAGGATAGAATACTTAGTGCTACCTCCATTTATTTCTTGCTATGTGTATTAGTTTTCCATGTCAGCAATACAATGTGGCTACTCCTCACCTCTTTAACATTGTTCTCTTCCCATCCTCTGTTTCTTATGTTATTCTCGTCTACTAAAGCCATTCCCCACCTAGATCTTTTTGCACAAAATCTGACAAGACTTTGAGTAAATAGGTTGAATTTCATGGAAAATTCATTCACGTTGGAGATTAAAACCTATAGGTTTTCAATACCATTTCATAAGCATCATCTTTTACCAAGGAGATTCGTTTTCCTCTGTGTTGATACGCAGAATTGATAAATTGTTGTTAGCTAGTGATAGAAGTAAGAAATCTAAAATACTTACTATAATTTCATTTAGATGTTATTCTAAAAGTATAATATTGTCAATTCCGAACTTGTTAATTCTCTTACTTTAAATATAAATTCATGATCTATATTTTTTAAAAGTATAATTCATTTTCCTCCGTGCTGATATGCAGAATCGATAAATTTTTGTTGGCCAATGATAAAAATAAGAAATATGAATTGCTCTTTATTGTAATTTCATTTAAATGTCATTCGAAAAGTATAGTATTACTAATTCTGGGCTTGTTAATTCTCTAATTTTAAATATAAATTCATGGTTTACATGTTTGCTTATTAATGTTGAATTAAAAGGAGCAAATTCTATTTACAAGATTAAGATTTGTTCTTTTCTGTTTTATCAGAATGTTGCTGTAATATTTGACTGCAACCAGTTTAGGATCTGTTCTTTCCTGTTTTATTATAACATTGTTGTAATATTTGACTACAACTAGTTTGATTTCCTTTTTATTATTCCCTTACTTATAAAGTATATCAACACCGATTATTAATGCAATGAAAAGTTATCTTATTGAATTTTGATGCTTTCAGGGAATTTAATTTCATAAAATATGGACAAGGCTAAGGAGCAAGAATCACCTATAAGTGAGATATTTATGTTCTTGTTCTATATAATGTTTTTTGGTTCTTGTATAATTATAAGTAGAAAGTGCTAGAAAATTAATTAAATTTAGCTAATTTTTGTTACTAGTAAAGTGAGATACTAAAAATATAATATTTATAATTCTTTTTATACGAACTAATGAAATAGTATTTTAACATTACTTCCTATGTGTTTTACATATATTATGCAGATGAAGGTCATGAATTTATCAATGTTGAGTTTTTAAATAGTGAAGATGTTGATGATGATGATGATGATATCACCATGGAATCAGGTAATTTTGTAACTCGCAATGAGGATGACTTTGAACCAAAAATTGGGATGGTATTTTCAAATGAAGATGAGGCTTATCACTTTTACAATACTTATGCAAAAAAGATTAGTTTTACTGTGCATAAAAATCAATATCGAAGGCTAGGAGATGATACAGTAAGGAAAAGAAATTTTGTATATGGAAGAGAAGGTTGTCGAAAGCCCAAACTCCTATCACAAGTCATAAAAAAGCATCGTCTAGAAACTAGATGTGGCTATAAGATAAAAATATCATTCACTATTGAGGAAGGTATTTAGATTATAACTGAGTTTATTTATATCCACAATCATGATCTTGCTAAGCCAAATGACTGAAATATGCTCAAGTCACAGAGGCATATAGATATATTACAAGCAAATGTAATTGGAGTAATGGACAATGCTGGAATAAAACAGTCGAGCATATATTCCTATCTTGTTGAGGAAGCTGGAGGTATTGAAAATGTAAGGTTTTTGAAATCTAATTGTGATAATTTTTTGCGTGATAAAAGAAGAAATCTTCTATCTACCAGAGATGCATAAAGTGTGATAAATCATTTCAAGCACCAACAAACAAATGACCCATCATTTTTTTACACAATTTAAATGGATTTTAAAAATCATATGACAAATTTTTTCTAGACAGATAGTTCATCATTAATGGATTACAAATACTTCAGAGATGTGATCATATTTGACACCACTTTTAAAATAAATAAGAATAATTTAATTTGTGCACCTTTTATCGGAGTTAACCATCATCGCTAAAATACTTTATTTGGATGTGCTTTTCTATTAGATGAGACCACTGACTCATTTGTTTGGTTATTTGAATCATTTTTACAATCAATGGGAGGGTATCAATTAATGATAATTTTTATAAATCAATGTCAAGCAATGGCTAATGCTATAGAAAAGGTTATTCCTGAAGCACAATATAGACTTTACTTGTGGCATCTTAGCCAAAATGCTACAAAACATCTATCACATTATTTGAGAAAGCTTGAGTTCAAAGTTTAATTTAATATATGCTTATATAATTGTGCAATAAAGGAAGAGTTTGAAAAATTATGGAATCAATTACAAAAGCTAGTTGATGTTTCTCAAAGTTTATGGCTTAAAAGATTTTATAAGTTTCAGCATAAATGGTGCCCAACATTTAGTAAAAATTATTTTTTAGCAAGCATTTTATCCACACAAAGAAGTGAGAGTATGAATAATATATTTCACAAAGTTACATGCAAAACTATAACTTTTACTCACTTTGTACTTCGTTATGAAAAGGTTCAAAAGTATAGGTGCATATCAGAATTAATGAATGATTTTTTATGCAACCAAAGTGCACCTCCATCAGTGAAAAGATTTGCAGGTATGGCTAAACATGTTGCCTAAGTATACACACATGCCATTTTTGAAGAATTTCATGAAAAACTCTTTAAATCTCTCTCAGTTGCAATTGAGATTGCAGGTTATAATAGGATTTCTCATACTTATTATTTAGTTAAAAATTGTAAGGATAAGAAATATGTTGTAAAATTTAGGCCTTCTAATTGCATGGTTGAATGTACTTACAAAAAATATGAATCTATAGGTATTTTATGCTTACATGCTTTGAGAGCTTTGAGTTATAATAATATTTTTAGTATACCTGCTCAATACATTTTGAAAAGATGGACAAAGGGTGCCAAAAATGGCTTTGGAAGCAATGACAAGGGCAAAGAAGTTATTAGTACAATAGTAGCAATATTTGATTTGCATAAAAGGCAGATAATGCAAAAAATTATTCATTTTGTTACAAAAAGTGCCATAATGAATGAAACAACAAAAATGACTATTGAATTTATAAATCATGGCATAGGATGTTTAGATAGAATGCTAAGAAGTGTAAAGTTAGAAGAAGCTGCCATTGATAAGGAACTAGAAGTTAATAATGAATTTGATGACCACGAGAAGAATGAGCTACTTGGTGAGTCAATTCCACAACCTGTGTTGGATCCTCAACTTGGGAAGCTAAAAGGATTAAAAAATGCCAAAATTAAAATCCAACTTGAGAAAAGAAAGCAGAAAAAGAGCACATTGCAAGTCAAAGAAAAGGATGGTGGTGCTCAATCATCAAAGCCTTCAAAACATAATAGTATTGATACCAGTTGGTAAGAAGATATATTTATTTTATTTATATATATTTTTTCTTATTCTTCAAACTAATAGATTAAAATTTGGCTATTTAGGTAAAGCTTTAATAGGGGGTTGGATTGACAATACTTTCGGCAAACTTCAATTCTCTAAATATCTCATAAGTTGATTATGAACTACAAATAATTTCAAATACTACTGCTTTTGAAGTAAGTGTAAATTTTTCCTATGTATTTGTGACATAAAAGTAAGTTTAATTTTTAATGCTTTAAAATTGATTATTCCTTGCACATAAATATGGATTATAATTTCTATAAATTTTTTTCCAAAGCTGTCAAAGTTCCAACCATGTCAGAATTGGTAGTTCAATGTTAATGCCTCAGGTTTGTATTTAATTGATATCTTTTTTCATTATTATTTAAGGTTAAACTACTTACACAATCATAATAAGATTTCATATTAATGACTTTTGGTTTACTAGTCTTCTTATGTTAGTAGCAACTTTACTCTTTATAAGCATTTTAACCTAAAAAATAGTTATAGTAAGTCTAATGTTTCATCTCTTTTAGGTTGAACATCTCTCGCAAAAATTTTAGGGGAAAAGTAAATCTTGATGATTTGGCATGTTTTTACCAAGAATAAAAACCTTTCATTATTTGTAACATTTTTTTGTAATATATTGCAGCATTGGCTACTTCATGCTAGTACATAGAATGAAAGTTTAAAATTATGTATAGATCAATTACACTTATATAGATCAATTTTAGATTAGAAGCTCAATTATATTATTTTAAATACATGATACTTCACATAAGTTAATTTAGCATAATGCCATTCATTTTATCAAAATGCCTAAGATATTACATATTCATTTTTTTAGAGTTAAGTATCACCACAAACTATTCCTATTTCAATTGAAAAGAAATGAAATCATTACCAAGTGCATTGCTCAATTTTGTTTTCAGTATCAAATAAGTGCACTACAGAAAATTACAATTGAAAATAGGGTACAAAGTCTACAAACTCTAGTAATGCATTAGCAAAAAAGAATGAACTCCAGAGAATGTAAAAAATAAACTCAAGTTACTAATGGTTTATCCATCAAACAATTTTATTTTATTTAAAATTAGATACATAATCCATTGTTATAATTACAATCCACTGTTACAGTTAAGACTTTAATATTCAATCTATTCTCTAAACAATACACAAGATAGGCCTGGTATTCTGAAAGGTTTATCGATAACATTTACAAATTTTTTTTTTGGTAACAAGGATAGTTGCACATTTTGATACATAAGAAAGGTGTTTACAACATAACTACAACTTATGGATATAATTAAGAGAGCTATTACTGAACTCCTACTACATAATACTAACTCAACTTCATGATTAGGCAGCTACAAGCTTTGTCTCTTCAGGTACTTTGTAGACCTAAATATTTGATCCAATCCTTATAATTGTCTTTCCCACAACCTTAGCCTTCTAAAAATTAAATGGCTTATTGATCAGTTAGGCATAACTAATTTTGAAAAGCTGAGATATCTTGTCTAGTTACAGTTATAGTAGCAACCATTTAACATTTCCTAGGATCATCTCTATTTCAACTAAACATATTCTTTTCCTTTATTTGGAAACAGGTCCACCCTCTTCTGCAAATTCATCAACCTTCATATCATCTTTATTTCTATACTCATCCTCTTCAATTCTCCCAGTGGCTTCTTCTATCCATAGCTTCTTACAATTCAACTTTCATCAAACCTTTAATAGGCTAAGTGACTCATTATCAACCTTTGTTGTAGCTAATTGTACCAGGATATCAATTTCTAAACTAAATTGTACATACAATGCATCTAGAGTAGCAAAACCTTGTATATTAACATATTATAAGAAACAATCAGATAAAACATATACATAATAACTCCCTATACATTAATACATATATACAAGAATTGTATAGACTTATAAATCTAACAACATAAAATAGGTTTCCAAGGAAACAAACTTTACTGGTTGGTAGTAGAAAAGTAAAATACAAATGATTCTGTTAAAACACTTAAATGTAGTTTCAATGTCAATGAAGATTTATTTTGATTATATTACCATATTTAAAATTAAAAAAGTATGCTTACCTCACTTGTTGCAGTCTTGAATCGAACATATATTACAGATGCCTCTACTCCTTTAAAGACATATACTCATCTACTTTCTTGGATTGCTCTTTAAACTTAATGTAGTGTTATATAGTGAATTATTTCCATATTTTTATGTCTGTAGCATGCACATTAGCAAATACTATCAATTCAATCTATCAAAGTAATTTTACCTGAGATGAAGCACCTTTAAGAATAACAAGTACATGAGAATGCATCAAGCCCAATGTTGGAGATTGTGATCAAGAAGCAAGTTTTTAAAAAAATGACATACATAATGAAGAACTTTTGACCACCATCAGAAGACCAAAACCAGTAAGTGTATTAAAATTATCAAAACAATAATATAATCATAAATGTTTAAAACATGAAGCTATTGAAATTTGACCAAGTAAACATTAGATTCTACATACTGTAGACTATTTCCAACATATCTAAAATTAGAACAAATAAATTCAATGATTGAAAATTCTATTTGTATAACTAAAGGCAACAATTCAAGAATTTAAATCATTTGGTGACATGATATAAGCGTATTTATCTGAATTTAATGAATATTATTTATAACATATAAAGCAAGGGAGTTGGTGTACAATAATGGTCCTATCTTGCTGAGGACAATAGAAACTATAACAATAAGCTATTTATCATCCCAATAACATGCCACAAAGAAACTTGCTATGGGACATCACCTAGCTTGGGAGGATAAGCTACCCCTAAGTTCAAAAGAAGAAATCTCCCTCATAAATTGAGCTTTGTTAGCCTCAAACTGTTCATCTTCTAACACCATCCCACTTAATATATGATTAAGTGAACATGAAATTATTGCAAGTGTAAATTTTAAACAATTGATTCTTTACCTTTTTTATTTTTCAAGCCCTTCAATAATTGTAGAATCTTACTTCTATTTACAACAAATATGCTGATGATATTAGGTGGTTTGCATTTATTAGTAGCAAATAGCTATTAAAACTAGCACACATAAATCAAATTGGAAGAAATTTGGTGGATGGATCTAATAACCACTTAAGAATAGAATGGTATCATATAATGAAAGTACCTTGAAAACATGAAAGCCTTCTATCTGGATACTTTTGCTAGACTCTTATAGAGAGAAATGAAAAATGAAGCATTAAATGCTCATTTAAACTAATCCAATTTCTCAATTATCATTCACCCATTACATAACTTAGTAGAGTAAGCTCAACATTCAGCATTTTAGTTTTTAACAACTTAGATGCTTAAACAAATCCATAACAATCTCAACTAATTGAAGACGTGATTACTTGTGTGGATTGAGTGGGAATAATTTATATTCACCATATATGTCTAAAGAACTAAATGGATAATCCCACAACAGATGTAGACATTCTTTGAAGTCTTTCCTTCTTTCTTTCATATTTTTCTTATTAAAGGTGTAACCAAAAAGGTAGTTTATACAAATATTAATGACACATGAGTAGAGACATGAAGAAAAGCAAACTTGGTTAGATCGGACCATACTCTGAGAAGGTTTATTAAAATCCTCAAATTGTATATTGAATTGACATATCATGTCATTACAATTGAATTTGAATGATCAAGTAAGCTTACTCCTAACAACTGTAAAGGGGGAACACAACTGTCAATAAATATGTATGAATCAATTCATCTAGTAACATTTCACCACAGGCAGTAGTAATAATGAATTTGTATGACAACAGACAAATGATGCAATGTAGCAGGAATTATTGGCACTCCACTAATAAGGCAATTACCCAACCATTTATGATGGCTTTGTTTCCACCGCATTAACATCATAACTATATAATATTTGTAATAAGTTCAAAAACTAAAATGCAAAGAACTTCTAAAATGTAACGAAAACTTGTTAAAATTGAAGGTCTCATTTTCAAGAAGATATATTTATTTTCTATGCCTAGGTATCTGCATCTTGCTTCATTTGCTATTTCTTAGAAGAAAGCTTAGAGAATTACCTCGTTCAAGGGAGTGAATATACCCGAATGGAATGCTAAGTATTTGTTAGTAATGGCAAACTATAAAATGTAAAGCTTAAAAAAAGTACAAATTGAGAGAATTATAAACTTTGAACTCCCAATTTTAAACTTGGTTCATTTACACTTCACCCATTCTGTTTCCATAGAATCAATGAGCCACTAATCTCCTGCAAGAAATTTCAGGTGCTCTTATGAATTGAGGAAATTGTAGATTTTGAATTCTAATATGAATAACTTTCTTATAGAAATTAGCCAATGAAATCCAAAATCATTTCATTAGATTTAGGCAGGAAACAATTTTTCTGCGAGATTTAAAGTTGAGACGAAATTGAAATGGTAAAGAGAGAAGGAAGACGTTAATGTTGGAGAAGAGAATGACATTAAGAAGGTAAGGAGTAGTCAGATTGTATTGCTGACATGGAAAACTAATACACATTGCAAGAAATAAATGGAGGTAGCACTGAGTATTCTGTCCTCTCGTAGGATTAGAATTTTTTCCTTGTTACGTTAGAAAATTAAATTAGTTTTTAACTAAGATAGAAAATTGAATTTATTTCTCGTTAAACATTCAATATATTGATTTTTATTATTTAATATTTCTATTAAATTTGCACTACTATATTTGGTTTTATTTAACTATAAATTGATTATTGTCTCCACCTATAGTCCTATTAGGAATATAACAGAGGTGATACGGACATGTTTTATAGAATTGACCCTTACCTATATTAACATCTCATGGAAGCTTAAAGACAACTGCATCAAGGATTGATAGGTAAATTTAGGATTTAGTATCATCATATAATTGTATTTATATTTTAATTTGACAATTATTTGTATTTAACTTTAATTATTCAATGTTTACAGGCCACATATAAGTGGGTAACTTGATACATTATACATGATAAAAAAGAAATTTTTTTATAAGGCTATAACTAATTATAGAGGCATGACAAATAGGCAAGGAAAGGCCTACAAAGGAAACCTAATTATATGTTTGAAAACATTTTTTAGGACCTTTAGAATAAGTAAGCTAAAAATGCTTATTTCAAAAGAAAGCAAAAGGTTAATAAAAAAAAGGGTATTTACTATTAAAGGAGCCTACACACTAATAGTTTAATTTAAGAGAAAGATGGTGAGTTTTATTTTTAATTTAAAGTTAGTTTTAGCATTATTTTTTTAATTTAATAACTTACTTTTATACTTATACATAGACTTCCATGTGGCTAGCCTCGATTGGATGCTTGTTAACTAAAACTATTTCTGCACACTCATATTTATGCCACTCTAAAAGACACCCAAGAGTTTGTAAACTATAGAGTAAAAAGGACCTAAGTAGGATTTTATTAATTTTTTATATGCATTACATTATATGTTTTTATATGTATCGTAAGTGTTTAACCTTCCAATTTAATTCTGTAGGACGAGCACTCTATGGTGCTGAAGGTGTAATCTTCCTAAGCATTAGTTAAAAGTGAAAATGGTAGTTATGCATAAGTCAATAAAACCTTGTTATAGATGTCAATAGATAAAGGCTAGAGTAATAAATCACATTTATGGCATAAAATTGAAGGCACACAAGATTGTTGGGGCATTATCTTCTATAACTTATTTGTCCTTACAACCTAAGTTGTAAAGTACCATTGAATGGCACCAAGTAGAGCTCGAGATGGCATGAAAGAGGATAATAACCCAAGATCAACAACTTATTTTTTAATAATTAATGATCAAGTTGTGTGAATATAACATTAATGCATTATTCAAAAGACTAAAGATAGTTATTGTCACCAACTAACTAAAAAAGCAAATGCCATGACAATGACTAATAGCTAGATGTCGAAAGCTAGCATCCTAAGGTTTTCATTTTTATATGTATATACATTGAACATTTTTTTATTGTAAATTAGATTTTATTAATTTTATTATTTTTATATTATATAAATAAAATATCTACGTTTAATTTTATTTTATGAAATTTAATTCAAATATTTGATTGTTTATGAGATTTAAACTTTAGAAAATTTGATTGTTATAGGGTGTTTATTGTTTAGCTTATTACAAAAAACAAATAATAGATTAATAAATATATCTCTAACTAGTAATAAAATTTGTAATGAATTTTTAAAGACATTGTTATTGATAATTTTACAAGAACTATCTAGATTAGTAATGGAATAATCAAATGATCCAAATTAGCAATAGGAAATTTCTATTATTAATTCACAATTCTGCGATGGACACATTCATCGTGAAAATGCAATTAGCAATAAAAATTTCATCAAGAAATATAAAGTTAGCGACAAACAAAAGCAACACTAATTCCATCCATCATTCGTTATCATTCAATATTAGCTTGCTAATTTATCAACGGAAATAATGACTAATAATATAAATTTGTTGCTAACTAAATTACCAACATAATGTTTACGCTTTCTTATCTGTTGCTATTATTTTTAGCGATTGAATTTTGCTCATTAGCACAAATTTTTCTATCACTAATTAGTATTTTCTAAGTAATGTTTATTCAATAAATAAGTCTATTTATAACTCATTGACCTAATTAGTATAAGTTACATGTTAATCTTTAAGGGTGTTTTGTACATTAATTTTTTAAAAAATAATTTTTAATTATAAAATAAATTCTAATTTAATAAGCTTCATAGGGTAGTATTTTTTCAAGTTTATCATTCTCTTTTGAGTAAATAATATTTTAAATTATAAATAAATAGTAAATAAGTAATAAATAAATATATAATATCATAAAATATAAGTAAATATATTTTTATTTTAAATATCTTAATTACATTAATATTATTTGATTTCAAAATAAATATAAATTAATCTAATTTATATATTTATTTATATTAGCATATTCTTTTATGTCATTATATATTTTTAATTAATTTAATAACTAATTTTTTAAAATACTTTTAATATAATTATTTATCAAATATTAATTAACTTATTAATTATTAATTAATACAACCTAAAGCTTGATCACGGACATAATACTTTAAACAATATACAAATTGCCTTCTCAAAGTTATGCTAGTAAATGTATTGAAAACGTTGTTCATAAGCTCAACATAAGAATAAGGAAAAAAATGCATATTATTCCTTCAATTTTAATGTAATTAAATTTTATTTCTTTTATTTTTAAAATTTTTAAATTTATTCTCTTAAATTTTATAAAATTTAAAAATAATATTTATCTTTTACTTAATTAATCATTTTATAAAATTATTTTTTTAATAAAATTTTAAATAAGAATCAAAACATTATAAAGTATTAATTTATTTAATTTTTTGGATGTAATTTTGCATTTTATATAAGTACTAGCATAGGTCTTGTGTGTTCACATGAGTACTTGTTATTTTATTATAATTAATACATGAAAAATGCACATAGAATAAAAAATAAATGAAAATGATTCCCAAAACGTTAGAATGAAGCTTATCATATTTATCTTTCTATCATATATACAACTGTAAAAATATTATTTTTACAAAATAAAACTTGGAAAAAATGATGACAAAGGTGCCAAGCATAGTGGCACTTTCATTTAATTATATCCTACATTCGCATAGGTACTGTTTTTTTTTATTAATATGTTTATTTGTATGATGGTATTAAAAATTGCAATAGGAACTAAATTTAGTATTAGGTAGATGTTAACTATAAAATTGTATCAATCTTATATAAATATATAAGGATCTAAATTTAGGTCAATGTTAACTATAAAATTGCATAAAACTAATATTTGAAATCTTAATATAGCTATTTAGTCTTTTTCAAAGCTCAGAAGCTTAGATACAAAATTCATAAGATTTATGTCCTGCATATGTGCTACGCTTCACTCTACCCCAATCCTTTCATCCATTATCAAAGGGTTTCAAAGATTAGCAGTCTATAGGTCAACATTAGTTCATAAAAAAAAATGAGTGGATAGCCCACAAACATTCTATATATAATATTTCCAAGAGAACACTTGAAAGCATTTTAATGTAATTGCATCAAAATTTAATAAAGAATAAGTTCAAATGAAAAATGGCTAAATCATTTGAAATTTAAAGGGAAAGAAGTTGTCTAAGCCCATGCATTTACATGAGTACCTATTATTTTCCCGTAATTAACCTATATAGAATATGTAGATAATGTTGAAAGATAATCAAATGAAATATATTGAAATAAAAGTTATCATGTTTGTTTGCCTTTCATGTATTCAATTTTAAGCATGAATGAAAACTAACAAAAAGTTAAATTATATTATCTAAAAGTAGTTTATACTAAAATTACCTTAATCCTAATAACTATTTGGTCAATTCAACTTAGAAGTAATGACTTTGAACTAAATGAGCATTTGAAATTAACACTATAAAAGAAAATAGTATAGTACAAACATGCTTCCACATGAATATACTTTCATACAACTTAAAGAAAAAGTAAAGAAATACGTTGAAATGCAGCATTACCATAAAAATATACATTAACCGAATTGTAAGTATTACAGTGCATGCATCTAAGATGGATTAATGTACATAAATATCATTCATAATTTATCTTTTTTTTGTACCAAAATATATCACCTG
The DNA here is from genome assembly GCA_020226215.1 of Sindora glabra. Lineage (NCBI taxonomy): Eukaryota > Viridiplantae > Streptophyta > Magnoliopsida > Fabales > Fabaceae > Sindora > Sindora glabra. Next base: position 3,637,569 of record CM035236.1, read on the forward strand.
CATTAATTTTATTACTTGCTCTATTGACATTAACATCAGGTTCTATATCTATAATAAGTGTCTACACTATCTCAAATTCATAGTTTGACATGGCCTATAACATGAACATTCAATCAACTTGCTAAATTAAAAACATTTAACCAAATTGATTTGATTACTATTTTTAGTGCTTCATTCAAAAAGTGATATTATATAGAATAAACAAAAAAAGAAAATATAACCAAAAAAATACAATACCTTTTTAAGCTCTTCTTCCATAGCCTTTGCTATTTCATTCTTTTGTTCAAAGACTGAATCCGATTCTAACTTTGGTATTCTAGCTCTAATAACTATAAATTGCAAAATAATTAATAGATTTTAGAGACTTGCCACATATTTGTCAATTTAGTTGTTTAACACTAATATACATCTAAACATAAACTATAACATTTATGAAAACCATGAATGTATCAATAAGTATAAACTAAGCAATAGTTGCAGGTTAGTAAGCCTATAGTAGGCATTTGATGCTCTTTTAGCCAAGGCACGATATTACATAAATGCAACCATAATGACAAAGATATTATCCATAGAAATTAGTGACATTCAAATTAAATTTTAATACTGGATCATAATAAAAATAATAAAAATATCACATGATACATAATCTCTAAAAATTTATGAATTTTTTAACTCAAGTTCTAAATATCTTAACCATTTTCCCCTTATCATTTTCGTAAATCATGTCAACCAAAGAATAATTAACAACTATGGGAGGAAATTATACAAAATAATATTGTTTTTATAATATTTGCCTAGTAAACACTAATAATTGAAATTATAGATGAAGTTAAACTCATTGGCTTCTAATTATATAATTCAAGTGAAATAGGTATGATGAAAATATCCATAGAAATTCGTGATAGAAAGAGTTAAAAAAAGAAAATAAAAAAAAAAGAAAAGAAGGCAAGAAGCCATTAAAAAATAAACCTTCAATGATGGTATCAATTTGGCACTATCCTAAAGAGTTAATTAATTCTTGGCTGAAGTATTTTTTTAATAAAAAAAGCTAACATGTCTATAAAAGAGCATTTATGAGTGGCAACTAATGTGCAAAAGCAAGCTTAACAACACCAGCCACGTAAAAGGACTTACAATTCAATTGATGATTACAAAAAATAATACTAACGAAATAAATAAATTGTATGCAATAAGATATACTTTGAGAGAAAAATATAATTGTATGCAATAAGAACTAATAAAAGCTTTCATTGACTTCTTTTTACACTGTATTCTTGGAATAATTAGTTGTGATATAATATTAATGCCTTCCATATTTAAGTCCTATGGGCTAAATTAATTACATGGAATAAGATATGCAACTATACTAAGGTTCACGAAACAAAGGGGCTAAGAGTAAGTTGAAATAATGTTAGCAATTTAATGCATTTTTTTAATTATTTAGTTTATAATATGATTCTTTGCCTCTTATTTACATTATATGTCACCACTTCCATTGATCATCATGTTGTAAAATAAAAGTATATCAAGGAGGAGTTAACTTATCACAGGGTAATAAATTGAGTATAATTATTTATTAATATGGTACAATTAATGAAAATATATACTTTATAGTTCTTATTTGCATTTTTCTAAAGAAGTGTGGGATATTTTATTCAAATATATCTTGAATCAAAAGCTTTAAGAATTCCACTAGAACTAAATTAAGTTCTAAACTTGTAATAACTTTGTGTAAGTACAGTAGTAAGAATAAATGATCACATGCTTATTACACTTGTTTATATTTGGTTTTCTTATTAGCATTATCTCTTGTCAAGGCACACATACAACCTTATAAAATTATGGTTTCCAAATGCTATTATAATATCAACATGTGACAATAAATAATTACATCACAATTGCAAAAATAAATTTTAAAAAAATAATATTGTACACATCAATATGCCAATAAATAAGAGTCAGCTTAGATATTTTTACGCGTAAGTAATTTAAATTACCATTTTCAAATTTAGTAGTAGCAATAGTCTCATGTAGATGCAACTTTCCTAAATTGCCAATACATATTGTAAAGCCAAAGCCAACAATATGGAAACCTTGTTCATTCAGATACTTTTATAGTTCACCGCCATAACTAAACAACTTCTTTACCACCATTTCATTTGGAAGAAAATCATAACTCTATTTTTAGCCCCAATCAAAAAGGAATTAACATAAAATTGAAGAATAATACAATAATGACAAACAAAAAGGAGTTAAAACAAAATTGAACATAATATAAACTCTCTATGTTTTTAAAACTTGTAAACAATCTATATAGTATAAGTTGTAAATAGTCCATATAGTATAAGTTACAAGCAAAAATCATTAACTTTTTAATCTGTATCTCACAAATCCAAACACATATAAAATTCAAACATTGAAATGGAGAAGACAAAAAAAATGAATACCTTCCTCAAATATGCTTTAGACACAAAGCAATGACAATATTTTGATTTACATAAATGATTGGTTGCTTGGCATAGATATATAGAATGCATAGCCATCATTATAATAGGTACTCTATAATTTACACAAACTAAAGAAGGATATAAATTCCAATTTTAAACTACTTGTTTTTCTATTACTAATTTCTGCAATAGGAATATGATTATCAATTAAAAGATATAGCCATTTCTCATCTTATATTTGACCTTATAATATTTATAATTGATTGGTTACTTTCATTGTAAAAAAGAATAATAAGTACCTATTAAACTCTGGATAAACCTAAATAACAAGCCATTTATGCAATTTGTTTTCTCTCTTTCGTGACTAATCATTTTGCTCCTTACTGATTAGCTTCTTTTCAAGCAAATTGGCCTAGAATTTGGTAATAGAAAAATAAAAGGATGAGAAAAGATTGAAAAATATTAGCAAAATTAATGCTTGACAATAACAATAACCAATAAAAAATCCTTAATCCATTATTACATGATCATTTTCATAACTCTCATCCAAGTGTAATATAAATCACATAGATATGCAAGCTTATTAAGAAGAATAATAACCAATATAGATCTAAGTTATTAGATGCTCAGAACTTCTCTATGAATTCTCATAATTAAACTAAAATTAGATTTCAAATTTCCAAATTGAAATTGAAATACATATGGTTTGTGTTTTATAAAAATTTGATATTAAAATTAAAGTTAAATAATCCAAAAAAGGCAACTTTTCAAAATAGATGACTAATATGAGATCATAAGAAAATTAAATGGTAGGAAACCTACTGTTCATTGCTGGTAAGATACTTGCAAACAATTTCCTTAAGGGCTTGCTTTTCTTCAAGAATAAGGTATTCATAGTATTAAGCCAGACCAGTTTGACTTTACTTGTTCACTATTTATATGAATCTAATCCCCATTCCACCTAATCTCCCCTTGTAACTTCACTTTACATCAAAATTGAATTTTCATCAATCAAGTATTAAATATAAAACTCTACAATAGTAGAATTAAAAAGTTAAAGAATACTTGAAGCACTAAAATAAGCTTACTATTAAATGTTGGATTAAATACTTATGGTACGTTTGGATGGAGGTGAAAATAGATGGGGGAGTAATTGGGGGTGAAAGGAAATGAAGGAGAAAAAAATTAGAGGTAAAAAAAATTTACCTTATGGTGATTGGAATGAGTGAAAATGGGAGGGGAAATAAATAGGAGTGAAATAAATTTTCTCTGTTTGGAATGGGTGAAAATAGGAGGGGAAGGAAATGTAAATGAGTAAAATGACTATAATATCATTTTGCTATGTTATATTAAGGTAGTTATAAAATTATTTAATAAAATTAATCAAAAAATAATTTGGGAATAAAGAAAATTATGTTAAATTTTTTTTCTTATTATTAACATATTTATATTTATAAATTTAAATTTTATATAATTGATAAATTTCAAAAAATATGCACTATAATTTTTAAAAAAATCTTATGATGAGGTAGTTATTTTATTATTTAATAAAATTAAACAAAAAATAATTTATTGATAAAAACAATTTATTTATAAATATAACAGCACTTCAGCAGACAGAGCTTCCCACACGTCCGATGCGATGGATTCTTCTTCGTTCGGACAGGGTAGCGGCAGACTTCCTTGGCTTCCCGAAGCAGAACGCGGCACAGTTGCAAATTGAATAAGGCCCAAGGCTGATTCTGGAAATGAAGAAAACAAACCAATTTTCACCTATTTTCTTTCTATTCATGGGGCATAAATACTTTCACTGGGGTCCACCACTTTGCACAAAACCCAATGCCATCCCCTTGCAATTTCCTCACGCGCCAAATGAGCATAAATTTCCCCTCCACCCCCGTTTTCACCCAAGCAATTCCTCCCTCCTCATTTAGTCCATTCCAAATGGACTATTAGTAGTCGAAGAATTAACTTGAAGCTATCTTTTCCCCATTGTTGAATACTTAATGCGCTAAAATGCTCACAAAGTTAGGCATTACATGGTGCCATTTGCTGGGGTCGAAGAAGTAGATTTAAGAAAAGCAATAAATCAATACAAAAAATCAAGGAGAATTACTAGAGATGAAACTGAAGGTCTTCAGCTACAATCATGGCAAGTGGCGTGTAATGCCTATGGGAAGGAAAAATTAGTTCTTGTTTGCGCGAGTGCTGTGCACACTAATGAAAGAAAAAAATTAGATAAGCAAAATGAGGAAGAAGTAATGTTACGACAAATATATAAATAAGAGATTTAATTAAAATTATTTATAAATAATTTATTTTTATTAATTATATGTAAAAAATAATTAAAAATTTAACATAATACAATATATTTTGATTATTGTTTAAAATTTTCACTTGATAAAATCATTAATTAAATAGATAATAAATGTTAATTTTTATTTTTATAAAACTTATTGAAGTGACTTTTAGGATTCTAAAGTTGAAAAAAGTAATATTTAACCATCCGAAAGTTAAAGAGTGTAATTTGTATTTTTTTTAGAAAATCAACTCATATATAAAATTTTATAACTTTTTTTATATAGAAATTTATCAGTGCTTAAGAATTTTACATTTAAAAATATTAAGAAAAATACAATTTTGTCATCCAAAACTATAATAAAAAATTAAATCTTTATTCTTGTATGAAAATTACAAAAACATAAATTTTTCACAAAACTTACAAAAACCCGTTAATACAATTTTATTTACACATGCCAAGCAAAATCCTTTAAATTAATAAATTTTTGGATTCGACCACCATCACAAAATTTGTTCTTCTGTTTGCATAATTCTGTTTTTTTAATATTTCTTCGGACTAAATTTAATAAATTTCATATACTACATTTGTCCTTCCAAAATAACTCTTCAAGATCATTCTTTTATTGAGAATTAGCATTTAAAAATATAATTATAATTATTACCACTAACTATATAAACAAAGTCCTATAAGTGAGGGAGAAATTATAATAATTATTAATGTAGTAATATATTGATGTATTATTAAATTTAATTATATATTAAATTTATATTTTAAAAAATTAAATATATTATATTAAATAATAATATATTAATATATTAATAATTAAATTTAATAATATATCAATATCGCATCTTATTCCCTAAAAATGATTATAAAAACTCCCATCGATTAAACGTAAATTCTTACTCTGCTAAAGGAATAAGAGCCAAAATTTATGGGGGGACATGTGCTTTTAAAGGATAAAAAGGCACGTTTATTTTTTATTTTTAAAAATAATTTTTTATTTTTTATTTTTAAAAACAAAAGAACTCGTTTGTCATTCATTTTCAGAATTTAATTTTTAAAAATTGTTATGTAAATATATACTTTAAAAATAATTTTTATTTATTTTATTATTTTAAATGTCAATTTTTATAATTAAATAAAATATTTTTTATTTACAATATTAACCATCCTATAATTTTAATTTTTTTAATTTGAAAATAATTTTTAAAAATAAAAAAAATAATTTTAAAAATAATTTTTAAAATATAAAAATAAAAACATACCAAAACACACTCAAATTTTTACAGAACTTTGTATCCATTTCCGCTTTGCACCGGGATAAAGCTCCCCTGTTTCCTCTTACTATAATCCTGATTTTCACTCCAACAGATCAATTGTCGAGTTTTATTATTTTTAATAGGATAAAATACACTTTTTTTACATGTGATAAAATTTTACTTACAACATACTCATGCCTATTTTAAAATATAAAAAAAGTGATCATTTATAATTTATATTCTATAATATTAATACTTTATTTATCTATACTTATATATTATCCAAATATAATGCAATTTGATATATGCTTTTCACATATTTTTCTTTGCTATCTATTAAATTCAAATGAAATTTTAAAGATGTAATTTATATTATTAATTTTTTTATTTCTTTTCCAATTTTAAGTTTTAACGCCTTAAGGTCAAATTATATCAAATTAGAATTAATAAATGAATATAAATTTACATATAATATTTTTTATCAAATTTAAATAAAAAATATAACACAATGATTAAAATATTAATTAGATAAATTATATGTTATCTCTTTTTAATATTTTAAATTACATAGTAATAAATTACAAATAAAATTATATTATACCTAAATAAAGTATACTTTCTCTTTCTAATATTTTAAAAATAAAAAAAACAATTTTTTATTTTTAATGCCTTTATATTTTATAAAATTACTATCTATTGCGTTTTCGTGGACTAAAAACACCTCCAAGGATTTACAAAATTTCACAGCCAAGCACGTAAAAATCTCGTAAATACTTCTGTACTCCGATCAGATTTTCCTTATAATCGCTCAAATATTCACACCCCAGTCGGATTGTTTTATCCAAATCCCATCCTGTCTATATAGACCTAAACCTCCCTCACCGGACACGCGCTCTAAGCTATTCTAGTATTCTTCGTTCCAAGAGATAAACTGCTTCACTCAGAGAGTGAGACGGAAAAATAGCCATGGAAGAAAGGAAGTTGCTTCGCTTCCTGTTTCTTTCCTTCAGCTTGGCCTTAGTTCTGCTCATGGCATGGCGTTACCTTCCTTTGTTACCCAACAGCCAGGTTTTAAGCTGTGGCTCTGGATTGTGGATCTCAGAGAATCGCGATCAATCCAAAAAACTCACTCTCATTAAAAAACCACCAATCCCCACGCGCCGCCACCACGAATCCGATAAACCTCGCCACCCTCTTGATCCCTTAACCTTCCAAGAACTCAACAAGGTCCGTACCATCCTCTCTTCCTACCCACTATTCAAGAACTCATCCAGTTACTCTCTCAACTCCGTAGTCCTGGAAGAACCCGACAAAAACCTAGTCCGTGCCTGGAAAAAAGGCAGCCCGAACTTTCCCAGGAAAGCTTCCGTCATTGCTAATGTCGCCGGCCACAGTCATGTGCTCACCGTGGACTTGATTACCGAGCACGTGACTTCCCACGAAACTGGCTCGGTTTCCGGATACCCGATCATGACGATCGAGGACATGGTCGGGGCAGTCGATGCCCCGTTGAAGAGTGCTGCTTTCAACCGCACAATAAAGGAGAGAGGGGTGGATTTGGCGGATTTGGCCTGTTTGCCAGTGTCATCTGGTTGGTATGGCATGCCGGTGGAGGAAAAGCGGAGGCTAATTAAGGTGCAGTGCTACAGCAGTCAGGGAACGGTAAATTTCTATATGAGACCCATTGAAGGGCTTACCGTACTTGTTGACATTGATAGAAGAGAAGTGGTGGCGATTTCAGATAAGGGTCGTCATATACCCATATCTAATGACTTAGACACAGATTATCGTTATTCCGTTCAGAAGCTCAACGGAGAGTTAAATCTATTCAACCCGATATCTATAGAGCAACCGAAGGGTCCAAGTTTCACCGTCGATGGGCACTCGGTGAAGTGGGCTAACTGGGAGTTTCATCTGAAACCCGACCCGAGAGCGGGGGCTGTCATCTCCGAGGTCAAAGTCCGTGATCCGGACACGTCAGAGCTAAGAAATGTCATGCACAAAGGGTTCGTGTCAGAGCTATTCGTGCCTTACATGGACCCCACAGAAGCGTGGTACTTCAAGACATATATGGATGCGGGTGAATACGGGTTCGGGTTGCAGGCCACATCACTTGACCCGCTTAATGACTGCCCTCGGAACGCATATTACATGGACGGTGTGTTTGCCAACGCCGATGGAACGCCGTACGTCCGACCAAACATGATTTGCGTGTTTGAGAGATACGCCGGCGACATTGCGTGGCGACACATAGAGTGTCCGATTACTGACATGGAGGTATTAGGCTGTGGTCTAACTTTGTTTTTCTCTGTTGATGATATTTTTACTGCTTTGATAGTTTTGATAGATTGATAAATTCAAAATCAAAATTTTATATTCACGAGCACGTGGGAGAACAGTGAACAAAGAATGGTAAATTTAAAAGAAAAATTCTAAGGTGCAGAAATTCAGATGGTGGGGTAATTTTTTTTTTAATAAATTATTTGATGTTTGATAAGTTTTATTTGACATCCGATTATCTAATATGAAGTAAAGTTTTTTCAGTAAAATTTTTTTTCATTCATTAAAATTCGAATAGAAGATTTTATTTAAAGAGATAAGCTCTTATTCATTTAAATTAATTCTCATTGATGGTGGGGTAAAATTTTAATTATTGATGAGATGATCAAATTTTTTTATTATTTTATCCAATAATATAAATTTTATTCCATCAGTTTTAACTAATTTAAAAATGTAGAAAAAAGGTAATTTTTTTTATATTTTACCTAATTGTGCTTTTTTTTTATCCTCGACCTAACTGAGCCATGCTATTTGCGCAGGTTACGGAAGTGAGGCCAAAGGTGACGCTTGTGGTTAGAATGGCAGCGGCTGTAGCAAACTACGATTACATTGTAGATTGGGAATTTCAAACCGATGGACTAATCAGAAGTAAGGTGGGTGGAAACAGTGACTCTAGCGTGTAAATAGTAAATGAATATTTTTATTTATCCGATACACCGTTGATTAGAAATATGCCTGAGCTTTTATTTTTAAGGGATCTGCGTCGGACTGCTATGTCTTTTTTTACTCGATTCTTTTGGTCCTTTTTGATGAAATAAGGAGATTTGTTTATTTATAATATATTAGAATTTAGCTGATGAAAATCTATTATTACTATAGTAGAAAATGATCAACTGGAAGTGAAAACTGTAATTGATGTTTATTTATCTTATTCTTAAAATAATATTTAGCTTATTTAATGAATCATCGTTTAATATGTATTTATGTTCTTTGATCCGAAAATATAAGCTACAATTATTAATCTTTCTATTAAATAATTGATGACGACAGGTTGAACTTAGTGGAATTCTGATGGTGAAAGGGACGAAGTATGAAAATATGAAGCAGGTATCGGACGACGAAGATCTCCACGGCACCATATTGACGGAAAACATAATCGGAGTAATTCACGACCATTTCGTTACATTCCACCTTGACATGGACATCGATGGATCCGATAATTCCTTCGTTAAGGTTAATCTCAAGAGGCAACAAACCGCACCCGGCGAGTCACCCCGGACGAGTTTCTTGAAAGCAGTGAGGAGTGTGGCCAAGACGGAGAAAGATGCCCAAATAAGGCTTCAACTCTATGATCCGCATGAATATCACGTGATCAACCCGAACAAGAAGACTCGGGTCGGGAATCCCGTTGGGTACAAGCTAGTTCCGGGTGCCACTGCAGCCAGCCTGCTTGACCCCGAAGATCCTCCGCAGAAGAGAGGCGCTTTTACCAACAACCAGATATGGGTCACTCCTTATAGCCGGAGCGAGACTTGGGCTGGCGGCTTATTTGCATATCAAAGTCATGGTGACGATAATCTCCAAGTGTGGTCCAACAGGTTCCAGATTCCTTTCGTACTTTTCTAGCTTAGCCTCTTGGCATTATCTATATTATTCTCACTTGTTTACACGTACCTCTAATATTAGCATTTATATTATATATTATTTTTCACACGCGTGTGTATAATATTTATTGAGAAAATAGTTTTTTTTCATATATATATATATATCATAAAGAGTTAAAAATTCTTATTTTTTTTGAAAAATAAATTTGAAGACTTTTATGAAGTTTCACTTTTGAATATTTTATAATTTTTTATTTTAATTTTTGTGTGAGGAAATAAATATCTTGATTTATACTAGAAGATTTGGGTTGTAAATATGTGTGAATGAAAGACATGCAATTATTGAACGGTGATTAATCGCAGGGATCGTGCAATAGAGAACGAGGACATAGTGGTGTGGTATACAGTAGGGTTCCACCACATCCCATGTCAAGAGGACTACCCCATCATGCCGACGGTGTCGTCAGGCTTCGATCTAAAGCCAGTCAATTTCTTCGAGAGGAATCCAATCTTAAGGCTGCCTCCAAATTTTGAAGCAGACCTTCCAGTTTGCAAGCACGCTGATTCAGCTTGACATTCCAACGCTTGCTTCCGACATTGTGCATATTGAATAAAGGCCTTTTAATCCTTCGCATGTTGTCTTGTATTGTATAATCTTCTTGGTACTTTGGGTTGCCATGCCCAACTGTTAATTAAGGTTATATTCCAAATTGAAAAGAGCTTATTACCAAATCATCCGAAACTTGTGATGAGGCCGATGACGGAAGATTTTATATTTTACCAAGACACAAATGTTTCTTTGAATTCGGCGGACTAGCCTGAAACTCTTTTAATTTTGTCCATTCATTTTGCGCTGAGGCCTAAAAGGGTGTAGGTTTCGCCTGCCTTTGTCTTGCGGTGTGTGTGTGACGCGAACCAAATTTCAAAGTCATATCTTTATCATCTTTGACGTATTAGCCTTGTCACTTTGAAATTCTATCAAAAGATTAGTTGAAATTGGTAACAGACAAAAATGACACTTCAATCGTAGGAAAATGATACCATATATGATCAGTTTTGAATTATCATTTGTTCAATGTAAATGTACCGTATTATTAATAAAAATTTTAAATTATCTTTTCTAACAAACTAATATTTAGTGATAAATTTAAACTTAGTATCTATCAATGCAGATACTGTGTTAGGACGGAATATTCAATAACAACTTTCTTCTTTTTTATGAATAAATGGAATCTGACTTTTCCAATATCCAGCATCCCATTAGGATACGCACGATTGATGGGGAACTATTGATCTATGCGTTTCCCTTTTCTTGCTCTCGTGTGATGCACGGCTTTATGGCATAGTTGATATATTACTTTTATGGTATGATACTAAATTTCACAGTTTTAATTTATTATTTTGTGCAATATGGTACAAGTTAAATAAAATTTAATAATTTTAAAGCATTAGTGCATATTAAAGTAATCTATTATAGTCTTCATCTGGTTATATATATATATATATATATATATATATAACTATCTGCCTTTTTTGTGTGCATATAACATTTTTTGTCAATTTTTGTTCTGCTTTTTCTCTTTTTTCTTCTTTTTTTTATTATTTATATATATATTATTAATGTTTATTATTTTTTATATTTATCATATTTATAATTTTTTATTCAAATCTTCTTCTCCCATTCTAATATTTTCTATTTCTTTTGAAATCTAGATCTTATGGGATATTACAACTTTATTTTGCATAATAAATAAGTTATCTTATAATTCATTAACCTAACCTGTAGAAGTGTTTTTTGTACTAATTTATTAAAAAAATAAGTTATAATTTTATAAGCTACTACTTTTTTAAATTCTTTTTAAATCTATCTTTTTTTTTATTAATTTATAATTCATGCCTTTTATAACATAAATTTAAATATTTTTATAAAATATAATTAGCTTAATTTTAATATAATTATATTCTAATTTTAAATTATAAATATAAGAAAATATGTATGTAAATAAATAAGTAATATCATAAAATATAATTAATACTATATTTTAAGTCATTATAATTTTGTTATAAATAATAGTAAAATAAAGAGTATGTAAGCAAATAAATATATAAGTTCATAAAATATATTTAATTAAATATTAAATATTATATTTTTTAAAACTTCTTAATTATGTTAATATAATTTAAATTTTAAATAAATAAAAATTATTATAATTATATATCTATTTCTATTAATATATCTTTTTATGTTATTTTATAATTTTAGTTAATTCAATAACTAAATTTATGAAATATTTCTTAAATAATTAACTAACTTATTAATTATCAGTTATTAGTTAACTTATTAGCTAACAGCTAATTTATCGATTATCAATTAACTTATCAGTTATTTATGTAAAATAAAGCTTACATCTTTTTTCATCTTCCTTCTTTTTACCTCTATTTCTTTTTCTCATTTTCTAGAACTCTCTCCCTCTCTTTGGTGAAATGTTAATGTACTCATTTTTCTTTTTCTTTGCTTTTCTTTCCTATTATCTTGAATCTCTCTCACTCTTACTTGTCGTTTCTCCCCTTCATTCCATCAAATCTCTTATTGTATATAGTTTTTATCAAAACTCTACCATTTGCCATTTTTTATTATATCATACCTAAACATCTTTTCCTTTGATATCATTCCATCATATTTTATATTTAACATTACCATCATCGTCCCTCTTTGTTTCACTCAGTGTCTATCATGGCAACACTATATACCATTGACTAATTTATAGAATTCAATTAGGTATGTTAGTTTTCTTTACATTAGATTTTAATAAATAACTTTCAATATGAGTGACCTATATAATTATGAATTTCAATTTTATTTTTGAACATTATATATTTTAATTATATTTTTTATATTCTCTAAGATCTACCATTTATTTTATATGCAATGATTATGGGTTTTATAGCAATATTTTAGAAATTATATAATTTGCTATTTTATAATGCATGTGAGATGTTTATTTCTTTTCCATTCTACATCATTCAAATAAGTGAATTAATTTTCTCAATACTTGATGTTGCTAGGTTCTATATTTCGATGACATATAACCCAACATTATTAGACGCACTTCATTGAATCTTATATCTTAGCAATGCTTATAGTTTTTTTTTAAATTAATATATTTGATAATTTTAAAAATTATAGGAGAGATTGTGAATGGATTATTCACTATGTGATCTTGTATAGCAAAAAAAAAACGTAATTACTATAAATTTTTATTTATTTTATAATTTATAGCATAATTTTTAATTTTATTTCAATAATGTTAAATTCTTATATAATTTTCTATTAATTTTTAATTTTTGAATTTATAAACATAAATTTGAAATCGAGTTTAAAGTTGTATATAACACAAGTTTAAAGTAAAATATTCACAATATTTGAAAATTTTATAAGAGGTTTTTGGTAGGTAAAAATTATACGTATGATTTTGTAGTGTGTTTATAAGAATTCTACTAATTAGTATATTTTATTTTTATGTTATTTATGCATTATTAATCAGTTAATGGAGTTGACTTTAATATCCTTCATTGATAAAATAGTTACATATCGTACATATTTTTGACAAGTTTCTAGCATTTTATATTCAAATATATTTTTTAAATAAATTATTAATTGAGATATTAAATTAAATGTATTTTAATTTCTTATCTTTTTTTCACATATTTTTTATTTTTAATCATGATTATTGATGGTCATTAATTTATTAAATGTTTATAATTTTTTGTTAATGGTGACTATTAATATAATTATTATTTACCATTAATTTTACAATTATAATTATAGTTGGCGTCATACTTGTCTAGATTAATTTTTAGCATTTTGACAACTATTAATTACCACAACAAATTAAGTATTCAATTTCTTACCTTTTTTTACCATATATTTTCCAATTTCAATTATAATTATTGTTAGTCATTAATTGTATAATTATGATAATTCTTGATTATTAATATTCCAAGACTTCTTCCCTATTTAAAATGTTGATCACAATAATTGGCATGTTATATGAAATTTCTTATTATTTTTTAATTTATTATTTATAGCACTTAATAATTTAATGGTATTGACTCTAATATTTTTTATAAATAAATTATTTATTATACATTTAATAATTAAAATTGCCTAAAACTAGCTTTTAGCATTTTTATCAAATACATTAACTAACATAATAAATTAAATATCTGAATTTTTTACTTTTTTGACCATTCCCTTATTTCAATTATAGTTATTATGACTTATATTAATTTGATAAATACTTATAATTTTGAACTAATGTTGACCACCAATATAATTATTAGTTGGTATTAATTTCACAAATATGATTATTATTAGTCATTAATATTCCGCAGTTTATTATTTATTTAAACGTTGATTGGCATAATTATTATGTTTTAATAATTTTTTTAATTTCCATTTTCAATATTTAATGACTTAATGGAGATGATACTGATATCTTTTAGCAAGAAATTGTTTATTATAGATTTGATGATATTAAACATGGTAGAGAATAGTTACATATCATATATGTATAAAATCAACTTTTAGTATTTTTTATGGGTGATGATTATGATGTAATCATTAACTTATAATTAATAATAGAGAAAATTATATTTTTCCTATTTATGATTTTATCCATTATCACTTAATTCATCTATAATTTTAAGTGTTACAGTTCCCTATTTATATTTTCAATTACATAACATTTTTCTTACCTAAATTATTTTGTATCCAAAATTTAACAAAAGATTATGTGCATTACATATGATATTTACCTTCCCAAATTTTGATTCAATGTGACATCCACTCAAAATTAATTTATTTCAAAAAATCCTAATTGACACCCTGTATTCAACAATTATGGATTAAATTATAAAAGATAAATTTTCAAAAGAATTAAAATATTTTTGGGTTAAGGTTCTAAATGAGTGTGAAATTTAGTCAAAATTTAGGCAATTAAGGATCACATACAATACATGAGAGTTTTTTTTATTAAATTTTGGATTAAAAATGATATAGATGACCAAAGTGTTAACTATTGAAAATATAAGTGAGTGAGTGATTACAATATTAAAAATTACAAGTGGATTAAGTGAAAAAGAGTAAAATCAAAAAATGGGTAAAGTGTAATTTTCCCTTAATAATAATATAATCTTTTTGTTCCTTTTTTTTATATGTCATTTTAGAGTATATTCGAGATGTTTAGTAAAAATTAACTAAAAAGTATGAAATAATATAAAAATATATATTAACATAAATAAATGTATGAATTAAATTAATTTATATTTATTTTAAAATTAAATTATACTAATATAATTAAAATATTTTAAATAATATAATTATTTTTTATGAAATCACATATATATTTATAATAAATTAATAAAAATATATTAAATATTTATTTATATAATAAGGACATAAATTTTTATTTAACTAAAAAAGATGGATAAATTTAAAAATTTATTAATTTTATTAAAAAAATAATATAAAAGTAAGATCAATCCGTACAATGCACAGATAAAAAAAATCTAGTTATTACTAAAATAGTTTTTGAAAAAATATAAAATTGTCAATAAATTCAATGTTTTCATTTTAGAGAAATAACATAACCTGTTTTAAAAACCAAAAGGATAAAAAACCGTGGTGTCATCCCCGAAACTGTGGGTTTGACTATCTGCAACAACGCTCCAAGGAACCATTAGGATAAGCCGTTTGTGAATTGTGAACTTACATAGATGACTGATCATTCATTCGATTAGATGTCTGTCTTCATAATCATATTTATTATTCAACACTGCAATTTCGTGATAGTTAATACAAAAGTGAAACTGCCCAAAAAAAAAAAAAAGAAAGAGGAAAGCTTCTTATTGGGAAGATTAATTGTTTATTTGATTCAAAATACACCACCAAGAGCTTGACTCAATAGCACATTCATTGCGCTCTCTTAAGTAGTGGTATGAAGGGTGCAGGGGTCGCTCAACTCAGCTCCCCTTCCCCCGCCGCCGCCCCCCCCCCCCCCACTCGGACAAATAAAAAAAAATCAAAATTCAAAATGCATGTAACTCGATTGAGGTTTTATTTAATAAGTTATTTGATTGTTGATAATCAAGCGTTGATAAATTAATAAAATATATTAAACAAAAATTAACTAAAAATTGTAAAATAATATAAAGATATATTAATATAAATAAATGTATGAATTAAATTAATTTATATTTATTTTAAAATTAAATTATATTAATATAATTTAAAATAATAATGTAATTATTTAAAATTTAATCAATTATTTTTATGACATCACATATATATATTTATATTAAATTAATAAAAATATATTAAATATTTATTTATATAATTATGATATAAATTGTTATTTAATTAAAAAATGGATAAGTTTAAAAAATTAAAAAATTATTAATTTGTAAGTTATAAAGTATATTATATTTTATTAAATAAAAATTTATTTTTTAATAAATTAATACATTGAATTTAATTAAAAATTAATTTTTGAATTTAATTAAAAATTAATTTATGATTATTAATAAAATTAATAAATCAAACATTATGATATCATGGATTTCATTTGTAAGTACTATGGTAATAATAGTATCCTGAATCTTTTGCCGATTCAAATTTGATCGATGCAGTCTAACTTAATTAATTAAATTTAATTTTTCCTGTAATTGAACGTGATCTACCCATGCCCATGTCTCCCCGGTAATCATAACATGCCACAAAGTTCCTCTCTTCAAATAAGGTATGCTTCATGCAACTTATTTCTTCGCATTACCCTCAATTTTTTTGGATTTGGTAAGATACACTTTAATATATCATCTAAATCATTAATAAGAAAATTAAGAAAGTGGATAATCATAAATTTAAAATTTATTTTTTTATTTATTATTATTTATAAAATTATAAATCATTAATTTTTTTATTAATGATTTGAATGTTACACTTTTCACTTTACACATTATACTCTAAAGTGCATGCATTTTAGAGCTATGAAATGATTGACTTAGTTATTTGAGGATATGGTGCGAACATCCGTCCCCCATCTTTTGACGGTGCTCTCCGGTTGTCAAATTTGGAGTTATTAATATGCTAGGATTATTCTGATTTTTGTAACCCATTTATGCCAATAATAAAAAATAAATAAATTACACAAAACTTTCCTAACCCATCCAAATTTGTTTTGGAAAATTCCCTCTCTCTTATTAATCATTTTTTCCATTTTCTTTTTCATATTAAAAAAATTAATTAAGTCCATTTTTTTATAAATTTAAGAAATTTATTTTTCCTGATATAGATATGAAAGTGAAAAGAGAATGAATAAAGAAGAGTATAAATAATATTATTTTTTATTTTATACTCTTGTAATCTAAAGTGCACTTAAATTTCAAATTTTATGAAAACTCACACTTAACGTAACAATTAGACACATAATTTCACTATTAATTTTACTTTTAATAATTATTTCATCAAAATTTTGGATGGATTATGAGTTTCATTATTGATATTAATAAATCAAATTTCATTAGTTTCATTATTTCAATATTAATATCAATTTCAGTTCCATGATAAAATATGGAGAGATTTATAGTTATGTAATATGTGATTAGGTTGTGCATATTAAATTAATAAAAAAAGTATATTATCAAATAGAGGAGAAAAATATATTAATATGTAAATAAATATGAAGACGAAATTAAAAAAAAATATTACGTATAAAGTATAAACTATGGGAGGGGCCCGCATCCCAAACAATTTTTAATTAATTTGATGTTTAATAATTAAAGGCATTCCATGTGACAAAGGAAGAAGAAGGAAGATGGAATATCCAATGCAAACTTTCGAAATCCTTTTCAAGAAAAAATGGAATCTGACTTGTCCACCATTTCATATCTGAATTGATACGAAAGTATGTGTTTCCCATTTGTCTGCGTTAATGAAATAGAAAGATTTTTTTTTTTTTTTTTTAAAAAGGATGGGGGCGTGCATTCGTTTTTCTCATTAATATTGCAAAGAGTTTGGTAATGGATGATGTCATTGTTGGGCAGAAAGCAGGTCCGCTCTCCATCACAAATATACATGAAAATTTCTTTGTTTGGTGTTAGTAAAAATAAGAAGAAAGAAATTTTAAAATATTAATATTTTAAAAAAATAATTATAAAAATTAAATTTATATTTTTTCTTTCCATTCAAGCATAGGAAAAATTTTAATTTAAAACTTTTTTCTTATAAATTATTTCCCATCCCACTAATTATAGGATTAGCAGAGAAAAAAAGAATGAATTAAATTGATAAAAATATTAATTATTTTTATTTTTATATATCAATATTTAAAATTTTTTATGTTTTTTAATTAATTTTTAAAATTCTTTTCTTTTCTGTTCTTTTTTATTTTCACGACAATCAATCATCAATTAAAGGATTAATGAATTTTGTTAACCGTCAATTTAATGATGAAAATAGATATGATATATGTAAGATGCAGGTGAATACTACCGTAGTATAAAAAGCATCATTTTTCTCTACTCTAATCTTGTCTAGCATTTATTGGTATGAATAAAATATTTATTATTTTATTTATTCCACTGAACAAAGTTAAAAAAAAAAGAAGAAATCATTGAGTTTGATTTTTTGAAGCGTACTTTAAAATGTGATGAGAAAAAATTTATCCACAAAAAAAATAAGAAAGATCCTATAACAAGACGAAAACAGGCGGACATGTCATGATGTCAATCCCTTCACTTTCAGATTCTCTATCATCTGAAGCATAAATTGTTAAATTAGTTTTAAAAATAAATAACACATTAATTTAATATTAAATTCTACACAGAAATATGGTTGGCGAAGCTTGCTTTAACGGTGCTCTGCCTAACTTTTGGGTTTGCCGATAGCCTCTTCTATACACCCACGCGATTTAGGCGGCCTAGTTGTAGCGGCGCAAATCCATCCATTTTGAGTTTTGACGGTCGTTAATTAATAATAATGGTTGAGTTTGTGAGGTTTGGAATATTGCAATTTTTTATGTGTATTTTTAAAATAAAAATATCATATATAACAAAAATTTTAAATTATAAATTTTTTATATGGGCAATTCTACGGTACCCCCGGAATTTCAAACTCAGGGTGATGTGGTGCATTATGGACCATTGAATGAGATTACCAAAATTCTTAGTAATCTCATCCAATGGCTTGTATTGTGCCACGTCACCCCGGGTTTGAAACCCCCCGGGGTACCGTAGCAAGCATCTTTTTATATTTATTAAATTAAATTTTTATAGATTTATTTTATTATTTTATATTTTTTTAATAATTCTCGTATCACGATCTAAATTCAATTGCAATCATTTTAAATTTTACTATCTAATTTCTATCTGTCTTCATATTATTTACACTAATTATACCAAATGAAATTTTTTCTATTTTCACAACAACTTAAAATTTATTATAAATTTTACAAAAAAAGGGACATAATCTCTCCTATTTTTTGATATTTTTTTGAAAGCTACGCACCTTAAATCATATAATTAATTTTACACACAACTCAACAATAACCTAAAAACACATATACTGATAAATAATTTAACATGTTGAGCATATAATTAATTTTGTTTCTATCTCTAATCTTTAAATTTGGTTCCAATAAAATCTTCACTATCAAATTCTTCTTGCATTGCCCTAGACTCTCACTTCATTTACACAACTCGATATTCTTAAATTAAATCCTGAAAATAAAAAAATGAATGTGAATGTATATATATAAAAAGAAACATTGTTAGTAAATATTTACAATTAATCCTAGTAGCAATATAGCGTGACCATTAAGTGATTTTCAATACTTAGGCCAAACAACTTTATCTTATTTAACAATCTAATAGTCATACTCTTATATCTGTGTTTGTATCAACAATTATACATACATACAAACACACACAAATAATAAATTTTTAAAAAAGATTCTTTATAATTCCACCATCACTTAATTTAATTGTAATATTAAAAAGAAGTTAATTTAACAATACAATAGAGTAGGGCTATCAAACTTATTGTTTCATACACAATCGTTCATAATTCACAGTTTCAAATATCAATCATCCTAAGAACTCATTCATGGCCAATCACCTTATTCTTAAATAATTATCATGACTCAATTATAATCATATCATTACAATCATATCGATAAAAATGCCTATGGACAATAGATTATAATTCAAAACATTATTTAACAATTTAACAAAAAGAATACATACATCCATCTTTTGATCTCGGGTCAATTTTATATTTTTCATGAGCTTTTCATCTTTATCCCTCCAGAATTTATCTTATACCCTTTACATGCACATTATCAAGAATTTTCTATCTAGCATTCACATCACTCTCTTTCACAAATTTCTCGATTTTAATGTCATTTGTGGCATAATTCACAATATAATTTGTATACTAGAACTCAAGCTTCACATATTATAATTTTAATTTAATTTCTATACAAAGCAGATAATTAGTTCATTTTCACGAACCAATATCATAATATATAATGGTATATAATAGTATCACCATGCTTTCTTGCATGGTTACAAATATTCAGTCATATCATAAGATGATTCATACTATATACTCTAACACATTTTCATCATACATATATCAATGTAATTCTAATTGCAACACAATTATATCATTTAATATTGTAATCCAATCATAATCAATCAATGGTTGATAATAACACTACTGTACCTTCTAAGCATGGTCAATAAAAAATCACTCAAACAAAAAACCACTATCTTGTCATAAATTTTATTCCTATATCATTCATTTTCTTACCTTTTTTTTATTTAGTAAGTCATTATGATAACTTATAAGTGTATAAGTATTCTTTATTTTTTGCAATTATTATAATTTCAAATTCAAATCATAACATAATAACCCTCTAGATTGTTGGCTTCTACATTTTTTAATATTAGCTTTTAAAGTTAAAATTGTTAGGTTTTGGATCATCTCTATGGAGCAAAATTTCAAATTTTGATCCGATTCTACCTAGGATTCATGCAAAAAGGTATAAATCAATGATTAGGATTTTATCTTTTGTATGCTCATGTTCCTTTCTGAACGAAAAACTTGATAGAGTGGATGAATCAAACGCTAGCCAGAAGGTACAACATCTCTACAGTATCCATACGGAGTGAACAATAACTTCTCTCCCTTCACGAATATGCTAGGATATGTTTCTCTCATTAGGATTTGTATTAGGCATTTTCTGAGTGATTTAGGGTTTGATGGAAGCTTATGTGCATTTTTGTAACTGCTGCCTTCAAGTCCTTTTTATAGATCTAAGGCATATCACAATCCTAGTCCTACTAAGATAATGTTTTAAAATAATCCTAATCACACTTAACAACTATCACCTTATCCTTATCATAGGGAGAGTAAGAAAAGATAGGATTTATCTATTAATTATCTAATATTAGATAATAGTATTATATCATAATATAATTATCTAATATTAAATTAGCATATAATTATCTTATATTATATATATATTACGTGAAAAATATATTATTATCTTAATAATAATATATATGTACAAAAATAAGTTTAATTAATTAGATTTTAATCCAACTAAAGCCCAATTAGTTATTGTCTCACTTCTACTCCTTTTATGTGACCCTGTAGGTTTTTACTACATTGATAATGGCCCTAATTGTGGACCATAGACAGCGAGCGACATCTAGCAATACATCACTACCACTTAAGTAGTAAAAATTATATGTGACTTAATATCCACTTAATGTGTGAACAATATTTTGTAACATAGTTTCTTTTATAATGATATCCAAACTGAACTAGAGGTATAGGATGCGTCATCCTCATTTATGTTCAATTTATGTTTCTTAATATCGATTAGACTAACTTAAGCAAATGATCAATATCTCATATTGATCAATTTTGAGCATGACCATATATTTCTTAATTTCACTCAATCAAGGGGTCCAAAGATATAAATCCTTTTGTATGATCCTGTAGGTTTTTACTACGTTAGTAATAACCCACTTGTCGATCATAGACAGTGAGCAGCATCTAGCAATACATTACTGGCACCCAAGTAGTAAAAATTGTATGTAACTTAATATTCATTTAATTTGTAAACAACACTTTGCAATATAATCTTTTTTATAATTATATCCAAATCAAACTAGAGGCATGGAATGCATTATCCTCATTTATATTCAATTTATGTTTCTTGATATCGAGTAGACTAATTTAAGCAAATGATCAATATCTTATGTTGACTCATTTGAGTATGGCCATACATTCACTCAATCAAAGGGCCTAAGGATATCAATCCTATTATATAATAGGAATAAAATTCTCATTTACATCACTCACATCCCTCTGCATGATTTATGACACACCTAATCAACGTCCTACAATACATCCCGATTAAAAGTGATACAGGACGATATCAAAATGTGTGACTCCTCATGTAGGGAACCGTAATGACTTTAGGTCAAATAACTACATGCATAGTGGTCACGTGAGAATAACTAATGACACATGATAATCCATGTAGTTTTCTCATTGCGGGCTAGTCCAGTATATTTGTTCACTAATAATGTACTTATGTATTAACTTGATATCACATATCCCTGATTCATAATCATCAGTCATTATACATGTTAGTTTCGATATATTATTACTATCTTTTTCGTAATAATACTTAACTAGGGGCATTTTAGAAATAGTAAAATTATTTCAAGGGTAATTATTATATTAAGTTACAAATTACGCAGAGTGATAGAATGTGAAATAAAATATAAAAATTTAAATTATCTAAAATAAAATATAATACATTGTACATTTATTATAATCATCTCTATGATTAGCTCCTAAGACACATACCAACAAAAATATGCCTATACATAGTGATTTTTTTAAAAAAATTAAGCTTAGACAAGTAAAATATTAAAGTGTGATGCTTTTAGTGGGCTTTATTCATACCACTCTACCATTTTATATCATCATTTTTTCTATTTTTAAAATTATCTTAAACAAAATTTTGAGATTTTTATAAATGAAAACTTTTTGCATTAAGTATAAAATAATTAAAATATTAAAATTTTATAATCTAAGAAAGCTCAAATCATATTATATTATAAAATTAGATGCTTAATTCTTAATAATTTTAACTCCATTTTAAAAATATTAAATATCACATTTTAAGTATTAACTTGAATCAAACTTTGAATATTGAAAATATTAGATTTTTATGATATTAATTTACTTTAAAATTACTAGTATATCACTCTAAAGCATCTAATCCTTATCTTATCAATGCTATGTCAGGTAATTAGAATAAGATAATAAAGTAGGATTTTTTTATTAAATCCAATATAAGATAATTGAATTATTAAAACTTTATGCTATAAAAATATTTTATTCATATCATTTTATGAAATTATCATTTAGTTTATAATATTTTTAATTTTATTTCAATAAATTCATCTGATCATATTTCTCATACTTAGCCCTAAACCATTTTTATCACATTGGTACCATTTGTATAATACCAGTACAAACTGAATCAAATCATTATATATATACATATTACATAAATTCATATCTCATAGTATCAAAGTCTTAATTTAATCATAATACGAGGAAATTAATTTGTCATCACAATCATCTTTATTTATCATGACTTCAAATACATTCACATTTCAATACAAGCATGCCTAACCATCAAATAATAGTTCCACACTTTTCATGTGTAGTCACAAGCCAAGTACTATCACAATCACAATCTTAATTAAAGCATACATTATTGTAACCAAGCAACAACCTATATGATGTTTTCATCGCATCATTTATAAAAGGTTAATTAACAATAATTTAATAAGAAACAAATGGTGCTTTAACATAATCTTTAACCCTAAAAGTGCAATTACACATCACAATCTTTAATATAATAAAAAATAATCAAGATCACAAGTTCCTTATACTCGTTTATATTGGGATGCATAACTACACACATTCAATCTTATGGTTTCCCAACATATTGTCATAGTTTATAAAATTAATAGAGTGTATGAAAATTTGGTAGAAAAGTTACTAAAATGTATATACTCACTTAGGAATACTCATTGGCTCCAAAGATCCTTAAGTATTTCACTTTTATCTTTTTTACTTTTTTTCACTTCACAGTTTACAAAGACAATTTATAAGCATTAATATTTCTTATTTTATGATTACTCCATTATATACCTATCATATAAATATTATAAATTACTTTATTTTTTATGTTTAGAGATCAAATACTCCATGTTAAACTATTATAAATCATGAAAATATAACATAGATTAGGTAAGGTATATTATATAGTTACTATAGTTATGACTTTTGAATAATATTTTATGAGTAATTAAAAAATTATGGATATATTATTTATGAAATTTATTTCATATGAAAGTAGACTTAATTAACTTTATAGACTGATCATTTGCTTAAATTGATTACAATTTAAAAATGTTATGCTTTTGGAAAGATAGATACAAAAAATCTATTTTCAAAAATTTTGAATTTTTAATCTTTATCTACTATTTTAGTAATATCTCAAAATATACATAGAATATTAATTCAAAATACATTTATTTGAAAATAGATTCAATCATCTCTTCAATGATAGGTAATTCACTTAAAATAGGTATAAAATGAAAGAGTTATGCTTCTTTACAATCAACATAAAATTTTAGGAGTTGTGCAATCAATTTACTTGCCCTAAACTTATGTCTACACAAGGAAAATTTTGCACCCTTAATTTTTATACCTAGATTTGCCTTTGGATTATAGGAGTCGACTGTACACTTAATTTAAATATGAAAATCATAATTTACTACAAAAAATAAATATCAAATCTTGATATAATCATTAATACACCTATTTTACATTTCATATTATCCCTCTTCATTATTTATTACTTTCACCATATTAAATTAAACATATTTCAAGTAAAATCATAAAACAATTGATATTTAATCAATACTATTATATAATCACAAATCCATAAATTTAATTAGATTATTCACTCACTTTGTATGGAAAAAGATATTAGGAAGCTAGTTTAAAGAGCTTTCAATCTTAATCATATTATGTGTTTTAGAGTTAGGGTTTAAAATTGTCAACAAAACTAAATAATTTTAAATTTCTTCATCAACCGAGAAGAAATAAAAAATATTTTTTATGAAAGCAATATTTTTACTTTAATTAGATAAAAAAATCAAGAAAAATTTATTAGCAGAATAGTGAGAGAAAGTGTAAAGGGAATGGGGGAAATGGAAAGACGAAGAGAAATGAGTAAGATTGGGGATTTAGGGGCTAAAATAATAGGTTAGAGCCTTAGTGTTATTTTCACAAAAAAAATGCCAATAAATATCTTCCATACTTAGCACTTACTTATATTAGTTCAAAACTTTATAATTCATAGTTCTAATAATTTTTCTTATCAAATTTTTACTAAATTTATAATTCCATAGTCTTAGTTTGATAAAATTTATTTTATTTTATATTTCACATATAAAATTTTAAACTTAATTGAATTTATTGATCATCTCAAATATTTCTTCTCACAAAATAATTTTTAACTTACTGTAATTTAAGGAGGGTATAAGTTTTGATTTGCATTCAAAACTCAATTTTGAATTTTATTTTTATTAAAAAAAGGATTTTAAAATTTGAACATATACATAATAGTTTTGAGTACCAAATTAATTAATACCCAAAAAATTGACACCATAATAGATTGGGAAATTAATCTAGGTTAGTGCTTACTATGACACTCAAGGGTTTTGAATCTTGAAGTGGCAAGATAAGCTTAGAAAAGTACTAGATTGAAATTATTTATTTACAATTGTATATTTTTTTAATAGATATAATTAAATAATTTTAATTTAATAATTTTTAAAACTACCACCTTAAATAATTAATATTTGAATATTTGACACCACAATAGATAAAGTATTAATCCGAGTTGGTGCTTATTATAATATCTTAAAAATTTTGAATCACAAGATGATATGATAGATTTAAAAATAATTATATTAAAATTATTTAATTATAATTATTTATTTTAATAAATAATATTAAATGCTTTTAATTAATAATTTTTAAATTTATCACATTAATGATCACTACAGAAACCACTCTCTAGGTTTCGGGTGAAAAAAATGGCATTCATATATATATATATATATATATATATTTAATTTCTCTCTGAGACGACAAATAACTGCTATCAAAAATTAATTTTCTGTCATGCTCACGTGAGGGTCCACTGGCTAAACAAAAAATTAAATAGACTGATAGATAAGTATGAAACAAAATCATATATTGTGAAATAAAATTCAAGATATAATTTTATTTAGTATTTATAATTATTAATTTTTAATCATTCATTAAAATTATGTATCTCTATGTTTGGAAGGATAGAAAATGAGAGAAAAAATTTAAAATTTTAGTTAAAGAATAAAATAAAATTTTTAGAAAAATTCATATTATGTAAAAATAATACAAATTCATTTTTCTTTCTTTCTTTTTCTATTCTCATTTTTTTTATAGCCATACATTTTACATGGGCATACGTTGCCATCATTTGTTCTAGGATTATTTTTAAGAATTTTTTCAAATGAAGAATGACCATAAAAAATTTTGGCTACCCAACGACACTACCACATGACATTACCTTCTGTTGCCACATGCCCCAAGTATTCACGGTTAGCCAAAAAATACCATAATCCTCCCCTATATATATATATATATATATATATATATATATATATATATATATATATCTTAACAAATTTGAATGTAATATTAATTATATTATATGTATAAAAAATAATATTCAAAATTAGATTTTAAATAAAAATCGAACGCTACTGTTAACATAATTTTTAAAATCGGATTATTCATTAAACTAAACAAATAAGTAACTCACTAGTTTATTAGTTCTTCATTAATTGAATTGATTTTGAATTGAAAATAAAAATTTTATATACATAAAATATTAATTATATGTATTCACTTATATACATACTTATTATTAAGTTATAATAAAATTAAAAAAGTAATACAACATATGATATAAATAAATTAATAATAACATACAAATGATGTAATAATAATTTATGTTAAAAATATTTTTAAAAATAACATCAATTCAATTGATTTGCAATTATAAAGGTACGACACATTAATTATTGCGAATCAGCCAATAATAACATAAAATAGAGAGGCTCTCGTTTTGTACAGCTTTTGTTGGTTCAAAGTGTCGAGGAGGTTTTGTTTTTATCTAAACAAGTCTTTCTTTTTTAACGGTGGGCTTTTTTTGTAAAAGGCTTATTTCTGGTTGTTGGGCTATTTGCCCCCTACTTGTATGCTCAAACCCAAAACACGTAAGGACTGTGGCTGGCTAAAGTAACATGAACGAAAATTGAGAATGTATTCGAAACTTTAACAAGTATTATAATTGAGAAATATGTTTTTTATTTGAAAAACTAATTTAGCATAATGATAATTCCTTTGTACTTCTTAGAAATAAATACATAATAAATAAATAAATCACAGAACTTATATCTTTTCACGTCAACTCTCAAAATAGCATAGGAAACAATTATTAGATTATAACAATACCAGTCCTACTTCCTTATTCCTATAGTAGAAACAACTGAACCCCATTATGAGTTTATATCCTTGATACGAGAGTGTGGTGTGGGAACCTTGCATTCAATTTAAAGTTTAAGATTTTTTTGATCAAATTATACATGCTACTCATAAAGCGCGGGATTTGACAATCTTGGCAAGGGGATGGCAACCAGAGGAGTTTTCTTCTTCAATACAATGCCAAACTTCTCCGAAACATCCAATTTATCTCCTTCAGGTAACCTCCAATCAAAGGAGTGGACAAGTGTGGCAAGAGAATGCATAACCATCCTCTCAGCCATTGCAGATCCTGCGCAAATTCTTCGTCCAGACCCAAATGGAAAATAATTGAAGTCACTTCCACTGTAATCCCATCTTCCATTCAAGAACCTTGAAGGATCAAATTCTAGTGGTTTGTCCCAATATGAAGGGTCTCTATGTATTGCCCATGCATTGACGAACACTCTAGAACCTTTTGGGATTGTGAAGCTTCCCACATGGCAGGTTTCACTTGGACAGTGCGGGACTAACAGAGGAAGTGCAGGGTGCAATCGAAGAGTTTCTTTCATCACAGCGTGCAAGTAAGGAAGATTCTGAATGTGAGACTCCTCTACAATGTTGTCTTTGCCAACCACAGCTTCCAATTCTTCTTGGACTTTCTTCATCACTTCTGGGCGGTTCATTATTTCAGCCATGGCAAACTCAATTGTGTTGGAGGATGTATCAGTTCCACCCACCACCATATCCTGTGTAAATCTTTTGTTTTTATTCCCATTGGTTGAAGGAGTCTCTAGAGGGTAAATATTTTCAAAAATAATAATGCTTCCTGTACAGGCTTTCTTCTCCCACTACACTCACAGTGAGAGAGAGAGCACAGGTTCACACATCACTACACAAGTGGAGCATAAATCACTACACAAGTGCTAAATCACATCAATGTGAATAAAGATGTATCTACCTAGCATTATTTCTTTCTTTCTTTCTTCTGGCATAATTAGAAAGTGAGTCCCCTATAGCTCCTTAACTGGAGCATAAATCAATTGCTAAAAATACTAATCAACAAAAGGAAGTGGGACTGAACATATCCCCCTTTTTTCTCCTCGTTGTAGTTAACAGAACGCCAGAAATAAATTTCTGTTGACGGTTTTCACAAAAGAGTGAAAGAAAAGACATGAATTTATTTGCACAAACAGATTATATAACACAGAGTCTTTAACAAAAATGAGTAAATGTTTGTAAAACAGAATAGCAAGTGAATGTAATATTAATCAAGAGTGAATAAGAAATTACCATGAGGAGGGCCTTGAGGTGCGTCATGCTTAGCGGCATCTTGGCATCTCCATCATCCTTCAATTCTAAAAGAAACTGTAAAAAATCCTTTCTTTCCCTAGCTTTGCCGCCTGCCTCTTTATTAATATTGATCCGCTCATCAATCAATTTTTCGAAGATTGCATCGAACCGACGAGCCAACCCATGCGTCCGTTTCACTATGCCTTGCAAGTCAAACCGAGCCAACCCGGGAAAGAAATCCGAAATATTGGGCTTCCCCAAAAGGTCCGTCATATCGGAAACCACCTCCCTGAACTCTGCTCCCAAATTAGCCCTCTCATCTCCGTCCACAGCCCCACCCCACATCATGCTAGTGATTACGTTCAGTACGGAAAGAAACACCTGCTCCCCCACATTCACGGGCGAACCGGCCCGACTATACAGATACCCGACGGTTTGTCGGACCTCCCTCCGTCGGAGAGCATAGACAGAATCTAAAGTTGTATTGCTAAGCATCTTAAGCACACAAATTTTTCTCAGCGTTCGCCACTCGGGTCCATAGGGTGTCCAAACTATATCGCATCCACCGTAGGTTGCCGCCCGACCCGCAGCAGGCACGTCACGATTAGCAAAGGTGATATCTTGGTCTTTGAGCACTTCACGAGCCATGGAAGGCGTGCTGACCACGATGGCAACCTTATTTCCAAGTTGAAGCGTCAATATCGGGCCATAGATCCGAGCCAAATCCGCAAAGTAGGAATGGAGCTCCGGGTCAAGGGATAGGAGGTTCCCGAACAAGGGGATGCCGGGTGGACCTGGTGGTAGTGATGGGCTGGTCCGTTTGAGGAAGTAGATCCATGCGTACCAAGTGACTGCAAAAATAACTGAGAAAGTGAAAAACAAGTGAAGTACTGCATTATTATCGCCATTCCTATAATAGTAGTATAGCTTTTGGAGGAAAGTTGAGATGACGGTTATCATCTTGACCCTGCTAGTACTTAGATATCAGAAGGAAGAGACACGGTCGACGAACCCCAGCTGTTGGTTTAAGTAGAAGTTGGGGGAAGAGAAGCTGAGATGTGGCCACGTGGGTGTATTTGGGATTTGAAGTATCTTGGATTATCGAAACCAACGTTTACAGTTTATTGGTACAAGAAACTAACGTTGAAGTTGGCTCTTTGATGATGAGAAAGGCAAATACAATAGCCAAAAATGGAAGACAAACGTAAGTTCTGTGGGATGAGGCCGGATGCCGAACTCTTGATTTGTGCGTGGTCAAAGATCAAACAACATAAAAAATCACCGGTACCAAAGAAAGGGATTTATTTATTATGAATGGAAGGTGATGGCGTGGTTATGTTTTCATAAAATAATATTGTAAGTCTCGTAATTTTCAACACCCATCTTATCATATATTCTAGTAGAAAACAATAAAACATGTAACCGGGGGCCGCGCCTTAATGATGGTGGCCCCCTCTAAATTTTTTCGAAAGAATTAAATAGCATATGTAAATTATATTTTTTAAAAAATATGTTACATAAAAACATATAATTTTCAAAAGGATTTTCAACACCCTCTAAAAATAAAAAAATGTAAGAAATAATATATATGGGATATGTTTGATAATATTGAAATATTTAATGTTAAAATTAAATATTGAACTTTTAGTTTGAATCCATTAACTATTAATTTTATAGCATCTACATAATTTCATTTAAGCTTTTAATTTAACTAAAAAATTAATAATTCAATTCTAAAATATTAAATTTTTTTATAATTTCAAATTATCTTTGATTATTATTTTAAAAACTTTATGCACTATATTCTTAAATAAGATGATATATGTATAATTAGTAAGCAATGAATTTAAGTGATAAATTTCTGGCGTTTGAATAATTTTTTATTTTAAATATTAAAATTAGTTAATAATTTAACAGTTTTATCACAAAATATTAAAATGTTGCATACTTCAGGATTATCCTTATTATAATTTTGTAAATTCTATACTAGAATCTTTAAATGATGTGATATATATTATATATTTAATTATTATAAAAGAAAAATAGAGATAATATTAGATGTTTTTATCAAAATAGAAGTAGTTGTTAAATGTATTCAATTAAATAATTATTATAAAATAAAAATAAAAATAATATTAGATATCATATAAAAACTAAACTAGTTACTGAACATATTCAGGTAGATAATTGCTACCATATTCTTATGAAATTTAATATTTAATTCTAACAAATCAAACAAATGAAATATAATTTTCAGTCTAAATTTATTGAATTAAGTGTTGAACGAATGCTTTTAAACAAGTTATTAGTCAATTTCCACTAAATTTAATATTAAGTATGAATAAATTAAAAAAATAAAATATATTTTTTAGCCTGAATTTATTTAATTAAATGTTGAATTAGAACACATTCCAAAAGTTTATTTATTTTGATGAAAAATGTTTTTTATAAAATATAATTATAAATTATTAAAATAAAAAAATATTTTATTTCTTTAATTTTACATATGAAAAATTTAATGATAATAATAAAAAAAACATTTTTTTCAGATCTTGACCCCCCCTAGAAAATGTTCCATCCTTCGTCTCTGCATGTAACAACATTCATTGTATTGCTAATGCAAAAATAATTAATTAATAGATAAAAAAATGGAAAGTCCGCTGCTTGTGGAGGAATTTTTGCACACCTCTGTTATAACACGCCTTACATGTATTATCATAACAGAAGTATACAATAATTTTTGGTGTCTCTAACCTGCGGCTGGAAGCAAGTGGCTACAACCCTCCAGTTTCCACCAATGGAGGGAAGTTGGGAACTCTTGACTCTTATCCTTTTTCTGTCGCTTTGCTCACTGGGAAGCTATTTGGCTCAGCCATTGGAACATGAATTCCCCAATTTCTCGTCGAGTGTGTGAATTTAGGAAATTCATCTCAATTTTTAAGGAAAAAAAATTAGAAGTGTAAATTCATAAGAGAAATAGATATAATTTTTTTTTTGAAATTATAGATTCTAATAAAAACATGAATTTTAAAATAAAATGTGTTCTTCTCTCATAAATAAAAAGAAAAAAATTTGAAAAACAAAAATGGAAAGAATTGGAATCCGTTACATACATCGATTGCATTGCGGATGAATTCATTTTTGTCATTCTTCTTTCATGAGTGGTTAAGAGCATTTCCCAAATATCAATGAGCTTCTAGCTTACAAAATATAGAATTTTTCTCAGAACTTCTATGAAATATGTCTGCATCAGCCATTTGATTTGATAATTTTCAAAATCACACACGTCATTTTTCCGACCCATTTTAGTGGAAATTTTGGATACATCTAACATTAAAATTACTCAGAGGTGAACTGAACCACACAACTAGAAGGAAAAAAAATATCTTCACAGAAGTACCTGTCTCAAAACCTGTAACTATTATTTAGAAATTCTTCTACAAGAATAAATTTCATCTTTTTCCTTAACCAAAGTATTGGTTAGTTTGGGAAAGTAAAAGAAAATGATAGTGGTATGTAAAGAAAAAGGGTGGTGTATTCGTGCAGCTTAGAAAACAATTTAGTCCCTTGCGGACTGCTTACCCTGCAGAGTGTCATGCAGAACGTGGGGACGCAAGCAACAGATCATGTTCCAATGCCAAATACACTGCAATGTCACCACCTTGGAGCAGAAAACCAAGTTTGATATAGAGAAGGCAAGGTTAAAAACATACACGCCAAAAAAAAAAGGAAAAAAGAAAAAAAGAATGCAAAGAAAATTAATGATTGATAGATATTAGTCAGCTTATTTGCACTGGTCGACCCAGCTTTCCTTTTCAGCTACTTCTCAGTAAACTTGTTGCCTAAACCTGCGCACACAATCTGCAAAACTTGTTACCAGACTGGCACATTTTAGAGGGTCCTTGACATGCTCCTTGTAACATGACAAACAAGCATCTTTCTCAGTCTTGCAGGGCATTGGCATCGGATTTGGAAGCTTATACTCTTTATCATGAAGATCCTTTGCTTTTTGAGTTACTTCCTTCAACATGTTCTCCTCTTGCTTCTGCAATCTCTCCACAACTTTCTCACTTTCCTTAAGGACAGATTGAATGGCCTCCAACTCCGAATTGGCAGATTGCATAGGACGGGTTGCTGGTAGGTACAAGGGAGGCTGCATTGGCCACCCCGGAGCAGCAGCATTGAGGTTACCAGAACCATCCAGATTTTGTGTTTGACTTGCAATAGATTGGGGCTGCTGGGGCTCTCTGGGCCTGCGTTTAGTTTTTTTGGTTTTCTTCTGCGACAACTCTGCATTCTCTGTAAGCCGATTAACAAGGTTGCTACTAATCTGAATTGTAAAGTCACCCATAATTTGATAACTGCAGGATAATGTTACCTAAAAGACATCATTGAGGTGGTAAGTCAGGAAAGTGCTACAAACTCGATTTTTACACTCTAAATATTAGCATCCAAGTTCTTTCACTAAAAAAAAAACATAAAATAAAAAACAATCACATAGAATTCACAAGCTTTAGCAAGCCCAGAGACAATAATAATGAAATGAAGCAACCGTCTGCTCATGCATGAGCTTCCAGAATAACAGCTTATCACTCCTTCGGAAAAGGCGGAAATACATAATAACCTGGATCATGCATCTTTTTAGGTCATGGTGGTCTCCCCAAATCACACTCACAAAATTCTTCATAATTATGTAGATCCCTCCTAAACCTAGGCTCAAAGTTACTGAAATGACTCGTTTCTCTTATTAGTTAAGAAGTTATAATTCTAACTTGCTCAGAAGTCAGAAGTAATAAAACAAAAGGCTAATTCTATGGGAAGCTCAAGCTCTTAGGAGATTGGATGTTTTTATTAGTGGTCCTGGTCCACCATATTTAATTGAAGATTTGTGTTTTTAATTTGATTCATTTGCTTTGAGATTTGAAAATAGGTAATCTAGTAGCAAAAACATTCAACCTCTTAAAACCTTGAACTCCTCAAAGAATTACCCTGAAAGGAAAAGATATATCACCGATGTCTAATTCACTGAAATTCCAAGTATAAACAAATAACCCAAACAAAAATTTGGGACAATAAAGCACTTCATGGATAAGATGGAAAAAAAAAGTATTCTATGACACAAAAGAAGCCAGAAAATCCCACCGTTTGTAAAATGAAGTAAGATACAAATTTTAACAAAGATCAAAATAAATCAATGGAAATTTTTTTTTAAAAAAAAGACTCCAAATCAAATACCAAAACCGTGCATGACTTCTCAGCTAACACAAGGCACTTAAACCATATACTCTAAAAATAAGTTCCTTTTAAGCAGAAAGAATTATTCAGTTTGCAAATTTGTAAAACCAGAACATAATTATCATCAATAACAAGTATGTTATCACATGACTATTTTTGCTTTTACAACCAAGGACCCAGTCGTACTCACCTTCCCACCTTCCTATACTGAAAATTCTCCTAGTCAATCAACCATTAAATATATAACGTGACTGCTATGTTCTCTTAGAGCCGTCCTGTTTACTCATCCAGCATCAATTTCACAGAAGTAACACAGACCCTATTTCTAGGTTGATTAGGAATTACTGCATTTAAAGCACAAGAAAACTGAGAAAAGCCATCGCTGTGAATATCATACTTCTTAAGTCAAATGAATTAACCCTAGCAGATATACATGGCAGGACATAGAAACAAAAACAGAAAAGCTCAGTCAAATCCAACATTTAGTTTAAAGTTGGTGCATCTCCCTAAGATGTGTAAACAAAAAGTGATAAGAAATGTCGTAATCTGATGATGCCAAAGGTTGAGATGGACGGATAGATCCTTCTGATATCCCATTAGGTTCAACCAGTATTACCGCAATTAGTGATAATAAACATCATAAACTTAAACGACAAGTGGTTTTCTCAGTTTGTCCCTTTCTCTCATAGAGTGCGTAATGCATTCCTTTTCGATTTAACTGAAAATTAAAAGCCTAAAACGGCATGATCTAGTCAATAAAGAAAAGTAATGCCAAAAGAGAGAGAGGTGTGATGACGAGAAAATCCAACATTCGGCATCAAACAAGCGGCCAAAGTGCTTAAATTTCTATATACGACCGCCTAATTGAAACAATTCAGGTTCACGTTAGACAACCTTGTTTCTAAGGAAGATGATCTTTATTCTGGATCAAAAATAATGAAATTATGTAAAAATATCCACCTAACCTGATGGGGGATCAGCCAGACAGCGGCCGATGCGAATTGCAGAGACAGCAACCACGATGAGGCGGATTGTCAGCAACCGAGCAGAGCGACACGCTGCGCCGACCTGCAGGGACGACAATTCTCACCGAAACGCATCGTTTTTCCTTTATTAGGCTTGCATCAAGTTTCAGGCCTTCTGTCCAATGAAACCCCATCTTGACGGATGATTATGGCCCAAATCAGAGCAACAGGCTTGGTCTTAAAAGAGCGAGGAATTAAGGCTTCGGCTATATAGTCCACAACATAATCTTAAATCATTGGATTTTATTTAATTTATTTAGTATTATATAGATTAATAAATTTAAATCATTAAATTTATTGATGTATCATAAAAGTGTATACTTAAATCTCTTTCAAAAATTAAATATCTATATCGAGCAATTGAATACGTTTGGAACATCTTTCAAAAGTTTTATAAATACAAATTTTTTTAAAAAAACCCAAATAAATAAAGTAAACAATGATTGAATTAAATATGTAACTCTTAATTATTTAATTAAATTTATCAATTAAAATTTTTTATAATGATGATGATAATAAAAAGGAAAATTAAACCCATCCATTGATAGTTTTATAATATATCATGACATAAATAAAATATTTTAATATTGTGCTTATGTTTTTATTATGAGAGATTCTTAATTAAATTATTGCTATTCTGTAGTTTGATTGCACTTTTATTGTGATCAATTGCATTATTAATATGTTTTGTATTAAGATTCCTTCCTTTCTCTTTTTTTTTTTTTTAAATTTTTTTTATGGTAATATTTTAATTTGAATATCTGTTTATGAAGTGATTTTTTTTTTCATTTGAATTGACATGCTTCTTCTATTTTGCAAAATATGATTTCAAATCAAGAATACAATACGATACATTCTAATATCGATCATCCTAATTGAATATTCATATTCCATCTCCATTTGGTATTGGTAATTAAGTAAAGAAAAAAAATTTCAAGTTTCAATCACGGTTAGCGTTTGAAGAATACTTTACCCATTAATAGAAACGTTAAAAAAAAAAAAGCCGAGCTAACAAAAAGAAGTTAAAAATTAATACTAGTCAAACTCATTCTAAGTTATATTTGTATAGCTTTACTGAGTAAACGTACAAATATATAAATAAGTAGTTAATATTGTTTTTATTTACACTCTAAGTATTTCTTTACCCTTTTTATCAGATATAAAATCAATTCTTATTTAAGTAAGGGTAATACTTAGTATTTTTAGTTATACTGACACTCATTATTTTTGGTAAGTTAGAATTTTAAATTTGAACTGAGCAGGGATATACGGAGCTTCAGACAATCAGTGTAATTTAACAATAACTGAAAACAAATTGTAACAATTTAGGATGTTACAAACTTCCATAGTAGAGTTAACAACAGCAACAATCTTATTTTATTAAGTGAAATTGATTACATTCATCGCATGATGCTATTTAATTGTATCAAAAATTAATTTTTTAATAATATTATATTAAGATTGATTATATCTATGGTACGACGCTATTTAATTCTATCAAAAATTGAGTTATGGGAAATGTTTTCGATCTCTCTGTCTATTGCCTCTCGGTTGCTTGAAGAAAGGAGGCCCTTGAGTAACGGGCTGTAACGGACTGCACTTGTTTAGTCGTATCAAGAAATAGTTTCAAATGGACTGGAATGTGAATAAAATAGGCGTGGTGATTGGGTGGCCAACTGCAGTTTCTCCTTTCCTATGGGGATTTCAGGAGATTCTGCTTGCTTATTTGAATCTGGCTTTGCTCATTGAAGCTAATATATCAAATTTTAATAATTTTAATGTAAAGTTAATTTACATTTACAAATGGTAAAATTTTTATTAATTTTTTTATTAATATAACAATATATAATAGATAATACTGTAAAGTTAATTTACATTTATAATAAATCAAATTCAAATCTTAAGAAAAAAT
Organism: Sindora glabra; assembly: GCA_020226215.1. Taxonomy (NCBI): domain Eukaryota; kingdom Viridiplantae; phylum Streptophyta; class Magnoliopsida; order Fabales; family Fabaceae; genus Sindora; species Sindora glabra. The sequence goes on from CM035236.1 coordinate 3,674,666, forward strand.
TATAACAATCCATGTTTTGCCGTTGTTTATGGTATTTTTGCGAAAAAAATGTCAACGCAATTAATGCAAAATAACTTAAGGCTCAAGTCCGTCACTTTGATTAATAATCAATCGATTATATTAATAATTAGTTATATTAATTAATTTAATCAGTTAATAATATTAATTATTTGAAAATAGTATTTATATAATCAATTATTTATATAGAAAATAATATATAAAAATATTAATATATTTTATGATTCATTTAAGTATTTTTAATTTTATATATTAATTAAATTTTCTTTTGAATGATATATCATTGTAATTCGTTATTTATTAAATTTTTTAGAAGCATAACTAATTATAACTTCTTGTAACATGATAATGAGAAATAGGAGAGATATGATCAACCAATATATTTCATACATATAAATTAATTTAAAAATGATTTTTCAATCATAAAACATAACAATATATCCCACCAAAAAGGAAAAATAAGTTTACTTTTCTTGTCAGAAAAGATTTCATTAAGAAAAATTTAGTTACACATAAGTAAAAGATTTTTTTAATTTATATATTTTATGATTAACCAAATAATATATTATAGTAGTATATAGTATTATTATTGTTATTTATCATTGACATACATTAAAGTAGTTTACAAAAGTTACATATATATATATATATATATATATGATGAATGTATTAGGATTAGTAATCACCTCTTAAGAATTAAATTACTATTGCACAATTTATGGTGATATATATCAAGTAAATATCAATAACTTCTTTTTTTAGTATACAATTAATTAATTAGAATTATTAATGAAATTGTTGAAATAACGTTTGTTAGTAAGCCTCTCTTTAACTTTGTGTTGTAGATACTGGATTTTTTTTCAATCAAAGGAGAAGACAGAAGTGAAAGTATAATTTAAGAATAAAGGATTTTTTTATTGATTCTAAGTGAATGAGTTATTTAAAAAATTGATCTTCTCAGTATTTGTAAATTAATAGGTTAAGAACTAATCAATTATCTAAATTAACTACTCTTTAAACATTTGAAATGATTATTTAATTAAATTAATCAATGAGTCAAATCAATTAAAAATTATCAAATGAGTTAAATCAATCAAATCTTCATCTTACTATTAATTGAGAAATTTTTGTGGGTGAGGAGCCATTTTTTTTTTGGGGACACGTATCGGATTAGGAGAAAAAAATTTCCGATCAACATTATCCCATCTTTTCTTTTTTACTTTTTATTTATATTTGTGTTGAGGTTTTTTTAGTAATTTTATTGGGACACGTGTTGGATTATGGGAAATTTTTTTCTCGCCAACACTATCTCCATTTTTTATTTCATTTATATTATTTATAATTTAAATATTATAGAATCTTCAAATTTAATATAATATAATTTTTATGATAAAATATTTTAAATAATAAATAATTTAAAATTTTTATTTAATAAGTTAACTCATTATATTATATATTTTATTATTAACTCTTATTACTTATAAGTTAGTTATCTTCTTTTTATTTGTTTAGTTTTATATTTTTTTATTTTTTATGTTCATTTTTATTGTTTATAATTTGAATATTAATATTATTGAGTCTTGTATGCATAATATTATATATTTTATATTTAAATTTTTTATAAATATTTTAAGTAAATTTAAATTTTAGTATATAGATATTATATTTTAAAATACAATACTTGAAGATTAAAATCAAATTTATTTATTTAAATTTTGTCAACAATTTATTAATATTAAGTTTTAGGTATTATATATCAAATTAAATACATATCAACTAAAATTTTGCCAATACTTTATACTTCATGTGCTATTTCTCGTATTTTTTTTTCTTTTTACTTATATTATTTACAACTTAAATGTTATTGAGTAATATAAATTCATCATAGTTTAATTCTATTTTTTAAATATAATACTTAAAGATTGAAATCAAATTTATTTATTTAAATTTTGTTAACATTTTCTTGATATTAAATTTTAGGTATTATATATCAAATTAAATATATATTAATTGAGATTTTCCAAAATTTTATCATAATACAAATTTTTTATAGTAAAAATATTTTAAATATAATAAAATTTTATTTAATTAAATTAATTTATTTTAATATATATTTTATTTTTAACTCTTATCATTTATTAACTCAAACATTATTTTTTTCATATTTATTTGCTGTATTTATATTTTTCCACTTTTTATGTTTACTTTATATTACTTATAATTAATACATTGATATCATTGAGTAGAATAAATATAGTATTATATATTTTATTTTTAAATTTTATAAATATTTTAAATTAATTAAAATTTTACTTCAAAAATTATTAATTAAATCAATTAATTGTATATTATATTTTTTAATAAAAATATTTGAATATCAATTTTTAAGTATTATATGTAAAAATTAATACATATTAACTGGAAGGATTTTGAAAAGCCTTTATATTTCATGTATTATTTCTTTTCATTTTATATATTGCATATTTTATTTTTAAATTTTTTTACTTTATAGTTCATACATGCTTCTCTTATTTTAATTTATTTGGTTACACATTTTTATTTTTTTATATTAAGTCATATAATTTATAGTTTACACATTAAAATTGTTAAATAATATAAATACAATATTATATATTTTATTTTTATTTTAAAATATTTTAAATAAGTTAAGGTTATACAAAGTACTAACTAAATTAATTATTTACACATCCTATTTTAAATAAAAACTTTTAAAAATAATTTTTATTTATTTAAATATTATCAATATTTTCTTTATATTAAAATTTAAATACCATATTTGAAATTAAATATTCATCAATGAAATTTTATTTATATTTTAGAATCCAAATATTCTTTCTCTTTCTTTTATCTATTGTGTTATTGAGTATATTCAATTTGATGTAATTTGTGTAGAATGTTTTTAATGATAGAATAATATCTAATAATATTTATTTTATATGAAAGTTGTTTATTGAAATATATAATTTGAATAGTAATAAATATAATTAAAAAAATCAATTAGCTATTAAGATCATAGTTTATAATGGCTTTACTAGATATGTATTACTCTTTACACTATCAATAAATAAATTATTTATATTTGTTAAAAAATCTTTTTAAATCAAATTCTTCTTTAAATACGATTTATAAATATTTTTATTATAAAAATATTTTATATAAGTTCAAAATTTAATATAAAATATATAAATTGAATGAGTCAATTAGATTCCATATTTTTAATAAAAATATCAAAAAATTAAAATTAATTTTTTAGTTTTTCAATATTTTCTTGATTTATATGTTGTCTCTCTACGTATGTTAGAATTTTTTTAAAATATGATTTCTAAATACTTTTATTAGAAAGTATTTTTAATAAACTAAAATTATTTTATTATTTTATTTTTATCAAGAAGATATATGAATTCATCGATATAAAAGTGGTAAAAATTATAAAATAAATGAATGAAAAATTTATCAAAACATTTTATATAATTCATCACTTTTAAATTTAAATTTTTTTATGTAAATTTTAAAAAATATATATTGAAATATATTGATATAAAAATATATAAAAAGTAATACTAGTTTAATTGATCAAGTAATGTTATATATGTTTAAATTAATTTTAATTTATCATGAGTTGAAAATTATTTATATTATTTATAAGTATAAAGATGTTATGTTAATAAAAAATAAAAAATTTTCTTACAATATAATCTATATTTATACTATATCAAGAAAGAAAGGTTTTTTTTTACCCTTTTTTGTTGGGACGTATGTTGAGTTATGAAACAATTTTTTGACTAAACACTCATTTTAGTCCCTAAGAGATAGGAATTGTATCAATTTAATCCCTATTTAAATTGCACTCTCAAGTTCTCACAACTGTAGTTACATATAATCTGGTCCCTAAGTTTATTTAGCGTTAGTATGCTTTAACAGATTGCTAACATGGCTTGATGGATTCTGAGGTGGCTAACTCAATTGCTAACATGGATTAGGTTGATTTTAACCCCTTTCATCCCATAAAAAATGGTGTTGTATCACAATTATTAAGACTAAATAATGACATAAATTTTTGAATTCTTCAGCGTTTCGATTACCCCATTTTTTCAACTCTCCTGTTCAAACGATAGCAGCTTATTGCATGACATAAGGATCAAATACATAATTTCTTACTTGGATAGCACTGAAGGAACGACTCAAAACAATATTTAGAGTACACCAAGAAAAGTATTTTCTTCTCTCTTATCCAAGTTCTTACTCTATTTTTTTGCTTGAAATTATTATAGAAGTTTCAATACCATTGTTCTCTCTTTTCTTTTTGCGCTCAATTTATTTTTAGGTAAAATTTAATAAATTATGAATTGGTTTAGAGTAAGAAGAATTGATAGATGACATATAATGATGGGAAAAATAAAAATGGCAGTTAAGGGCTAATAAGAATTGGCTTGTAAGATAATATTATTAGCAAAATAGAGAGAAGGCAAACAATAGAAATGCACAGTAAAAGAAGCAACAAAGCAACAAGCTAAGTTAAATAAAGAGAGAAAGTAAGATAGAGAAATGAAGAGAAAAAAATGACCACGAGAGTTAATCCACACCAACATTACCATTCCCATCCTCAACCAAATGAAAAAGATAGATAGTAGCCATCGACACTACCACCAGGTCTGCCACCACATTCTTTTTCAAGTAGCCACCATCACCACTAATGTTAATAAGAGCATTACCAATACTATCTAACGACATCATCTCACTTTTCTTCCTCTACCTTTTTCAATGGTTGCTACTGCTGTTGCTACCTCTTCCTTCTCTTCTCCTTCCTCCATAGTCCTCATCATCATACTTGTTGTTAAAAATAAAAAAGCCCCAATTTGATCTTCACCTGGTTGGCATTCAATACATGGAAATCACATTGAATCCCTCCACTTCAGGCTCCAAAAATGCGTTGCTAACAATCTACTGGGCACTACCGATTCACTCTCACTCACCATTTACCTCTTCGTCATTGCTGTTAACCTTAACAAGTAAGACTGAGTCCAGTTTCACCAATGCCATCATGTACCACAGACTCGATGCAAAAGCCATTCCTTCTCCATTAAGGATGTGCGAATGCACTCTACGACATCATTTTTATTGGACAAAAGTGGGTAAAGTTAGTCTCATCCACATCAGCAATTGCATTTGCATTGTCCACGTAAGCATTCCGTGAAAGCACATTAACATTGGTAGACTTAAGAATAAGATTAGATGTAATTACAATGGCAAATGATGAAATTAAAAAAATGATTTAAATAGGGACTAAATTGATATAACCCTCATCTCTTAAGGACTAAAATAGGTGTTTTGTCTAATTTTTTTCGTATTAACACTGTCCAAGATTTCTTTTATTTTTATGCTTTTTTCTCTTTATTTATATTATTATAATATAATTTAAATATTATTAAGTATTTAAAATTCAATAGAATATATTTTTAGAATAAAATGTTTGAAATAATTTAATGCTTTAATATTAAAATTATTAACAAAATTAATTAATTTTATATTTTGTTTATAAAAATAATATTTAAAAATTAAATTAAATTTTATTAGTTTTTATTGATAATAAATTTAAGTATCGTATTCTAATTTAAAAATACATTAGTTAAGATTTTTTTTAAAAATTTTAATCTACATACTATTTTTTCCTCATTTTATTTATTCTATTATATGTATTTCTTCTTTTTTCATATTCTCTCCTTCAAATATAATATATTAAATTGAATAATATAGATATAATATAATTTATTTTATTTTTATTATAAATTTTTTAATAAGTTATTCATTTTATATAATTGAATTTATTTACTTTATATTTCATTTTTAACTCTAATTATTTTATTGCACATAGATTATTTCTCTTTTTTAAGTTTGTTTTGTCTTATCTTTTTCATATTCACTCATATTATTTATAATTTAAATATTAATAATTCTAAATAGCACAAATATAATATGATATATTTCATTTTTATTATAAAATATTTTAAATCAATTATGTGAAAATAGAGTAATATTAACAATTTATTATTTCTTTTGTAGTAAGAATTATTAGAACAATATTCAAAAAACTTAATTGATATTAAGTTAAAAATATTTACTAGATACCAAAATTGTATTATGAAATAAAAATTATTATCTTTATTAAAAATTTTATTATATATTATTAAATATTTAATTCTTCATAAAATTATGAAAATAGTTTTTTATGTTTATTTTCTTTCTAATTGTTATTTCTATTTTTATCTTTTTTATTATATATTTATATAATTAAGTTACTTATAATAAAATTTAAAATAATAAAAAATGTCTTATTTATTTTAAAATTTTTATTTTTATATATTAAATAATATATTTTAATATATGACTAAATTATTATTTTTATCATAAACTAGTATTAATAAAAAGGTTATTTATTAAACACCTAGGTGCTGTATAATGTTGGTGTATTCTGCCATAAAATGTTGAAGGGAAGGTAGATGGGTCGAATTGGCTCAGTAAATAAGTAAATAGAGTTATTAATCGGGAGTTTTTAACCTCGAAATTCTCAATCTTCGAAATGTTTTAATTTGATATCCAACCCTAAATAATAGAGTAGACCCATTTTTCTATTCTTGTAAAATTTATTTTTTACTTTTATTTCTATAAAATATTTTTTTCATCATTTTTATCTTTGTGAAGTGTGAAATATTATTTTTTTTTGCAATTTGAAAATTCAATTAGTATTTGTATAAAATTAATTTATTTAATTTTATACATTAAAAATAATATTAAATAAATTAGTATTTTATAAGAATAAAATTAATAAAAATATTTCGGGTAAATAAATGTAAAAAAAAAACTGCACGTAAATGAAAGGAGGTTTATTCAAAATAATAGGAAAGTTCTTTCGTATATTAAATTTCACTCTATGCATGAAATTGAATAACTTCCATTGAATTTTATATTTTTATGGAACAAAAAAAAAAATTTCAATGTAATGAATTACAACTCACCAATAAAATTATTTATATATGCATTGAGTTTTAACCAATATACAATAATATTAAATACATAAAAAATGAAATCCAAAATTTGATTCTGAATATAAATTAAAAGTTATTATTAAATATAAGATAATAAGATGAATTTGTAAAATTTAATTCAATAAATATAAAAAATTTAAAATTTATTTTCATTATATATAATACTTTTTTTATACAAAATTGGCCAAATAACATCGTTCCCCTTCCTCCTCGCATCTTGGATGTATTTGCTTTCGCATTCCTCGCATATAAATAAGGATCAAAGCATTCTAATTTCAATTCGAGTGGAGCGATAGAAGGGGATGAATAATTCTGTAATGATAGAAATTAATCTCCATTGCATCATCTATAGATGTTATGTGCACATCGAAAAAGGAGATGGCCACTCTTTCCGCTCTTAATTTATAGTACAAAATTTCCTATTCGCAATCAAATGCACATTCTTCAAATATTATAAGCATTTTAGTATTATCACTTCGGTTCAACCACAAGAATCATATCATTCCACATTCCACTCTTCTATCGGTGACTCTTGGAGGCCAAATTAGGCCAATCCGGCATCTTGGAGAATCTTAAACACACCAAGCCCCCCCATAAACCTCCAATTTTCTTTCTTTTAATGCGTTGAGTTTAATTTAAATTCTAATTCTAATTGTTATTACTACAAGTTATCTTTCCTTTGTATTAAAATAAGATTATATATGTTTAGCGTATAAATATTTTAAATTATAGATATTTTTAATAAATAAAGATTTAAGATACAAGAGAAAAATTCTTTTTAAGTGTCTATATATGAATTATGTTAAAATTAAGGTTGGGAGAGATAAAGGAATAAAAATTACAAAATTATGATTGAAACTTTCACATATATTCTCCTCCGGTGTTGATAATATATAGTGAATTTCTTTTTCTTATGAAGTTTAGAATTAGCTTGATACTTGATTTTTATTATCTTGGAGTGGGGTCATTTTTCATCATAACGTAATTAATTAATTATTTAGCCCCGCTTCTAATTTGGAAATACAGTGTATATTTTTTTCACCAATTGACAATCATGTAGCTCCACTCTCTTCGGACAACTTACACAGTTACTGTGTCTTCCTCTGCCTATCCAAATGTTGGTATCAAATTATCAGCAAAGCGTTAAATGTAGCCACAGTAAACAAGTTGTAGTCCTTGTAACATTGGGAATAAAAAGTTTAATTTAGTCTTCTGTCTGTTTGGTTTGATGAAAAATCTTAATTACAATATCAGTAAATATTTTAAGTAATAACTTGTACCGTTAGAAAACCTTAAACCTATGCTGACATAAGCCTATATGTCATCTTTAGGTAATCTAATCTAACAGAGACTAAGTTACGCCAGTTGAATTTTCAGTCTTAAATACTTCACTGAATCGAAATTAAATTCATGTTCTTCCTTTTCTGTGGTCGAAAATTGTCGGACATCAGGAAATTTATGGGATTCAAGTCACTTGCTTGATCATAATCACAGCTTCTGCAAAATATTTAGCTCATAATAAAAGGTCTAATCAGAAAAAGCAGTCTAATCAAGGTGATGAACCAGGACTTGTATTCTAAAGCGTCCCTGGCACTCCGAAATGGGTTCTGCCGCCCCTTCTTCATACTATACGACTTCAGCAACCCACTTGATCACATACTAGCTTCCTGCCGACAGAATACCTTGTCCAAGTCGTGTTTTTTCGTTATGAAATTTTATAAGATAACAGAGGGCCTTGTCAGCTACTTTTTACAAAAAGCTGTCGTATTACCCAGAAGTTGTTGAAAAGAAATTGCAGTGAGAGAGATTGTTTAAACCGAAGATACATAATTTGGGGGAAAAAAAGAAGGATGAAGAAAACCGAGTTATTAAAATTTGGAAAGCTCTACAAAGTTCCTTAAAGCTAGCAAGTGCAAGAAAGAAAACAGAGTGCTGGTGGATGTTAACAATGGTGTGAGTTGGCTAATCCCATTTCTGCCTTTTAGAATGTTATCATTGGCAGCACTAAGTAACGAAGTTAATGGGGCATATCAAGTCCGGAGATATTGTAATTAAGAAAAGTTGCTGAAAGCGCAATTAATTTAACAATTGCGGACACCCTGCTTTAGTGTTCTTTGTTTTTTTTAGGTTTCCCCAAAATGATGATAAAGTGACTTAATATCATCAGAAGAAACTCTCTCAATGGGCCAATGCTATATTCCTGGTTAAATTATTGAAAGCAATATTGTCAATTATAGCATTCTTTTCCTGCCACGTAATCTGCGGGACCAGAAGAAGCCACTAGAATAAACCTCACCAACCCGCTCCAATATACTATGATGAGGCCACTTGGCTAGTGGCCAAGTAAGTTTCCCTCAACACATACAGTGGCTTTGGCTTCACAATTATCTAACAAAGCCCCTTCTGGTACTTGTATTATTATCACTGGACAGAGCACACAAATCAAACTTGTAATTTCTGCATATCTGACTTTTAGGCTAGAATTAGTGCATCTAAGTGGTTCATCATCAAACCAAAGATTATTCTGTTACACATAGTAAGATTAGATTAGAAGTGAGAAAGATGTTTATTCTTTGAAAAGTACATTAACAGTCAGAAAAATAACTCAAATTCTGCTTACTACTCAAGTAAAGAACTAATTTGTATATCATTTTTTCTATCTATTTCCTTATTACTGTTTACACTTTCATATATTTAAGATAAATTAGAGCAATTGAATTGAAATGTGTCATACATATTTGTGTGAACAAGTTAAGTGTGAACAGCTTATAATTAAAATGAAATTTGATTTATATCATTTTTAGGGAAAAATAAGAAAAAAAAGAAGAAAACATCATAATAATGTGAAAAAGATAAACGGATTATGGGAGGGAAGTGGGGAGCACCTGGAGTCAGGGAGAGCTCCTATGCTCATATGATTATAGTCAAAGCACTATTGTATAAGTTGACATCTTATTAGTATGGTAACACTCGATATTACATTAGAAAGTTTATTCCCTATCATGTCTAGACTTTGAATCCAAGACTTTATATGTGTACGTTAAATAAATTACTATTCTTACAATTATATCAAAAAAAGAAAAAAAAACCACTATCATACAATGTTTCTTCTCTCTCGGGGGCATAAACCAGAAAACAGTAGAATAGAGCAGAAGCTATATATAACCACAATAACGTAACTTATTTTACCATTATTTTCAAAGTAAACATGTATGTACAAAAGGTTTCATAATCACAAAACTCACTGGCACTTACAAATTTCCCATTGGTTGCCCCTAGCTTTCACATAATGATTACAAGTATTCATAAGGAACAAGCTATCATGGGGCATTTTGAGATGATTTGGTTTGGTATCATTTTTATGACAGTTTGGCTGGTGTGGAACCTCATAAGAAGAGAAGCTCACCTTCCACCTTCCAAGAATATTCTATAACATGCTAACTATAGCTACATAGAATTCAACACCAAGAACCTAAAATTTGAGCCCATTGGTATTTTCGTAAATATGTACAGATATTGATAGTTTACTCTGCTTTTAGGAGATCACTCACTTCACCATATGTTGTGCTTTTGCTAATGTCCCTTTTCCTCCATTCCCAGAGTTTGCAGTGCATTTGATTCGATCTCATTGAAGCCAAAATCATGAACACCAAAATCCTGACAGTCCAATAACCAGGCACAATTGGTCTCCCAATAGGCCAATCCCATGTCATAATCATTGGTATTATTCTCTACTTTAGGTGTGCAGTCCCATAATGCATCCACAAGTGGGGTGTTATCAAGCCACAGACTGTTCATTAAGGATTCATCGCTGCAAATGCCATCCAGCAATAGGGATTCATCTCCAGAAGATGAATTTTGATCGGTTGGGGATGAGATGATGGAATCTGATGAGTTCAGAACCCCATCACTTTCCTTAGCTTGATTGTTGATGATATTGTCAGATTGTGGCAAATCTTCTGCTGGTGGAGATGAGGTTTCCTGAGACACAGCTTGTTTGTTAAGGGGCTCATGAGTAACTGGATCAATACCCATCTTGAGTAGCTTTTTCTTTATGTGGGTGTTCCAATGATTTTTAATCTCATTGTCTGTTCTTCCTGGTAATCTGGCAGCAATCTTGGACCACCTGAGGTACAACAACTGTAAGAATCAACCATATTTCAAAACTCATGACCTTATGTCTCGGCATTTACTGAGATAAGATTGATGTGGGGGGTCTTTCTTGGTGGCCAAGATATGCATCAAATTGACCATAGTTTGCTTCAAGTAAGATAATAAAATTAAGGAACAACTGTGTATTCTTCACTTTAAGATTAGCTCCTATTTTAATATATTTTTTCATTGTACAGAATAACATTAAATATGCAGATCAATGAAGTGTCTTTTAAGTAATCATGTATGACAAGACTTGAATGACCATATATAACCAAAAAAAAAAATGACCATTGTCCAATTATTTTGGTGTGTAGCATGCAAGTTTGAACTACAATACATTTACAGCTTGCACAAAGAATAAATTGAAAGTAAAAGTTATTATTTGGAAATCAATAAGAAATCCTAAAAAATTTAAGTAAGTGTGTGTATGCGCACACGCGTGTATATATATATATTGCAACCTTCTTCAACATTACAAGAAAATGATAATTACATAAAAAAATATTCACACTATCTCATATATAGAACATGCATTATAATTTGAATAGAATTAACTATTTTGCCTAAAAACAAGTAAAACCAATTTAATATAGATTGTGAGAAATAATATGAAATATTTAAATGTGCATGAAATTTTACTCTAGTTTCAACATAGAAGATAGTGGTTCATTATTGAATATGCTCTCCAAGCCCCAGGCAATGCAAGAAACTTGAGAATCAAGGGAGAAACAAAAGAATAAAATAACCTGTTGCCAAGACGGGCATGAAGATCAATAACAAGTTGCTCTTCAGCATCAGTGAGAAGGCCTCTCTTCAAGTCAGGGCGAAGATAATTAGTCCATCGAAGCCTGCAACTCTTACCGCAACGCCTCAGGCCAGCAAGCTTCGGAACAGCTCTCCAACAGCACTGTCCATTCGTGAGAATGAAGTTTATGAGCTTCTTGTCTTCCTCTGCAGTCCACGGTCCTTTCTTCACCCCAAGTTTGTCGCAGCAAGGTTGCCTCCCCATAGTACCACTAACACAAAAACACACCCAGTAGCTAGCTAGCTATCTATCTATCCAATACAAGCTTTCAGACAAAAACTAATGCAAAATAAGTCTCACCAACACAACACTAGCTCTGCTTGTAATGACTCAAAAGCCCCACACCCACCTTTATATATAAGGCCTCCTCTCCTTTTCCATCCTAATTATTATTTATTATAAGCAATGAAAATATGCATAGAAAAAAAAAAGAAGAAAGAAACGCCAATAGGAGGAAGAGAAAGGGTCCACCAAATGGGTTGTGAAAATGACATGGGAACTAAAATTGGGGTGTTCTGGTGCACAAAATGGATGATGGCGAAGGATGAGTGACCCAAGGAGAGACTCTGAGACTTACATATGTAAACATCCAAAAAGCAAAGAAAAAAATATTTATTGTTTTTCCACATTTTAATTTCCTTGAGAAATTCCACTGCCCTGATTGCACTCTTACTCAACCATTTCGTCATCATCACGTTTACGTGTCCATATTTGCGGTAGATTATGATAGAGTGTGGGCAATTACCATTAAATCTTTATGCAAATGAGCAAAATGACCCTTTCATATGGTGAAATAAGAAAATTATTCCAACACCAACAGCCACCTGGTACAGTCTTCATCGTTATTTATGCTATTTTCTGGGGCAATTGACCTTGTGTGGCTTATGAGTCGGATATGCTGAGGATATATTTTCTGCAACCAACTGCTAATCATCGCACACCAGTTCCCTTTGACATTCCCCATTTACATGAAGCATGGATAACGATCTTTTGAGTGATTAAAGCCACAATATCTCTGTCTTTTTTTTCCATTCTTTCCCACCTTACAATTTAGAAATTCGACATGGCATCTCATAAATGCATAGATTAGAAATTTAGCAGATGCAGAGGTATGTGCTTACGCTTACCATCCTATATGAGTGGTTCAGTTCAACCGCATCTCGAAGGACGACTTAGAGATTCAAAATGCATGGTGAGAATGAAGTTCACCAGTCAGAGCTAGAGGAAGAATGATGCAAGATATTATAAGATCAAAACCACATAGGACAAATGCAGTACGGATGACTGGGACCTTGAATGCATCTAGTCTCGGTTCATTTAATGGGTACACATGCCGTATTGAAGAGTTATTTCATCTTGCTGTTCAAATGTGAAATTTTTCTTTATTATGGACCGCTTCCCCATTTTGAATTGTAAAACTGCATTCTCACGGAATCTGAATATCCACCCCCCCCCCCCCAAAAAAAAAAAAAAGAAACTATGGGTTGACCGACCTCTTCGTCCTGTTTAAGCTTAGCCGTCAGATAGTTTACACCTTCATCTCTATGATTTAGAATAACACCTAACTCATAAAAATTAATTCGGGATAAAAGGCAATAATAAAATAATTCGAAAAAGGGTTATAATTTAAATTGTAAATGATTTATAATATGATTTTACTCATAAAATTTAAATGAAGAAGAAGAATATGAATGAGTTAGATTGAGAAAATTGTGGGTAAAATACAAATACGGTCGAAAGGATCAAAATTTAGTTCATTAATACACATGAGGGTTTATTTTATATCGGAAAAAAAAAACTACATTCAAAAAATTTAAAACAAGGCGGTTGCCTTTTTGAAAAAAGGAAGTGATTTTTGCGTTGAAGAGAATAATGTCATGTAGCTATAAGTATAGTGTCACTTTGGGTCTTGACTACATTTTTTTTTTATCTTAATAGTTAGTATTTATAATAATTTATAATTATAATTTGCTATTCGATCACTAAACAAGAGCTAGATATATAAGTGCTTGATCCAATGAACATGCGAGATAAAGATAAAATAAATCAGTAGGCAATTCTTAAGGCTTTGTCTTAGGAAGATGCGTATGTTTGCCGGATACCAGGAACTTGGTTAGCATCATTCACACGGACCAAACACATGGAGGTCGAATGGGATTTGCTTATTGATTGGCATACAAAGGAATTGACGTACGTGGTTCATCTAAATTCCTGATTGTGCCATTCTCGAATCTCGAATATATTTTTATTTTTATGGTTTCAAAAATTACTTCTTTCATTCTTATTATTTATTATAGTTGTAATTAATTGATTTTATATATATATATATATATATTTAAAAAATAATTTAATTTATTTATTGTTAATAAATTTTTTAAAATTATTCTTTAATCTCTTATTATGTACAAAATCTTAAACAATTGAGAATAAAGAAAGAATTGCGATGAAATAAATATGTTGACACATTTAAACATGGATATTGAAATATCTATTAGTGGAAAAAAAGGATAAAATAAAAAAATAATATTTAATATTTTATTAGAATTGTAAAATGAAAAATGAAAAGAAATAATTTTTTTAAAAATATGATAGATAATAAAAAATAGAGAGAGTATTTTAATTTTTTAAAATTATTTTTAAATTAAAGTAAAATAAAAAATAAGGATAATTAATGTTACAAATAATGAAATATTTAACTTAATTATAAAATTAAAAAATAAAAAATAAATTAAGAAAATATTTAAAAATTATTTTTATTTTTTAATTTTTAAGTAATATATATGTACTTATAATTTTTTAAAAATAAATTTTCAAATAAATTCTTCTATTTTGAAAAATATGAAAAAAAAATTATTTTTTAAAAACGATAAATAAACAGACATTCTTGGTTTGCACATCGGCCGGAGAACTCAGATTCCAGCCCCTTCATTAGCTGGATTCAAGGATTAATTTTTTACATTAAATTTGATCCCATAATGTATATATTTCCATCATATTTTTAAATCACACAGTGAAATCTCTCGATATTTTTATTAAACACGAACAGATCCTAATTTAAAAAGTTATTATTATTATGGTTTTTCTAATAAAATATTCATTGAAATTTGAAGGAGGTATTTAAAAAGTGCTACTATAGGTTAGGGTGAAACTATGGGTCTAGTTGTTTACTGTTTTTATGGATAATTTTTTATTGTTTTAAAATAGGAGTTCTTGTTTAATAAATTATTTTTAAAATTTATTTTTAAAAATAATGACTTTAAATGAGTAATTTAAAATATAAAATAAAAAATATTATTTTCTTAACTTATTTTTATTTTAGATGTTAATTTTGTAACTAAATAAAATATTTCCTTATTTACTTATCTAAATACCCTTAATTCTTGTTTTATTTAAACTTGAAAACAGTTTTTTTTAAACTAATAAATAAAAAAGTATATATCTAAATACACCCAACATGATAGGCCAACCCCACAAGCCGCAATGTTTTGCCCACGCTCGTCATATTAGGCAATTAGGCTGATTTCAAACTAGATTATTTTTTTAAAATGGATAGAGTATTAGATTATTAATATCTTATATTATACAAATTATCACATTGAAGTGTGAATGACCTCTTCTCACCTCTATAACTATACAACAAGATTAAAAAAAAGAAAATACACTATACCATTAATCGCTTTTGGTTCTTATGAAAAAAAAGAAGAAGAAGGAAACTTTGCATGAGCTTTTTCTTGTTTGTAACGACGAAACTTATCTTACAAAAGCGTTTAAATGTATAATTGTTTTAATAATGAGTTTCGAATTTTTTTTAAAAAAGGTTGCCAAAGATATAAAAGTATTTTTACAAAAATTACACTATGTGTCTACACTTATTTTTTGCTTACGGATTGATATATGACTAAAAAATAACACTGACACGTGTAAATTGTTTCCTAAAAACAAAAAATTTGGTTTTGTCCTTAACTATAGGGGTTTGAACGTACAGCCATATAATATTGTAAGTTTGGTACAGCTAGATTATTTGTACACAAATTTTAGCACATGGCACCTATTGATTAGGCTGGGGGCTGGGGTGGTTAACAAACCAAATTTGTCAGTCTTTGACTTCCTTGGTTCGTGGTTTGGTGAGCGATGGGCGCCTTTGTTTTGGAACTAATAAGATAAGGTGAGGAGGGAAGATATCAATGAATATGATGGATATAATGATATGTTTGATGTATTACTAAATTTTATTATATATTAAATTTATTTTTTAAAATTAAATTTAATATATTATATAATAATAAATTAATAATCAAATTTAATAATATATTAATGTACTATTCGGTAAAAATACTAAAAAAAGTAAAAATATGAATTTAACTTCTTAAATTTTACGTTAATTTCACTATTGTTCTCTTTTGAAAATATTCACAAATCAAACTTTATTTACTTTGTTAGAAAATTATTTGTTGATTTATAAATTAACATCTTAATTAGGCACAAAATCTATTTAATGAGTATTTTTTCCTTATAATATAAAGTTAATTTTCTTCATCTTTTTCATAAAAAGGATTAATATAAGTATTTTCCCTCCTCAATTTTATTAATTTTTTATTTAGAAGTATTAGAGCTTAATCAGTGGTCAATCTTGCTAATATAATGCATTGAACAAATATTCTCATCATTGGCTCATGAGGCTAATTGAGCCATTCACTTATGAATGATTGCAATGGTAGAAACAATCTAATTGGCAAAAAGTTAATAAAATGACTAACTTAATTTAAGTTATTAAAATGACCAACTTACCTTAAATTTAATCCAACCTTCTTATTATGCCTTTCTATAAACCAATTGGATATATATTTTGTTCTCTCGAAGCTCTCTTATTACTCTCACCATTGTCATTCTCTCTCTCATAATAATTTTGAAATTGAAGGGACTTTAGTGGAGATAATTGCTCGAAAGGCTTGCATGTAGAGACTCAATGACCAACTATTGCAATCTTATAGTAGAAGATTAGCTAATCTACTTTATTCTAGTAAACTAAATCACTATGCTCTATTTTTTGTAGTATACTTTCGTTGATGATAGATATAGTTATTCCTTCTTTATACTTGCATTAACTTATAATCCCTATCATCCATAAGTTGCAAAATAACTTTCATACCCAATTTCTATTTGTAACAAAACTAGCTTTAATGGAGGAAAAAAACTATTATGCTAAAAAAATAGAATTTTCTTTTTGCATATCAAGTTACTATTTAAAATAGTTTACCTATGTATGCCTTCATTGGAGACATTAGAAGCTGATCTCTCTTAGCATTAACAATAAATCATTCAATTTGTAAAGTTGGTTAAGAATGCTTGAAATATTCTTCTCAAAACTTAAACCATGCAATGGTTAGAAAAGTTGAGGATATAAGATTTTTTAAAAATATTTAAAAGACTTAAAATTAATTTTATGTCACCTAAAATACTAACATGATAAGAAATTTTCCTTATTGAAGTAGATTAAGTTAATGTTGTGAATGAGTTTGATATTTTCTAATAGGTAGGAGATAAAATGGGTTTTAAAAAATTAGAATGAAATTATCATTAAAGTTAAAGGAGAAAACTTGTATTTTGGTCTTAGGAAAAAATACAAACTTATGTTTCCACTTTGCTTTATTTTTTGAATGATATATCGATTAATATTCATAATTTTATACTCTTACAACTTCATAATCCCTAAATCATATCATTTACCATGGCATAATTCATAAGCAACACAAAAATTCCTTCTTAAGAGGAAAATTAAGAAGAGAAGAATTATAAATACCTTTTTATTGCTAGAACTTAATAAGTCAATTACATCTTGTATTCCTTCTCCATTGAATCCTAATTAATTATCTTTTCTTTCATATAAAACATATTAGTAAACATAAAATAAAGGAAAATAGGTGATAAAAGTTTTACGCCTTCCATAAAAACATCTTGTATATTTTCTCATAAAGAGAAGTCCAACTACATTCTTGATGGAATGAAATGTAGTAACAACTATCTTTAGAAACATGGAACCTTATTAAATTAATTGAGTTAGGTTATGAATCTTACCAATTATAAGATCTATATCCAATTAATTTACGTTGGGTCTAAATATTATATGAAGCCCATTATAATATAGTTACTTTATTTTGGATCTATAAAAATAATATTAACATTAATCATTATTTATAAATTGATGCAAGGCTTACAATTAAAATTTTTAATAATCTTCTATTTGGGCCCAGATTAATTTATAAATAATAATTATTTAAAAATTAATATTAATATTTAATGGTATTATTTTACCCACAAAGCTAATTGAAACCATAAATATCTAGTAATACTAAATATTATATTCGAAGGGATTTTAATATTAATTATTAAACGTGTTGAATACATATACCTTGTCGATGAAACAATTAATATTTAATAAGGATATAAACAAAAATGTGTATAATAAGATTTACATAACTTTAATGTGATTAAATGTAAATTTCTACATAACAATCCTTACATCTAACTTAGATGTTCAATAAGAATCAATATTTTCAATACAGTAATGAGACAATGTTCAAATATCTTTACTCACATATCATAACCTAGAATGTGTATAAAAGGTATGGTAATAGCATAAATATTTCATTATGAGTATTTTGATTAAATATATTTAGAGATAACTATAAGCTCATATCAGAAACTCCTACTAACCTAAAATATGAAAAAGCTAAGGTAATATTACATTATTCATATGATCATGCTTTATACTTACTTATAAGCCTTTAGTTAGTGAATCCATGAGCATACAATCTATAGAATACAAATAATATGCTTACGTATATTCTCTTTCACAAATTGAAGTCCTTTACCTGCTAAATTTATTATTAATTAAAGAAAAAATCATTGTAATAGTATTATTGTGACATAAAATCGTTAAGACTAAAAAACCTTAACCTATTAGCTTAATATACACATTTATAACACGTGACATGCCCTGCTCTTGTAATGGAGGTTGCTGCAAATAATTGCTTAGTATTTTCCACATCACAACTCATCTTGACATATGTCCAAATATATATTCATGATCTCCTAAATAACTAATTAAACAAATCTAAGTAACATGTAACAATGAGATCTTTTGATGTCCTTTAGGTTAATGTATAATCATTTGCATCACCTATATATAATATCGATAGCATTCCAAGGCCACTAACCTAAACACACAACATGCTACACACAACTAATGCATATAGAACATTCCTTATCACTTAGGAAAAAATTGGGCTTAATAAACTTTATCCTTTTAGATTAACAAATATGAAAGTATACCAATATGTTAAGCCTTTTCTGGTATGACTATTGAGATAAATTAAATACCTTAGGACTTATCATAAAATATTTTAACATCTATTTATACAAATAGGTACTCCCAAGCATTTTAATTATAATTTGATTACATTATCTCAATTAACACATCATCCTTGTGCAAAATTAGAATTATCAAAATGTTCATACTTATCATCATATGCTGATCTGCATTACTCATCTTACATTTGAGAGAATCAACAATTATATAAATGGATACCTTTATTTTTTTCCTTTTGGAAACTATCTAACTATTTTATATAATTTCCATTAGGTCACAATATAGGAAAGCTATTTTATTTTTGATGATTATGACTTTTACTAAAATGAGCTACTTTGTACTAGAATAATCTAGAGTGAATTTAAAAAACTTAAGAGAGAGAAAGTCTTTTACAATCTATGCTTTCCTTATAAATATAGTTCTTGACTACTAATTGACCTGATCTCAAACCCATAATTTCATTTGAATGTCCCCTTTTAAACTTAAAATTATATTTGTCCCTGGCTCCCTCCTTTTATAGCATTTGATAGCTTTTACTATCCTAGATATGATTTTAGGGTTAGTTTTCAAAAATGAATTTTGTAAAATCCCAATATAACCCAAAATCATGTACTTAGAACAAACACATAAAAAAAGGTTTCATTTGTCAAAACATGATAATTAAGGTAAAACGAGTTTTCTCAATGAAAGATATAAAGATAAAATGCGGTGTTTTTTGTACAAAAAAAATCATAAAAGAAAATAATCATCTGTAACTTAAATGCACTTTTAGAACATTAAAATTTTGGTGAAACTATTTACTGCATGCCAAGTGAGAAAATCATCTTTATGTATTTTTAAGCCTATAATAATTAATCAATTTCAGAATGGGCTTTCTTAGCCCATCAAGTTGATTATAGGTTATTTTCTTAATCAATAATCTTTTCCTACTTAATTACATTTCATGAATTTTCAATAATAAAAAATAAAAAGGTCATAACATTCATTGATTTAGAGATGCTTTATCTAAGGGTTAGATCATAATAACCATCAAACAGAGTTTTAAAATGTAGCCTTATTCATTGTAATCCATCCCATTTAATGTCTTCATAAATTTTTTGTTATGTAGACATAATATTGAGAAAAATATTCCATTCACTTGATGCATGTTATTATCTTAATTATGTTAATATTTTTCCTTACAAAATTAATTTATACAACTATATTCAATATTAGACTATAAAACCTAGCATTGAAAGACATTTAAGAATTTATAATATAATACAAGAATCAAAATTTATATTCTTAAATTTTAATGCTAAAAGGGTATTTAAAAATTTTAGAAATATAATATCTAACTCTATATTTATATTATGGCTAATGTACTATATTAATAATATAATATTAAAGGGTATATAATATTACTAATGTAGTCTTTCTCTTATAAATTTTAAAATGATTTTTTCTTTCTAAATTTTCAAACAAAATTTTACACAAATTCATAAAGGTGAGTACACAGTTATACAAAATTTTTATAGCATAATATGAGTACATAATATTTTTTATAAAATGTAATAATATCAAAAGAAATTATTACATTATGTAAATAGTGTTCAAAATTGTTACAAAAATTATAGGAGATAATTAATATTACAAGAATCATTTAAGAAAAATTTAAGTTAAAAATTATTTCAAATAAATAATAAAATAAAATGAGTAAAAATTATTATAAAAACCTTTAATTCTTGAAAAGTTAAAAAAAAACCATTAAATAGTGCTTAGAGAATAAAACATACTATTATATTCACCACTTTAAAATTTGTACTGCATGATGGTGTGTACATGCCACGCACCTCCTTATGCATGGGCACCACACATAAGGATCATTGCCATTTTATTCTTTGCTCAAATGTCCATAAAATAGGTTAGAGCGACTTGACTCTAGCTTGGAAGCAATTTGAGGCCATTCTATGCCATTTTTATGCAATTTTAACTTGAATTTTATCTAAATCTATTCCTTAATTCAAAAGTCAACTATCCATTCAAAATTTATTCAAAACCACATTAGAATTTTTTAAATTTTTTCATAAATTGCCCCATGTTATAATCATTCACAAATTTTTAGCTACATTTTTGCTTTCAAACAGTCCAATCAACTCATAAAACATGTTTCTTAAATCAATACAATCTTTTATTTTTATCCAAAAAGTGTTAAAATAGTTTTTTTTTTCAAAATTTTTAAAAAATACTTGCAAAACATGATGATGGTTTCAACCAAGTATTTTAGCATTTTCAGCCTTATAAAAGGCTTCAACTTCCCTCAAATCGTCTTTTCAAACTAACAAAATCTTCACCTTTATTTAAATACCTTTAGAACTAGCTTCATAATTTTTTCAAGAAAATTTGAAACTAATCTAGCAATATCTCCAAAAGATATTTTGGATACTCATTTTGTAACAAATATAACTAATATAATAGGAAAATCTTATTGATTAAAAAACAAATGAAACATGAAGATTTCTCACATTTGCTTAAATTGCAATATGTAATTAACACTATACTAGCAACACAAACTTATTTCTCTAGTGCAACAAAAACACACATCATATACAAGAAGACAATATCAATTTGGCAAAAACATGAATCCTAAATTTCACACAACAACAACATCAACAAAAGAGGCATAAGATATGCAAAATGCAATAATCATTAGCATGATGAAACCCCAGAACTAGCTAAATATGATGTGCAAATTAAACACATATATATATAGAATGGAAAAAGGAAAAAAGGCTTTTGCATTTTCCTACTCTCACATATAATTTATATATCTCCGACATGAAAGGAATAGATATACATGTAATACACTCAGACATTGCACCTCCTTCATTCATTGTAATTGCTGGAATGCAAATTTACAGATAACTAATGTAAGCATATTCAACAAAACAAGTAGTACATTAGTTAAGTTCATTTCAAAAAATCATTTATGCCACTAACATGTTATTAGACAGACATAAGTCACATAAACAATGCTAGAATGAGGTCATATTTCTAATTCATTTGACATGGGCAAATCATCAATATTTCACTAGAATATCTAGAAGTTAATAAACCATACATCTATATGCATGTCTAATGATTTTGTACAATATCAATTCACCCCAAAATTTACTTTCAATGAATCAATCATGGTACATTATATAAACAAGCTTTGATATCACTGTTAGTTAGTATTCATAATTTTATAATCTTACAACTTCATAATCTCGTGATCATATCACATACCATGGCATATTTTAGGAATAGCACATAAATTCCCTCTTAGGAGGAAGGTTGAGAAAAGAAGAATAATAAGTACCTTTTACCATTGGAACTTAATTAGCCAATTATATCTTGTATTTCATTTCCACTGAATCCCAATTAATCATCTTCTTTTTCACCTAAAACATATCTCCAAATATAAAATAAACGAAAACAGGTGATAGAAGTCTCACTTCCTTTATGAAAACATATTGCATATTTTCTTGTAGAAAGAAACTTAGTTACATTCTTGATGAGATGAAATGCAATAGTCATTGTCTCTGAAGGTAAAAGATCTCATTAAATTAATTAAATTGGATTACAAATTCTATTTATCACAGGATTCATATCTAATTAACTCATAGTGGACTTAAGTACCATATAAAGCTTATTACAATGTAATCACTTTATTTTGGATAAAAAATAATATTAACATTAATTATTATTTGTAAATTAATGTAAGGCCCACAATTAAAATATGCAACATGACATATATACCCACATGTTCTTTGGGACATATCATTTTCCTCCCATGGCTAATCAAACTTCAGTAGTTGTTTATGTTCAATTAAAAAGCAAAAGAATATAACTCCCTTGTTATCACAAAAATCTCCTAGTAGTGTGTAAATTAATCATGAAGATCAAGATGATCAGGTGCAATTGCAAAGGATTTTAGTCCAAATAAATTCAAAAATCCAATTTAGGTTGCCATGTGTCTATAACCTTATCCAAGTACCCCATATTGACTTGCAAGACACTGCATCTTAGATATTTTATGTGCTTCGTAATACATAGGAACCATGTAAATATACTTCCCCTACAAGAAATTAAGAAGACAATGTATGATGTTCTATGGCTAAGCAATTTTCATGCTTAATATGATCAGCCAACACAATAACCCAATTAAGCCAGGAAAACCATGTAGAAAAGTTCGTGAATTTGAACAAAACCACATTAGCTGACCAAGCTGGGAGACAAAATTCAGTTATATTGACTGTCAGTTTGAGTTATACAGAAGTTAGGCGCAAAGACGTAGAGTAATATGTAGGGATGATGTGTAAGTTAATTTAAAGGCAGCATTCCTTGCAAGGTTGGTGATATAGCTGCGTGTAGCAGCTGTCACAGTTCATTGTCATTCATCACCGCTTAAGCAAGTTCACATTTCACAGTTCCTTCCACTTCCATTTATCCAATTAAAAAACAAATGGAAGACCACAATAAAGAGATGGGAACCTTCAAAATGGTGTTGCCAACTGTAAGAGACAGGATGGGGATGACCTGCCATTAAAGTGCACTTTCTTGTAACAAACTACGGTATGAACAGATTGGAGGGCTTTGGGGCCAAGCCAACTTTTGTCACTGTCTATTTGCTATATGCATAAATAAAGATGTAGAAGTAGATAAGGTTGGCCCAAAAGAGGCTGCAATGTGGCATATCCCTTATCAAATGCCGTGGTTGAGAATTCAGCTCTTAGAAGAAAATTTGCACATCATGATCGATGTTGTACTTCAATTTAGTGTTCCTTGAAGTATAGTCGATCAAAAGAGCACAAAATACAGAAAATTGGTGCCCTGTCATATGTTGCCATCACCAATTTAAGGAAACCACATCGTCCGAAAACAACAAACTCCTGAAGAAATTAAGAGTGCAGTAAAATCAGCTGGCAAGTGCCATACCATGATTTTAAGCTGTTTTGGTTTATTTTCCTTTAAACCTTAAGGATGTCACAACTTGAACTTAAGATCTTTACTTCAATCTTCATCCCCTCAAAATCATATCAATTAAGCTGAGACGACCCTTTTTTCTTTCTCTAAAGTTTTATGGTCTATTTGAAGAATAGAGTAAATAGGAAGAAAGAAACATTATCCTTGATAATATAATAAAAAATAATTATTTATTTTATTTGCTTCCATTTCTTTGCTCCTAGTGTAGAATCCACACTTATATTTGCACTTAAATTTGAGCGTGAACTAATAATGAAAAATTAGAATGTAAAATTGACCTTCTTTTTTTTTAAAAAAAAAAAAAAAAAACTTTAGAAGGGATGAATAGGGTGTGAATGTATATAAAACGTTGTAAATGGAAGGCTGGTCTTCGGAATGATGAGAGTTCAAAGGAATAGTAGTACTTTGTTGGTGGCTTACAGTCCATTAAGCACATTCCATGGTGACTTCAAGCTGACATTCTAATAATCAGAGAGAAATATGATTAGTGTCAACATCTTGTGAAAGAATTCTCGTATTAATTTATTAAACCATACCAAATTCAATTAATGTGTTTGAACATTGTTGGCGTAATTAATCAGTAATGTAGTCGTCACAGACACAAAAATTACGCAAAAAACCGCACGAACTTGTGGTTATGGAAGACCGACGAGACTAATTAAGCCAAAAGTAGATTATTTTAGTGCCTGATAGCTATTGGTGTGTTAGTGCATTCTTTGTGCAATCTTTGCACGCTTGAAAAGATTTTTTTTCTTTAAATATTGAAAAGTAATACTATTTAGGTTTAATTACAATTTTGATGTTTTAATATATAAATTAATTGTATTTGATCTTCCTTGAAAATAATATTTAATTTTAATCTATCTAATATACAAATTGGATAACATTGGATTTATATTAATAATTTCAATCAAGTAGAAATTGAAAGCCGTAATTGGTATACACAATTCTCAAGAGACTCTAAGTCAGTAATCATACATTTAAAGATAAATTAGTTGGTCATGTGATATTAATCATCCAATTAGAGTGCTCCTTTTTTTTGCCTTAAATGAATTATATGATTTGTATATTTTCTATCAGTTAATTTTACTAATTTTCTCTTAATAATTGTTAGTTTAGAACTGTATTGAAGATATCGATTGGGATTATTTATTTTAAATTTGATAAAAAGTTATCGATCATAATAGTTTATTTGAAAGAAACTATATACAATTAATTTCTATGTTAAAAAATTAGAATCAAGAATAAGTCATCTACTTGTATATATTATTTTTTGTATATGGCATTAAAAATGTTAGATGAACGGTTTGTTGTAAATATATATAAGTCTGTATTACTCATATCTAATTTTAAAAATTTAAATTTGTCACATGGATCAATTCATATTATTTGTATGTAAAACAAATTCAATTTTTGAAGGATTCAAATTCGCTAAAATTGATAATAGATACGGATCAATTCACAGAATATAACCAGTTTGATACTCCACACAGCATTGTTTAAGAATAGTGTCGAAATTACTTCATACCACTTATCCGCAACATGTGCATGTTGAGCGCATGTGAGAAACAGAATACGAAGCCTCTGCCTTAGGTAAAACTAACTTCTTTTTGACTCTTAATTATTTATACTATATATACGAGTGTGGAATAATTATACATGCAAATAGCCTTTTTGCGGTATTGAAACTCAGACCATTTGATTATAATTAAGACTAATATATTCGAAAAGTTCAACAGCTTACTCAATGGTCTAAGGACAAGGCCATTCCCAAGAAAGAGCTTTCATGACGTAGCTAGTGTAGCTTTAGAGGGCTACATTTCGTCCAAGAAGACCCATCCGAGGTCTATTTGGGATGATGATGTGATAAGAAAATTCGGACCAGATGTATTTGTTTACTATTTTTAAAAATCAAAATTTTGTTTGGCAAAATTTTTTTTCATAATCTATTTTAAAAAATTATAACCTCAAATGTATAATTTAAAAATTAAAAAACAGAAATAAGCATTTGATATTTTCGGAATTGGTTTTATGTATTTCATGCCAATTTTAAAATTAAATAAAATGTTTTTTTATTTACTCATCTAAATATCATTTATTCTTTATTTTCTTTAAATTTAAAAATAATTTTTAAAAATTAAAAAATAATAATTTTTTAGAACAACTTCTAAAAATTAATATATATATATATATATATATATATACAAAATTTCTAATCTTTAAATGCAGATTGATTGACTCCATCAAATCAAAGTCCTAAACAGATAAGATTAGTTTTTCCTGGACTGTGGTTGCATTTCATTTGCTCCAGCATAGAATTTAATGGAGTTGTCCACACTGACATTCCCATTTGACGTATAATATCCTCAAATAATCTCATGTTCGCATATGCATACATTGAACGGACTGAACTAACATGCCTCTTCATCTCCATCTGTTTAGTACGAGTTGATTCAAATGGATGCATGCTAAGTTGAGGGACAAAAATCGAATAATTTGTATAAGAACTTTTCTGGTTATTATACTAAAAAACTACACTGAAGCGCTGAGTTTAAACTCGTGATATCATAATTTTCTCCTGCTAATGAAGGTGCATAGTTCAAATAAGTGACGTGTCTTTGAGAATTGAAGGAGGAGGTGCAATAGCATTATTGAAGCCCGAGTTGGACGGTTTACCTAGAAATGCCTTTAGACTAGACAGCCATTCGTAAACTGATGGTTCGTGTAGTTTCTTTTCTACGCAAAGTTATGAAAGACCAAATGGTTGACGAATCACTTTCCATCTTGCGAGGGAAGCTTTAGACTTGAAATCAGTACGGAAAGGTAC
Source organism: Sindora glabra (assembly GCA_020226215.1). NCBI lineage: Eukaryota > Viridiplantae > Streptophyta > Magnoliopsida > Fabales > Fabaceae > Sindora > Sindora glabra. The sequence goes on from CM035236.1 coordinate 3,701,911, forward strand.
ATCTCGGATTTGTTTACAGTATATGCGTTGGACATCTTCACGAGAACTTACGAATCAGTTAGTTTCAGTTCCTAAAAAAAAATAATGTGATTATCTATAAGCGCGACAGCAACCAAACTGCAAGGACGCTGGGAACTTTGTACATTCTCTTTCCCTCTTTTTTTCCGCTTTGTTGCTCCCTTCTGTTTTGTTTTTCTTTTCTTTCTTTCTTTTTTTTTTTTTGGCATAGCGCCATAACAAATTTCAAGTAGAACTAATGCTGTTATTTCATATCGCTCACCAATCTTAGAAGGTCGAGGAACTACCTATCGTAAGTGTGAACTTCATTTCATTAGGAGACGATAGTGCTATTATTTCATATCGCTCAGCCATCTTAGAAGCTCGAAGTACTACCCATCCTAAGCGCCAACTTCATGTCATTTGGAGCCGAAAGTGATCGATAACGCCACGATGTCCAAGAGCTCATGAGAAATAAGAATAAATCACAATAAACTTTCCAAGTTCAATAAAATTACAAAACACATCTCTTGTTGGACGAAATTATAAACACTTCACTTGTATTAATTAATGCATAATGTGTAAGTTTCTCGGTCGTATAAAGAAAAAGTTAACTGTAATTTCAAAAGGAATGTAATTAAAGATCATTAAACAAATAAATATTTGGTTTGGAGAAGGACGACGACAGATGAATGGGGCAATGAGTGGAATAGAAACCGCAATGCCACACTGATGATATGGGAATGGGACAAGTAACGTCATACTTGCCATTACACTAACGTATCCCTAACCTCCTTTTTCCCTTGTTCTCACGACATTGAAATAGGGCGGAATTCAACCCCTCGTGCCCTCACGTAACACACATAGTGAGGGCATAAATGCTCATCACTAGATCAAACACCTCCAGTCAGAAGAATTCTAACTTCAGAAGGCGCTTACATCTCGAATTCACGGACAAAAAATTTTCCATCCTCGTGAAAAATCCTCGCACTTATGTCCCGTACAGAATTTCTATCTTCCATATGATTTTCCCCATTTTTTCCTTCTCGCTTCTGGAGATGCATAAAGCAAATCAATAATCACTTGATCTACAACTAGTTGTCCAAGGACCAAATGGGCTATCCCATGAAAGCAAACACACAGTTATTGCTTATATATGCACACCAACAAAACCATGCAACATTTTCCGTATCGGAAGAATTGCCAATGACACAGGGTCATCTTCAAATAAATGTCATCAATGCACGAATTCTTCAGCACACAATCTAACCCAAACTCATCCAGAACAATTCCATTCCAGGAATTAGCTCTTATTCCTGTTCTCCTGTCGCCAATCATCGAAATATATGCTCACCAGCATTTTTCCACAGGCCATAAGAATCGATTTTTTCAAGAATCAAAGGAAATTAACTTGGTTTTCAAAATTTACACTCCATGAAGACAAGTAAAACTGAATACTTGACAAACATATGGCGGCGTGAGAGCCGGTTCCAGGCCAACTGCTATAAAGATTTCAACACCTAAACAGGATTCATACAACTGTGAAATGCAATATCTAATAAATATAAAATGAACATTCCATTCCCTGGTACTGAAACCCTAAACACACAGTTCTCCACCTTAAATTTATTTACTTTGCGCCTCCAAATTTGCTCATCATTTTTGCAATTACCGGAGCCACCTTGGGATTTGCCTGATGCTTTGCCAGATTAGCAGGATTCTTCATAACTGCACCACCACAAAAAAGGAGGAGAAAATATCATCAAATCGATGATCCATTTAACAGTCACCATTCAAACTACCATAGACTAGATCGATACAATAAAATATTTGTTCCTTAGAACTGGAATCACCCAAAGAATATTTCAAACTAATTTTAAGTAATGGGGAAAATCACCCAACTTCCTGTAACAATAAAGTTTAACAGATTCCTTCATCTTTTAACAAAAGTTATTCTCAGATGTACCAAAGTCCAATATGGACACTCAAACCAAGACACGTTCTGTCATTCTTATCTTCATCTCTAAGGACTAATTGACATGTGAAGCATGTTGAGTGTCCTAAAGCTAAATGAATAACCACAAAGTGACATTGTAAACCAGGTCATCAATTCCGTATGGCGTGTAATTGACTGGACAAGGAGGCAAGAAAACAAAGTTTCCCCCACTAAGATTAATTAGAGGAACCTGAAATGTTTAAAGTGTTATCAGGTTTTCCATATTTTATGTACAATAACCAATAAACTACTTGTTTTTTGTTCTTAATTTCTTATCACTTTCTCATTAGACACTAGCAGATACGGGTATCAGTCAACAATAATTGCCCATCCAATTCCATGCCAAAAAGTAGACAATCAAAGATCAAATGAAAAGGATAAATGATCAAAGCAGGCGTACTTAACCAGGAAAGCATAAAATCTCTGTTTTTCCACCTATCCACTAGGTTATTTAGACAAAGAAATATGAGACCAAGAAAATGATAGAAACAGTGGCAGAACAGATAGATACCATCTTGAAGAGCAGCCATAACCTCTGGATCACTAAATGCAGCCATCAATTCAGGGTCCTGTGAAGCATTTCATACAACAATCAATATCCAGAGAAGCACAAGCATCTTCTACAGTCTACACTCCCTTCCTTTTTTTTTTTTTTTTAATGTACAAAATATAATTCAATCATATTATCATCCAACACAAAAAGAAGCAGAAGAAGAAATGGCTAACATGAAACTCAAGCTTGTGTATAACACATGGTTAAAACCAAACCATGCAGGTTTCATAAGCATTTTAAAAGCACAAGAATGTACAGGGTTTACTTACATTCAAGATTTTGCTAAAATCAACATTTCCAGGCACTCCTCCTGGCATGCCACCAGGGAAGCCCCCTGGCATACCTCCAGGGAAGCCTCCAGGCATACCACCTGGAAAGCCACCAGGCATGCCACCAGGATTTCTGCTTGAAGATGATTGCTCCTCCTCCTTAGCCTTCTCATATGCAGCCTAGAAAAATAAGCATGTCAGCAACTCAGAAATTACACATTAGGTTTAAGTGTTTTGATATGTGACCTAAAATTTGAGAACCTGAGCTTCAGCACGACGACGTTGTCTCTCACGTTCAATTTTTTTCTCCTCTCTTTCCTTCTGCAGCCTTTCATACTTTCGACGGTGTTCCTCAATCTTGTGTGCATTTGGTTCCACCTACAAAATCCAGAAATTGCAATGTGATGCCAAATGAAGCACAAACCACACCTCAACCCATACTGTTTACAGCATTCCTTTCCCTTCTATTCTGCCTTCATCATTTAGCAAAATAACCATATATGTATGCTATTGCTAGATTGATGCAATTGCTAGATTGATGCATTCCACTTTTCAAAGTACTGATATTTACTTCACACTGTTGAAGACTATGCAGATTTATGATATGCTTCAGCTTGTTATTATTGCCATGGCACTCTTCAGGAACCATATACCTTAACTCCATGTTTTTAGCAGCAAATAACAATCTGTAGAGCTGAAATTTGTTAAAGCCCTATAGAGTTTTTTGTTCAATTTTTTATCAGCCCTGGTTCCATCTTTGCATCCATCTCATTTAAATTTAATGCGCAGTTGACAGGACAAGAGAGTTAACCTTCTTAAGTACAGTATTTATTTCCTCATCATAGTCTAACTTTGAGGCCGTATGGAGATCCTTTGCAGCCTCTTCCCATTGACCAAGCATTGCTTGTGCTATGCCACGAGACTTGTATCCTTTAGCAGAATCAGGATTAATCTGGAAAATTCAAATTCAAATCTTCAAAATGTATGTTTCACAAAGATGCTTAAATGAAATAATATTGTCAGCTGTAACTACAAAACATAGCATGGAGCATGCATCAGTTGCCATTAGATCTCATTAAATCAGCACACCCATTTTTCATGCAAGCAGAGTTGTTAATAACAAGTCTAGTAGTATAAAATCACATACATATATAGATATTCATTTCCTTCTGGTTTCCATGAACAAAGAGATGTCTAGAAAATCTATACTGCATAGCATTAGCTGCAAGAAGAATACAATTATGACACAATAAACTACAGAGAAGTAAGAGTATAACCTCCAAAGCCGCATTTGCATCACGGATGGCGGCATTAGGTTTCTTCATTTTAATGTAAACGCTGGCTGTAAATGATTATCAAAATATAGATATTAAACATTTGTCATTTATCACATCAGATAAGAACAAACAAAAACCAACCAGAGCGCCCTCATATCAAACAATACCTCTGGACGCATACATGATTGCAGAGGTAGGATTGAGCAAGATAGCCTCCGTCAAATTCTCAATTGCCTCCTCGAACTTGCCTGCACTCCAAAGTCACACAATTCTAAATTAAAATAATAATAATAATAATAATTTTAAAAAAAAAAAGCATATGCACCCTATTACTGTGTTAGGCAGTTAGCAATGAGCTTTACCGTCGGAAATTGCTTCCATGGCTTTAATTTTGGCTGCCTGAGAAGCATCGCGACTCTCTTCAGTAACCTCCACAGAAGGGTCTCCCATCTGCAATAGATCATGCCTTCACCGTAAGGGAAACCAGAATTGACTGTACTTAAATTAATCACAAGAAAACAAGATCAAAGAAAACCTTCTGTGGAGGTTCATCGTCAGGTTCAACAATATCACCCTCCAACTCAATATCGGATTCGATTATCTCGTCCTCGTCTTCTTCATCCACATTCCTTTCGTTGCCCCCGACATCCTCTATGTTCTCATCGCTATCCACATGAATCTTTTTTTTTTTATACAGGAGGAACACATATACATCAGAAATATACACAATGATGAATAGCTAAACTAAGATTTTGAAGCATTGCAGTACCGATTGGGAGTAAGCGGATGGGGGAAGCTTGGCACCGAGACTGAAACGATAAAGCAAACAAGAGAATAGTGTGATTTGACGAAGAGGTGTATCAGAAATAAAGAGATGCTTCAGAGGATTGGATTTATCATTTACCTTTCGAGGTAGTCGCGGAAGAAGTAGAGGGAAGGATCGCTGAGTATAGATGGACTGGACTTGCACTGTTCGATGAATTGCTTCAGCTGATTCAACTTCGACGCTTCCATTTCGATTTCTGTGCGGCGTGAGCGCCCTAGTTCTACTGTTACTATGTGCCGGCAACAAATAGCACCACTTTGAGGGGTGTGACGGAGTATGCCTGACCCGTCTCTTCGAGTAGCTTCTACCGGATAGACGCTAAGAAAAAAAATAAAAATAAAAATACACTTTTCAATGTTTGCGCTGTTTTTATTGTAAAATTAGATAAAATTCTTAATTTTATTCTTCCAATTATATAACACTGATAAAATAATATTTAAATTTTATTAAATAATTAATTTTATATTTAAATTATAATTCATATAAAAAATTTTATTTATAAAAATATTTAAAAATAAAATTATCTGTACTAATAAAAGAAATTAGTTATATAAATTATTATTTAAAAATAAAATTAATTATTTTGATATAACTCAAGAATTTTAGAAGTATCATACAATTTTAAAAACGAAACTAACAATTTTATCTAACTAGTCATTAAATTTTTTGCATATAATTATATTATTTTTTATTTATTTTAAATATATATTTGTTTCTTTTATTTTAAAAAATTATAAAAGTGATTATGTATTATCAAAATAATTAGGAGTGAAAATAACTAGTGTTATTTAACTCATAAAATGCTTTGATGTTCGATACAGGTACAGATGGGTTGAGTAGAATTTTAATCCGTGGAGGACAGGTGTAATTAATATGCTACGTTGAGTAAACAATATGTATAAAAATATTATTTGATTCATTGTAATATATATATATATATATATATATATATATATATATATATATATATATATATATATAAATTTATGTAAACTTTCTAATTTTAAAAAAATTGAGATAATTTTTATCACTAATATGAAATATAATAGAAAATAATTAATAAGTTCACATAATTTTGAAATAAACTAAGTATAAAGGTTCATATCAAATTCTAGAACATATAAAAACTTTTAAAAAATAAATCTAATGGAAAGAAAACATAAATATATTTTTTTGGTGAATTAGAAAACATAAATATATGATAGTGAATAAAAACTAAAATTTAAAGTAAAAAAAAGGCCCCCTGATTCAAATAAAAAAATAAATAATCAATAATTATATTTATTGTGATTCTTTTCTAAGTTTTAAGATTTTTTTTTGAAAAAGAAAGATTCACTTATTATAACATATTAGTTTGTAAACGTATTATATTATTAGGATTTGTGGGAACTAATTCATTATTTGTGTGAGTTATCTATATATCTAATAATATTAGATTTCACTTGTTAAAAGTTGGTTAGACTTATTTATTTAATTAAATAAATTAGGTATTAACTAATATATTGACCTTTTATTAAATAAATTTATCCTATTTAACTTTATACTTGACTTATTAATTTATTAAAGCAATTTATTTAATTAATATATTACCTTAATATAATGTTTTTAAATTAATTAATATAGTTGCAGTTAGCTATTTTTTTATCATTATGTCATCTTCTCTTTCTTCAACTATGTCACTAATTTTCTTAAAATTTTAAAATTTTTAAATGATAAATTTGTATTATTATGCCATTTAATATTTTATGATTTTTAAATAAAAATAATTTTAATATTAATGATAGGTGAAATAGAATAGAAGGCAAGAAACTATCTTAAAAAAATTAATTACTAATACTTATCTTTCTATTGTGCGGACCAATTTATGGTGTCTATGGTGCAAATCCAATCATCTAAATTTACTATTTCAAATTTGAAAGATTTTCCTATTAGTAACAAATAGTATTCTATTAAATAGGAGATATCCCTTTTTAAAACTTGTAAAAACAGATTAACAAGGAGGATGAAAGAATAATAGAAGATGGAGAACAGAGGAATCGGCGGTTTTTGGAAAATAATTGAAGAGGGGAAGGGGTAGTTGATATCTTAAGGGCATTAAGGCAAGGGTAAATTCAAAAAGTCCTTTTAAATCATTTTCATACTTATATGTTTGCTTCAAGGCACTTTATTTCAAATTCAAGCAAACAATTAATTAATATCTACACATTTTTTTTTATTTTATACTTTCTCGTACTAGTTTATTATCTTCTTACGGAAATATTATAAAAACATGTTAATTCCTTCGAGAGGGTGTAACATGTTCATTCCTTATGAAATAATTATTACATTAAACAATAAAATGACTTTTTTTTACAATATTTAATTTATTTCAATATTACCATTTATTAATAAATAATAAATGAAATTTCTATTAATGCATTTTGTTAATTGTATTTTAATAATAAGATTTATTAAATTAGATTTTTTGAATTTTTATGTGATAAAGAAATTTTTTTATTAATTATAATTTTATAATAAAATTCAAAATATATTAATCAATCATATATTTTTATTATATTAAGTTATTTAACAAAATATTTATTATTTTTTTATAAAGATATTATTATCATTAACTATTTATTCTCAATTTCTTTCTCATATTATTTTGATATATTAAATATAAAAATCAAATGAAATACATAATTTATATTTAATCTTATCAAATATAGTTATGATATAATCATTCTATTTCATTCTATACAGATTCCTATTCTAGTATATCGATTAAACACATCTTAAGAAGATTTGAATCAATGCAAGTTTACATCTCATAATAACCTAGGTTCGCGTCCTCGTTTGGTCTTTACATTTTTCTTCGTGTCACTCGTTTTTATGAATCATCACTGTGAGAGATTTTTATTTATTTAGTGAGCAGATAAATTATGTTTTACGAAAATTTAAGGGAATTAATTAAAAAATGGATTATTTTATTAAATTTTTAATAACTTCATTTTTAATTACTTTGAATATACAAATTGTGAGCAATAAAAAATAATTCTTATTATTGACATTTTTTAAAAAATTTATACCTTTTAGTATATTTAAATTTAATTTTTGTTCTTTTATATACGTTTAGTAAATTAATGATTATTGTTATAAAAAAATATTTCTCTCTCAGACATTTTCTTCAGGACAAAGCCTTTCGGCCCAATTGGATGGACATCTTGACTTTGTTAATCGGATGGTTCCCAACATTGTTTTCAAAACTACCTATGCGCTGTATAGCCCATGAGAAAAGCACTTCTAACTGAGAAAAGCCCAATCAAAATGGCAGATCCTGAATCCAGCAACTACTGGAATTACTTAATTAGCCTTTCCGCCATCCCAATTCCCAACGGATAAAACCAGCAGAACTAGAAGGTGAAGAGCTGAGTCTGCAACATTGGATCGGATCGGTTTCGTCAATGGCTTCTCTTAGCATTGGTATGGCTACTGCAGCTCTGTGTGTTAGTAAAAGACCCAACACAACCTATTTCAGATCCAAAATTTCTTGCATAGGATGGGTACCTCCTTTTTCACTCTCAACTTCCAGCTGCCTTTTCCCTCTATTTTGCCTATTGATTTAAACTTAGTCATTTTGTTCTGCGAAGGAAGGACCCCGAAGGCGTCCTTGGTCCCCCACAGACCGGCCACCTCGCAAGGCTTGAATTTCGGAGGCGGCTCGAGAGAGATGCTGAGGCCCGCGAAGCCTTTGAGCGTCAAGTGCATGAGGAGAAGAACCGCCGTGAAGCTCTCAGACAAGTAATTCAATTTGCTTTCCCAGATAGTATTCTTGTAATTTTTGTGTTTAACTATGTCTTGCTCTTTTTTTAAGTCTCGGGATGTTCCGGATACTCCAGAAGAGTTGATTGAGTACTTCCTTAACACTGAAGCTCAGGAAATTGAGTTTGAGATTGCTAGAATGAGGCCACGGTAAGTACTCTAGTCACCAAAGTTTAGTCCTTTGAATGTTTTTATTAAAAAATGGTTATTGATTTCTGCACTATCCAGGACCAAGCAGCGCGTTCAAATATTGTATTCTATGTGTTTGAGGACTTGAATTCTACTTCGATATAAAATTGCATTGTTTTGTTTGGAAGGCAAAGTGTCCGCATCAGCATAATTTATGGATATGATCTGATCATTATTACTGGTCATTCGAACAAGCTGATTTATTTCATCATCCTGGTGCTGTGATATAAAAAAAAAAATACTGGCATTTTCGTTTGGGGACAAATAAGCAATGAGATTGTGCCAAGTGTTTCTTGTCAATCAAGTTATAAGAATGTGATGTCTTTACAGAAGTTACTTTCTAAGATTATGGGACATTAAAAGTTCAAAAACGATGTTTCCCTGTTGTCCATAGACTCCATACTCCATTAGGACTGTCTCTTGACATTTTGCTGTCATCATGCCACCAATAAATGCTGCTTCAATAAATTTCTGCAGATTGAATGAGGAGTTCTTTTCGCATCTGAAATTTGAGTTAGGACAACTTCGTTTTGCTGTTTCTAAAACCCAGGTAGCCTCTCAAAATTGTTTATTTTTTGGGCAATAGACCAGGCTGCATTATGTAAAAACTAACAGCGATAGTTAGAATAGGACATGGAGGAGAGGCTAATCGAGCTGGAGGCTCTACAGAAAGCCTTACAGGAAGGAACAGGTTCATTAGACACTCACTCAACATAAATACGTGTATGCCTTAGGCAGTTAACAAGCTCCTGTTTAACTACTATGAGCTCACTCTTGTTCTAATCTTCTTTACAGAAGCCTATGATAAGATGCAAGATGAACTCATAACAGCAAAGGCAAGCCTAACCAAAATCTTGACATCAAAGGATATTAAAGCAACTGTATGTCTTGTTCAATCATGCTTTCTAGGGTTTTTTATTCTTCCGAGTTATGCTGTTTCAGTCAACTGAGTCAAAATTATATTTATGCAGTTATTGGAGATGGTTGAGCATAATGAAATCAATAGATCCTTGCTGGCCCTTCTTGATGAAAACATAGCAAATGCTCACAAGGGCAACCAGGTAATAGCAATCGGAAATTCTTATTCGTCTGATTAATGGAACTTGTTATTGCCAAGCCTTTAGAATCGAAAAACAAAGCTCTGTAAAGCCAGAAAATTTTCTACTAACAATTGGCCCAATGTCAATAGTTATAGCTGAATGCTAAAATAGTGGTAAACAAGTGAAAATAGAACTATAATAATTTTGGCTCACGTATTTGGTAGGTAGTAAGGTTATTGCAATATTCTGTATTATTACGCAATATATTTACATTTTTTTTTCCAAATGCAGAAACAGGCAGCGGAGTTTATGGAGAAGCTCCGAGGAGCCATTGTCAAGTACATCACGGTTTAGTCCTTTGTGGTATATAGTACGCTTTTTTCTCATTATTATGAGGATTCCTTGATGGCATGTAGCGAAGTTTTGTTATCGGCAGAACATTGTAAACAATACAAATATATAAAAAAAAATAGTAGATTTGTTCTCAATGAAAAATTCACATTCTGACATTAGTGGACACAAGAATTTCTCCTTAATTACATCGAAAAGGTGGGAAAGCGAAACTAAATGGACCAGTCTTATGTTCCGCGTGTAGGTGAATTGCACAGAAGAATATGTCGAATTGCCAAGTGTAGCTATTTGATTTTTGTTATTGCTTATGATGATTCGTAACGGGCCCCAAGGAAGTAGGCATTTTTCTGTCTTTCTCTGTCATCCGAAGGACAAGGGGTTCGGAAGTTGGAACAGAGAAGTAGATTTCTTCCATAATGGGTGTTCAAATGACTTTATAATTGCTCAATGGATGCTTGTTTTGACATTCTTCTGGAATCTTCTCTCAATTTTATGTATGACAGAGGCTAATCACACTTCAAACCAGATTGCCTTCTTACTCAGGTGGAATTCCAACGATAAATCTTGTTTATATTTTTGAATATCATTAATAAATAACGATGAGTTACCTGCCAAATCCCACGTATTATTTGCTCCTGTTCAATCACATGAAAATCGTCTATGCCGTACATGGGACGTAGACGCATATTCATATTGACGCAAAAGCATATTACTCACTCCGCTGGATTTAAAATAAAAGTAGACAGAATTAAAAATAATTAAAAATTTGAAGTGCTTACTTTACCGGTAGCCACTTACCTTGGAAGATTAAACACAAATTTTTAATGAGAGAAGACGGAAAGCAGTTACATAAAATACACTAGCTAGTAGCTAGCTCATGCAGAAGAAGACATACGACTGTAGTTTCTCCTGTTAATCTGATTAGACCAGTAAAGATAAAGAACTTGGTCTGAGAGTCCCTATATATGCCACCTCTATATTCTCGTTCCTTACATTACATCACAGTGTGTCTCAATCCTCCATACTCATGGCAAGACTTGTGCTTTCCTTTGTGATCTTGAACCTAGCCATTTACTTGGCTGGCATAGCGGGATCCGCCATTGCCGGACCCTCCAATTCGGCGACGGATTTCATCAAGTCTTCATGTAAGGCCACTCGTTACCCTGCTTTATGTGTTCATTGTCTGTTAGGCTATGCGAGCGTGATTCGCCAGAGCCAGCGTCAACTAGCCATCACCGCCTTGTCAGTGAGCATATCCAGGGCTCGTTCATGTTCATCTTTTGTCAAGGAGATGAGCAAAGTCAGAGGGTTGAAGACAAGGGAGTACAGAGCTGTGCAAGACTGCATAGAGAACATGGGAGATAGCGTGGACCGTCTGAGCCAATCGGTGGGGGAGCTCGGTCATATGGGTCGAGCCACAGGTGGGGATTTTGTGTGGCACTTGAGCAACGTGCAGACTTGGGTTAGTGCTGCTCTAACCGACCAGGACACTTGCCTTGGTGAATTTGCTGGCCCTCGCATGGATGGAAACGTGAAGGCTGCCATTAGGCGCAGGGTTGTGGATGTTGCTGAGGTCACCAGTAATGCTCTTGCACTCGTTAATCACTTTGCATCAAGGCACCGACATGCTTCAGAGAATGAAACTCCTTGAGTTAGAACTCGAAATATTTACTGGTTGTTAAATTCTGTCTGCTTAAAAATGTTGATAGTTTGCTGTATTTTCTCCCCAAAGGTAGGAGATGGCTGTGTTCTGGCAACCGGCAAGGTCTAGATTTTGTCTGATATGTGATCTCTGTATGCTTAAGTTTTACATGCGTAATTATCAAGTGTATATGTGATGAATGTCTCAGAATTTGAGTGAGGTTTGCTTTGCTTTGTTTTAAGCTCTTGTTTCATGTATAAAATATGGGGGTTCTGTTAACTTGTGTTGCATCAGTTTCTCTTGTCAAGTGGCAGATTTTACTAGAGAACTAGTTCAGAAGTTATATATTCAGTAGAAATCAAATATTCTCAATTGAGCAAACCATATATTTATTATCTGTTGTTAATCTGAGGTTAAATAATTTTAGAATCCCATTTTTTTAAATTCAGGGATCGACCATTGGCAGATTTGCCCAAGTACTCATGAAACACCACATACTTATACTATGTTTAGACTGCCAATAAGCCATGAGTATGCCCGACAGAAACCACAATTGGCGGGGTTATGAACCTTTTCAGATGATGTTTTGTACTGTTTATGATATCTCCATTTTTAGATGTAGAAGACCAAATCTGGTCCTACGTCACGATTCACAAACACTAGTTTAATTGAATAGAGGAGTCTTGGGGCAAATGCAGCAATTTCATTTGTAAGAGCCTAATCTTCATCGTATTCAACTTAGGGAATTCTTAGTGGTGTGAGGTTTTGATTTTTTATATTTTCTGCAAGACGCCAAATTATATCATCAAAATGCATTATGATTTGTTTATACACGCAGGGATTCTTTCGTATTTATGGAAGAAAACCTGCGCCATATTCAGAGCTTGTAATTGAGAATGTGTTGACTGGCTCTTACTAAATATCCAATAATCAGTGTTGAGTTCATTCAGCAATTTTCCTTCTTTCTTTCTTCTTGGGAGGAAGAAAGAAGCAACAAAGCTTCAAAGGATGGATCAGGAATTTGATAAAGCCAGAAACATGTGGTTGATAAAGATGAATTATTCAATTTCCTTGGAGTTGCGGCCATGACAAGTACCCTAGGTATGCACAGAATAATTAATTTGAGGTGAAAATTAGCTACTGGATACTGAAAAGTAGAAGACACACGAAACTGAAAATGTGAAAGCATGCAATATTCGTTACTCGACAAATTCTATGCTGCTCCTCAGGATAATTTAGAACTCATGCGATGTGGCAAAATTTAAAAGATTACCAAAGACACCATAGAAGCCACCTACTCTTAGCTTTTAGCCATACTCTATCTTTTCCCATTCTTATCATGTTCTGCGGCCTCTGCCCATAATCTTCGCCTTTTACGTACACATTATTCATGACACAACAAGATACGGGTAGGATTCTCTCCCCCTTTATTTTTTTAATCATTTTTTATTATTTTCAAAATAAAAACTTAATTTATTTTTGCACTTTAATGCTTTTTTATTAGAATCTGCAATTTAAAAAAATTATTTTATCTATGTTTCTCTAAAATTTACCTAAAACATTTCTTTGAAAAAAAAAAGAAGGTATGGAATGCATTTCCATAATATAGACATCTACAATTATTACGGAGGTTTTGCCATTGTACTTGAATCCTCGGCCCAGGATAAAATGGGCCTCCCCATTAAACAATGAGATGAAACCCAACCTTATGCTTTATTTAGGCCCATGTATATAGCCCATAACCTCCATTTTCTGCTATGACGTTTTTCTTTTTCTTTTTCCCATCTACAATATTTGCCTATGTATGTTACCATCCTCGTTTTGTTTCGTACAAATAGTTAGTTTAATTAATAAATTAATTGATAATTAATAAATTAATTAATTATTTAAAAATATTTTATAAACTTAATTATTAAATTAGTTAAAATTAAAAAATGACTAAAAATATAATAATAGGAATAGATATATAATTAAAATAATTTATATTGATTTAAAAATTAAATTATATTAATTTAATTAAGAAGTTTAAAATAAAAATATAATATTTAATATTTAATTAATTATACTTTATGAATTTATATATTTATTGACTTACTTACTTTTTATTTTATTATTATTTATAATAAATTATAATTACTTAAAATATAATTAATTAATTTTATAATATTATTTATTTATTTACATATATACTTTTATATATTTATAATTTAAAATTAATATATAATTATGTTAAAATTAAATTAATTATATTTATAAAAAATATTTAAATTTATGTTATAAAAATTATGAATCATAAATTAATAAAAAGAATATGGATATATTCAAAAGAATTTAAAAAATTAATAATTTATAAATTACTATAAGTATCTTGTTAAATTAAAATTTATTTTTTTCAATAAATTAATATAAAAAATACATCCAAATACTAACTTATAATTTATTGATTAGATCAATAAATTACAAATTAATTTATTTATTATGAAACTTTATTACACAAATAATCTTAATTAAAACAACCTAAAAAGTGATAATTCAAAGAATTTTAATAATGCATTTTTATAAGGTGAATTTGAACTTTATTACTTAAAAATTGTTCTTGATTTGGACATATCAAGATACATATAACACAACAATTTTATTTAAACTATATGCAAACTTCCTATTTCGAAAATTCAATCGGTCTTCGCCATTTTTTTTTTCTCACAAAAGAAATCTGTCATCTGGTCGAATATATTATGAATCAAAATTATATACTTAAAGATAATTGATGAAAATTGAATTTTTTTTTCTAATGGATATCCACTTTCAATTTGATTTGTCCGTTGGGTTAAAGAGGAGCAAAGGTTGCATTGTTTCATATTCGCTGCTTCAGATTATATGCCGCTGGCTTGGCCCTGGGTAAAGGAGAGCAACGCATCGTTTCGGTGGCCTGCCTTTCACTTCACAGCTTGGGCTTCCTTGGACTCAGCCGTAAGAGCGCATTAGCTCTTTGCCATCGGACATTCCCTCTCTTTGCGGTAAGCAAGCATCTCGCAAAAGATGATGGAAATTAGAAATATGTGGTTGATCTTCCATATGTGTGTTTCTAGTTTTTAATTTTGAATCTCTTTATGTATGATCTGCATTTCTTTGTTAGCACCTATTTATACTCGGAATGCGTACTGCCTTCTAACTGTTTGACGTTATTCCTCATAGGAACAACCTTCTTACTATTGTATTTCACAGTCGTCTTTGATAATTCCTTTCGCTGATTTCAATTTAAGCTCATGCATGACAAATTTTCTGTGTTGATGCACCGCATTTTCTGTTTAACTCAAACCAGTTGATCGTATTTCTTGCACAAATTTATGTACTTGTGTAACAACATGGTCTGCAGATTTTCTTCACTTATCAATGATCACCCCACCTATGTCGAAAATTTCTTCACATTTCTGTTCTTGTTCACCAATTGGTTGCCCGTTGTCTTTGAGGGTAATTCTAGTGTGAATTTATATTTTCATGGTGCTTGGATAAGTAATTTTAAATCTGTATATAATTCTTTAGTGTATCAAGAGAGATTTAAGACCATATCACACACTAAAAGTCTAAAGCACAGATTTATAGCACATTCACTTTTGCCTTTTTATATGCTACTATTCATTTGTGATAATAAAACGACTTCAACTTATTGTTTCATTCTGTGGTTTTTGTTCTGTATATAACTTCTTTGAAATATTATTGGCATAGGTGAAAACAGGCCCTCTACTTGATTTCAGGTTGGATGGGAATAACCTAATATTTTCTTTTAGCAATGTGCTTTTCATATTCCATTATTTTATTGTAGCTTATTTGATATTATTTTAATTGATGTAGCTTACATCTTTAGGCACCAAGGCCAGGATTTAATGAATGGTTCTTATGCAACTGGTAGCTTAAGAGCAGCTTTCTCCTACTGTGTACGACAAGTGCGAAGCTATGATTATCATCACTATCTTTGTCTTCTTGAACTCCCTCTGGCTATGCGGAAGGCTGCCTTTGCACTCCGTGCCTTGAACGTTGAAACAGCTAGAGCTATGGATGTTGCATCTGATCCCAGGATAGGTCTCATGCGCCTTGTATGGTGGCAAGAAGCCTTAGACAAAATCTATGCCAGAAAATTAATTGAACACCCAATAGCACAGGCCTTGTCATCTGTAATAGATGAGACTAAAGTCAGCAAGACATGGTTGAAACGATCCATTGAAGCTCGAGTGAATGACGGAAGAAGAGATGTTACGGACTTGCCTGAAACCATTGAGGAGCTGGAGAAATATGCTGAGGACACTGTATCAACTATGCTGTACCTGACACTTCAAGCTGGTGGTATCAAGTCGACTGCAGCTGATCATGCAGCCTCACATATTGGTAAGGCAAGTGGCATTCTTCTGCTTCTTAAGTCATTGCCATATCATGCTAGTCGCAACCGCCATTTTTTTTATATTCCAACCAAAGTGGCATCCAAGCACGGCTTATTGGTTAAGCAGGGAGGTCAAGAAGAGATACGTTTGGATTCTCGTGAAGGCCTTTGTGATGCAGTTTTTGAAATAGCATCCGTAGCAAATGCACACTTACAGAAAGCTCGGAAGTTAGCTGAAAGTGTGCCTGCCGAGGCTTTCCCGGTGCTTCTGCCCGCAGTGCCTGCCCAGGTTCTCTTGGATTCCCTTAGTCGAATGCAATTTGATGTCTTTGATCCAAGGCTAACACGAGGGGTTCTGGGAATACCACCGTTGTGGTATCAGCTTAAATTGAAGTGGTGTTCATGGAGAGGGAAATACTGAGAAGTTCTCTAGTTTTCTTAAAATATTGGTAGAAAATCATCAAAAGCTGTTGTATTTTATTTTATTTTTCTTACTTCGGTAAAGGGACGCTGAGGCAGAAAATTTGTCTGCAGATGGTGTTGGCAATTCCTATTGCTATAAATAAACAGTTATATTTTGTGGTGGATTGGTTTTCTTTCTTTGGTCTTGCGTCGGAGAGAGGGGGATATGGGAAGCTTCTTCCGCCTTGCACGATTGCTATTGCTACTGCTATACACAACACACTCATGGGACGCTTCACATTATATACCCACTTGGATAGGGCATCTGGTGGTAGCGGTGGATTTTACAATTCATGTCCTAGGGTGGATTTTAAAATTCGTGTTATTCATGGAACGTTTCTTATGGGATTGGACCTTGTGGTCTGGTAGGGGGTAGATATTACCAATTGGCATTTACCATCTCTTCCCACAATGGCAGCTAAGAAATAAGGAGCCTAAAAATGTTGAATCAACCATTTAATCATCAATCTAACCTGCCCGTTATTATTCAGGCAAAGTTCGATCAACAAGCAATTTATTTGAACTAATGTTATGGCGTTTATAGCCAATTAAATGTTGAAACTTGAAAGGGAAGTAAACGGGTTTTTTCAGAGACACTTACTTCTAACCATTAGTGGGATTCATTCTTTTCAAACGGAGAAAGTATAAATAAACCTTTTAAAGTATGATTTACTATCACATAATTTTCTTAAATTTTTGAAATTTACAAATAATCTTTTTAAAGTTTTTAGTTTTTTGGATAAAAAAATATTAAAATTTCAATTAAAGAAAACTGAAAAAGAAGCAACAAGCAATTTATTTGAATTAATCTTATGGCGTTTATAGCCAATTAAATGTTGAAACTTGAAAGAGAAGCAAAGGAGATTTTTTTTCAGGGACACTGGTCATTAGTGGGATTCCTTCTTTTCAAACGGGGAAAGCACAAATGAGTATCTTAAAGTATGATTTAGTATTATATAATTTCTTTAAAGTTTTAAATTTTATAAATAACCCTCTTAAAGTTTTGTTTTCAAAATAGTGAAAATATTAAAATTTCAAATGAAAGAAAAATGAAAAAGACAAAGATGAGTCACTTATAACCTTTTTCTAACTTTTTTTAGTATAGGAAAACAAAATAAGTAATAAAAAAATAAAAAATACATATTTTACTTCCCTAAATGTAGTTTAGTCAAGTTTTTATAATAAATTACTCAAAATATTTATATCATAAATGTGTTACAAAATTAATTCTATTATTAATAATTTATTTTAGTAAAAATTCTATACAAAATTTAATTAAATCACATTAAAAATAGTTTAAAACTGTTATCAATAACATGTATATTTTTTCCTTGTCAATATTTTCACTTTTTTGAAAATTTTAAAGGAGATATTGTAAGTTTTGAAACTTTAAAGGATTATATAATACTAAACAATATTTTAAAGGGTTTATATATATATTTTCCTTTTGATACTACACATCATAAAAATCTACCATTTAATAGTTGCATTGTTGGCAAAAGGAAAAAAAAAAAGATTAAGAAAAGGTTTTCCTCTACATGGATAACCCCATTTATTGTATAGTTATATCCTCTTTTATGGTACACAATTTTTTATCCTTCAGCCATATGGAGGCATCATGGGCTAATTAGTTGGCACAGAAGAGTATTTAAGTCAAGATGGAGACCCTATAAAAACCAATGCTGTATTGATAGATCATACGCAAAATTCCATATCACATTTTTCCAATTTTATCTCCTTTGAATAGCAAGCATTACACAATAAAGAGAGAGAGAGAGAGAGAGAGAGATCGTCATCTACGAAAGTCTGGGGTATGAATTATGTGAATTACATGTACGCCGGTTATACATATAAAGAAAAAAGGTCCAAATAAAGTAATGAAAAACAGAGGAGACCATCCTTCAAACCGAAAGATATTAAGTTTCATTATATTCAGAACTTGAGGAGTTCACTAATTGCCGGTATGAAGACCACTGTTATTCTTTCGAGTTAACACAATATTTCATCCTTGAAATTTTTGCTCACTGAGTAATTAGTCCCTCAAATATCAGACTTCTCATTATAAATCTTTCAATAATAATTTTCTCAAAACTTTTCATCCTTATAACCATAGGCTTTAACGGAATGTGTTTAGTGTGTTGATGTGTCATTAATTTTGCTGAGATGGCAATTAGATTTTCTGTTAAAATTAAACATTGTCGTTTCAATTCATAACAAGTAGATGGAGCATCGTCTTTTGGTATTCTTTGGGAAAACAGAGCGGGAGGCTTTCCGCACTTTCGGTTTCTTCGTGAAAACAGAGTAGGAGGCTTTCTGCACTCTCCTGTTGTATTCTCTATCAAAGCAAAGTAAGCATCTCTTTTTAACTTTAAGGATTTTGCGAATTGGAAAGGATAAATTGCTTCTGATTGATGACAGAGTTAATTGAGAAAGTCACCCAGTGCCCATTACAAGATATAACAATATTGCTCTCTACCCATTGCAAGATTTAATGGTACTGCTCTCTGCTTTTCGGTGGGAGTACAATAGATAGGTAATTGTCTATTGACTTTACTCAATATATTTTTGTTTTGAGTTAATGAAATTTATTGACCATCAACTCTTAAGTTTCATGATTCTCGTAATTGTGCTTGACTGTTTAATTTTTTCATCAATAGTTATTATTAATTATTTTACTCTCTAAAATATATTAAATTTTTACTGTTGAGGAACAAAATCCTAATGAAGCATATACGTTATAACACCACTACATAAAATTATATGTATGTAGGAATGTTTTACGCTTGGAGACGTAATCACTTGGAAAGTCAACTTGAATCACCAACCTTCTTGTCATTGTTATTTTGATTCACTGGATTAAATATATTATAATTATAAAACTTATTTCCAATTATTAGCCTTCTGCACATGTAAATGTGTAACAGACTCTATTGGACCTTTGAAATGATGCATTGACCTCTTTATTAGTTTTTTGGTAAACTTAATGAAATAATTATTTCTTTTTTTTCTAGTAACCTTAATGCCGTGCTTTTAAAAATACAAAATTTTCATTTCATGAAGTGGTTTTCTCTCTTTATCATTCTTCACAAGGAGGGCAAGTATTTATATTTTATCCATTGTACAACCAACGATGTCAGGTGATAATTGGATTAGTGATATGTACTTGTGCTTGATTAGTAAATCCCTTTTTGTCCACATTCTTATAATTTATAGTGAAATTAATGGATGTCATTAAGAAGGTCTAAAAATTGAAGGTTTGAGGGAGACCAGATAGACTACTTTGAGACTCTACAACATGTATTTTCAATACTAAAAATTTCTCTTGATTTTTTCTCAAACCGTTTAAATGCTTTTTCATCTATAAAAACAATTTCTTCAAGTATTCTATAACTATAATCTTCCATGCACGTAAGGGAGAACTTGGTCTTATGCTACATGGCATGGTAGGTGAACACCATAGGCACATGATTTTTTATTGTTATGCCTTAATTAGAGATATTTTAGGTCTGTGATCTTTTCCTTTTTGATAGAAAAAGAAGATATTACTAAAAAGAACAGAAGTACATAGAAGAAGGTAGAAAAATGGACTATGATCTTGTTTTTTATAATTCAATTTATGATTGGCTGCTGCATTGTAAAATAATAGGATATCTTGCTTAATTTATTCATTTGCTTTATTCATGAAGTGCTTGATCATTATAGCTATCAATGATAATGTATATTATAATTTATAACAGATTATGGCACACATTATTGATAATAAAAGCATGGAGAATGTTAATATTGGAGTGTTGGATGCAAGAGATGAACCAATTGATACTTTTTTGGATGAAGATAAATATTTATCTGATGAGCTCGTTAGTTTAAATGGTTCAGATGTTGATGATGATAAT
This sequence comes from Sindora glabra, assembly GCA_020226215.1. Lineage (NCBI taxonomy): Eukaryota > Viridiplantae > Streptophyta > Magnoliopsida > Fabales > Fabaceae > Sindora > Sindora glabra. The sequence continues at coordinate 3,722,582 of CM035236.1, forward strand.
GATGATGACAACTATCCATAATTTAATAAGAAGGCACAATTTGGGCATATTTCATTAGAATTGGGTTTAGAATTTGTTGATTTAGATACATTTAAAGATGTGATGAGAGATTACAATATATACTTGGGCAGACATGTTACATTCGAAAAAAATGACAAGGTTAGATGTAGAGCAGTATGTTCAATTAAAGGGTGCGAATGGGTATGCTTGTGTTCATTTAGTAACAAAACAAAAAGTTATTTGATTAAAACATTGCATGATGAGCATATATGCCATAGACAAGTTAAGAATAAGCTTGCTAATAGGGAATGGTGCGTAAAGAAGTTAGTATTAAAACTTAAGGAACAACCAAACATGAAAGTCAAAGATGCACATAATCACATTAAAGTCACATATGGTGTCATTGTGCCTGATCATCTAATTTTCCCTGCATTGAAAGAAGTTAGAGAAGTGGTGGAAGGTTCTGAGAAAGAACAATATGCAAGACTTATTGATTATAGAGCAGAATTATTAAGGACTAACGCAGGATCAACAATTGAGATTGTTGTGCAGAAGATATCCCCTGAATTGACCTCAATTTTTGATAAGTTTTATGTATGTTTGGAAGCTTGCAAGAGAGGTTTTATAAATGGTTGTAGGCCATTAATTGGATTAGATGGGTGCTTTCTCAAAGGGTATTATAGAGGGGAGTTATTAGCAGTTGTGGCACAAGATGGAAATAATGGATTCTATCCAATTGCTTATGCAATTGTTGAATCTGAAACAAAGGAGTCCTGGAAGTGGTTTCTAACCATGTTGTTTCAAGATATTGGGCATCCAAATGAGCATGGATGGAATTTTATTTCTGACCAATCAAAGGTATATATTTTTTTCATTAACTTTATAATATTGATTATATGTAAGTTTTTAATGTTTTTATTTTCACTACAGGGATTATTGCCTGCCATGGAGGAGTTACATCCAAATGTTGATCATAGATTCTGTACCAGACACATTTGGGAGAATTTTAAAAGGCAGTGGAAAGGAAAAAAATATAGAGATAACTACTGGGGAGCTGTCAAGTGTACAACAATGAATGAATTTGAAAGATACATGAACAACATAAGAAAATTGAATGATAAGGCAGGAGCATATCTAGATAAACTTCCACCTTCTAGTTGGTCAAGAGCAGCAATAAGTACTTATCCAAAGAATGACACTTTGGTCAATAATGCATGTGAGCAATTCAATGCAGCAATAGTGTCATATAGAGGTCATACTATACTCACTATGGCTGAGGAGATTAGATGTTATATCATGAGAAAAATGAATGATAATAGGTACACAATGAATAGACACTAAGGGTTAATCACTCCAAGAGCCAAGAATAGATTGGACATTGCAAAAAAAAGATAGTATGTGGTGTACACCACATTGGGCAAGTGATCTTGATGGCAATAAGTTTGAAGTGACCACTTAAATGGGCTTCTCAAATAGAGTATTTGTGGACTTAGGTGATGAAATGTGTTCATGTAGGATTTGGCAAGTAAGTGGCATTCTATGTAAACATGCAGTTGCTGCGATGTCACACAATAACATAAAGCCTGAAGATTATGTTCATAATAGCTATAGTATGACAGCATTCAGAATGACATATACACCTTTTATCAATCCAGTACCAGGGCAGGAGTATTGGGCAAAAATTGATGCTGAACCAATTCATCCTCCACAATATGGTAGGCCAGGTAGTCGTCAAAGGACAAAAAGGCTTAAAAGATTAGGTGAACCAGGGAATCCATACAAATTACTAAGAAAATATGGAAAAACAAAGTGTAGCACATGTCAACAGGAAGGGCATAATGCAAAAGGATGCCATGCTAGGAAAAGTGTTAATGAAGTTCAATCATCACAAGTGGCAATGGACTCGCCCCCCCTTTCCTAATCTTCACTAGTGTAGTTGAATTATTGTTCTCTTGAACTGAAATGTTGCAATTTAGTTTTTGTATTAAACAACAATGGCCCAAGTTATAATGGTCATTTATTAACTGAAGTTGAACCAGAGGGAATTTGCTATTTTTCTGTATAATGATACTATTATTTTGGATGCTTATTTGATCATAGGATTTAATTGTAGGATTCATAGGGGAAATAACTAAAGGCTGCCTTCTTGATAAGATATTCATTTTTCTGTAGTTAGATATGGATACTTATTACAAATGCATGCCACTGTATGATGAGGAAGGAACCTATGCTATAGGTATATTGCCTTCCTGTGGTATGCCTCTGTTAGTTCAAAATTACACTTTTATTAAGCCAAAGATTTGTAAATGATATTGATTCTAGGATTAACTTTGCATTGTCTTAAAAGGTTCAAAAGATTGAGTTGTATTTCTCAAATAACTACGGAGGTAATCATTAGTTACATACATTTCCAGAATAACTTCCTCCTAGGAGCAGGGGAGCTTCTATGGAAAATGAATTGTAAACAACTTGAAAATTTTCAAGTTTTATGAATGTAAAAATTTTCGGTTTTACCTATAAGAAGGAGGAGAATGAGGGAGGGCATCAGATTTTCACACCGACATTTGACGACAATGAAATTATCATGTATCATGGTTGTTCATGTATCAATGAATTTATCTTGGGGTTGATGAAAATTACTTTTGCACTTAAGAAAATAGTTATTGATCCTAAGGAATATATCTGTGTCTAATTAAAAAAAATGGTTGAAACTATACATTTATTAATCAAATAACACTGGCACTTGGAATATATTTAACTTTTTAATCTACATATATTTCCTAAACACTAGATGGGAATCTGCAATTATAATCCTGCCAATAGCACTTATATCACCAGTTAAACCTATGGGGTCACATTCGCACTCAATCACCAACCTTTGAACCTTTGTCCAAACTAGAAAAAGAATTTTAGTACTTGAAATCTAGCTCATTGTGACAAGAAAATAGCCTTACCATTGCTTCTTTCAACGTGCAAGATGGACTTCTTGGCACATATTGTCCTATTTGTCTAAAGTGGAATTGGACTTGCGAGTTTCAAGTTAAGGATCGAATTGGAAGCTTTTTCTACTTTCCGTCTCTTAACATGTAGAAAGCATCTGGTGACTTTTGGGATTTTATCATTAACAATAGGCCTATCATTCCTATTCGTTTTGATACACCATATAGGGATATTGTTATTTTTTTTGGAGATTGGTACATAAGGAATCACATGATTATTGTTGGCTAAATTATTGTGAACTCTGACAAGTTAATCACCAAGGCTAATCTGTTTAATACTGGCTTTGCTTTGAAATGTAGGCTTTGCAAAATAACCTTGATGCAGGGAAAGATCTTGGGATGCCCGATGGTATGTTTTTTTATTATTAAGCCTCTAGACGACCGACGTTAAGTGGGATCTCTTTTGTCAATCTTGCTACTCCAGTCAGGATGGCTGGTTCAAAGGGAAATGGGTATACAAGCTTGATTCTGGCTCTCTATTTTCTTTGTGGTTAATTTATTTTGTTTTGTATTTTTTCTATTAAAATCCACGTCATTTATTTTAGTTTGAAAAAATTAATCCACATCAGCACTTTTGTGCCACAAGGACAGTGCATATAAACGACCATGGATGGAGGGATGAAAAGTTTTAACAAAATTATTATTGAAGGATTCATAATGAGAAGTCTAATATTTGAGGGACTAATTATTCGGTGAGCAAAAATTTCAAGGATGAAATATTGTGTTAACTCTATTCTTTCTTTCTTCTCCACTAGAGGTGAAATTATTCTTAAGGAAATTACAAGATTGCTGTCTTATCATATAACCCCAGTACTAAATAATAATCCATTTTTCATTTGATTTTTGAATGAGTTGAAGAGTTCGCAATGATTTTGAATTGTATGTTGAAATGAAGCATTAGGTCCACCTCCCACCTCTAAGCTGTCCTCCAAATTCCAAAAGTAGGCCATGTCCTGATCTGCATTTGTAGATATTGTTAATCATATCGAATGCTAATCTTGATTTATTATTTTTCATTTATACAAAATCATTGTTTTATATATTTATGAATTTAGTTGCAACTTGTTTGGCTATAGGCAATTAGGCAGATATATATATATTTATGAATTTAGTTGCAACTTGTTTGGCTATAGGCAATTAGGCAGATATATATATATATATATATATATATATATATAAGCGTACAAGTATGATTGATATGCCGAGTACATTAACCGAATAAGTCACATAAATAAGCTCAATCACCACCAAAAGACACATCTAAATGACAAAATATCACCCAATAAAACAAATATTAACAAATATAAGATGCATAAATGTGTTTCAAAGAACGTTACCCTATAAATATGTAATTTAATTTTTTAGTGCAGGCTTAATGGCAGAACAACTCTTTCAATCGTATCTATAAATAAAATAGAATTTTAATTAACATGTCTTTTCAACATCAATAATCATGTTGGTTTATTTTATATGATTTTTGAACAGTGGTACATGTGTCACGAATTTCAATTCGAGACAAATTTATAAGAGCTAGTTCCTCCACGAGCAGGGTTCAAAAGTCTTTCTCGGCACAAAAAGGTGTGAAAATATTTCGGGAAAGAGGAGGAAAGGAACGGAAAACAAGGTAAAGATAACCAAATTAGAAATCCGACCAGAATTCACAGAATAATCGCACCACTTTCAGTCCCATACACGCAACGATTCTGCTGCATGCAACGCAAACTGAGGTCCCACAATACTTTCTCGCGTGACAACCTCTGCTTGTTCATGGTTATGGCCATACCTTCCCCAACCCGTCGTCATCCGCTGCTCTAAATTCTTCTGAGTCAAGATTCTGGTTTTCCAAGCTTGAACCGGTTCATTTTCCATGGCGGTTTATCGCTTTATTTTGAGCAACATGTACCGTGCCTTGTTCTCATGGACGCTGTTGATGATGATGCTAGCAGAAGACGGTCGAGCCGGGAGGTTGGACGGGTGGGAATCGGTGATCAGATTGCCTACCGATGATGAACCGGCGGATGACGATGGCCAAGAAGTTGGCACTCGATGGGCGGTTCTCGTGGCCGGTTCAAACGGCTATGGCAATTACAGGCATCAGGTGGATTCACTTTCCTTTTAGTATCTTTATCTTTCCCTACTTCAGAATAGGTTCGTTACAGTGAGAGCTGAAGATGAAGAGTTTAATTGAACTGATGAGCTTTATGTTTGTATTTAAAAAGGCGGATGTGTGTCACGCATATCAGCTGCTCATAAAAGGAGGACTGAACGAAGAGAACATAGTGGTGTTCATGTACGATGATATTGCAATGCATGAGTTGAATCCGAGGAAAGGAGTTATCATCAATCATCCACAGGGACGAGATGTCTATGCTGCCGTCCCCAAGGTGTCTAACAACAGTCCTTTCAACTTTTTTTCATTCTTGTTTATTCAAAATTTTATTTCCTACTGTGTACTTTGTTGGCTAAAATATTACCACTTTATTATAATTGGTGAGAAGGAAGGCAGGTATTTGTGGTAACTAATAAAGCACATGTTTTTTTCTGCTTTCTATTGGTTATTCTATTTTCGAGTTTCAACTTTTCGCTCAAAAGGTGATGATGCATCGTTGGATGCATCATAGTCCTTCGTGGAGGGCAGAAAAGAAAATATATTTTTCAGTCTCAAAAGCATTGGTTTTTAGCTGGAAATATTTTGTTGTGTATTTCAGAAGAATAAATTCTGATGGTCATGGAGGGCCCCAGTGCCACTCGTAGTTTGATTTTCCGTGCAAGTTGTTGATTGGCAAATCTCCTCTCTTGTTTATTTTGTTATTTTCTTTGGTGATCAAACTTCAAGTTGCAGCAAACATTTTTTCCCAACATAACGGGTAACTCGCAATCTGATATTTGTAAAATAATAGATTTAATATTTGCAAAGTTTAGTTCATGAAATTGAGAATTTTGACATTAAATTGCAATCAATTGCAGGATTATACGGGAAAGAATGTGACAGCCCAAAATTTATATGGTGTAATCCTCGGAGACAGGAGTAAGGTAAAAGGTGGAAGTGGGAAGGTGATCAATAGTAAACCCAATGACAGAATCTTCATATACTACTCTGATCACGGAGGCCCTGGAGTTCTTGGTGAGTCCAATATGTCTTCTTAAATTGGTCTCTTGCCTTTGGCCAATGAATTTCATAATATTATGGCAAAACTGCCAAATTACTTATTCAGGCATTAATCTTTTACAAGCTAAAGCAACTAGAGCTTACTCATTTGCTACGTGAATGCAGGGATGCCAAGTTTGCCATTCATTTATGCTATGGATTTTATTGAAGTTTTGCAGAAAAAGCGTGCTTCCGGGGGCTATAAAGATATGGTAATTTTGAGAAGTAATTCTACTTTCCTTTCACATTTTGGCTGCTAATGTTTAAAATTCCATGGTAAATTAGTGAGCTATCCTTTGATCATGTAGATTGTATATGTGGACGCATGTGAAAGTGGGAGTATTTTCGAGGGAATAATGCCCAAAGATTTAAACATTTATGTGATGACTGCATCAAATGCACAAGAGAGTAGTTTTGGAACATATTGTCCTGGGATGGAACCTTCTCCGCCGCCAGAGTATATCACTTGCTTGGGTGATTTGTACAGCGTTGCTTGGATGGAGGACAGGTATTCCATTTATTGTCTCCTTCTTAAAATTACAAGATAGATCAATCGCGGCAAACCAATATGAAAATTACGAGTTGTTCAAATGATTTTTCACTGGGTTGAGATGTTCACCATGTCTTCTGTGTTTCTCATAACTGCACTATACATTTTTGGCAGTGAGACTCACAATCTGAAGAGAGAAACAGTGCAACAACAATATCAAACGGTAAGATTTTGCTTCAATACCATATTGGGAATTTGGGAGATGAACAAGATGATGTGTTATTCTTGTACAGGTAAAGAAAAGAACTTCCAATGCCAACAACTATGCCGTAGGTTCTCATGTGATGGAATATGGGGATACCAACATCAAAGCTAAAAGGCTTTACTTGTACCAAGGTTTTGATCCTGCCACCAATAACTTTCCTACACACAATAAGGGGCTACACACTCAAATGGAGGTTGTTAACCAAAGAGATGCAGAGGTTTACTCCATGTGGCAAATGGTATCGTCTGTGATCTATCTCTTGAGAAAATTCAGACATTTTCGTTTGGAGACAAAATTCAGTCGTTTTCGTCTGTTCATCGTGTGTTGCAGTATAAGAGAACAGAAAACGATTCGGAAAAGAAAAGAGAGATTCTCAAGCAGATCACAGAGACAGTGAAACACAGAAATCATTTAGATGGTAGCGTAGATTTGATTGGAAAATTACTGTATGGACCAGGAAAAGGGTCATCGGTTCTTAATTCGATTAGAGCAGCAGGATTGCCCCTTGTTGATGACTGGATCTGCCTGAAATCAATGGTAAACACCTTAATTTGCTTTGTTTGATGATGAGAATTTTTTGTTGAATTGAAAATGAAGTTGGGAAATTGATAGGTGCGGGTGTTTGAAAGTCACTGTGGATCACTGACTCAGTTTGGAATGAAGCACATGCGAGCATTCGCCAACATTTGCAACAGCGGCGTTTCCAAGGCATCAATGGAGGAGGCTTGTATGGCTGCCTGCAGTGGCTATGATGCAGGGCAGTGGCATCCATCAAACAAGGGATTCAGTGCTTGATCATGCTTCTCTTGGTTGATAAATGTGGGAGTGAGATGTGTGACTGGAGATTTTTGTGTAATAAATAATACTTGTAGTTTTAATAGCAATTGATCATGTGAAAAAGAGTAAATAATTCCAATCCAACAGGCGCGCATTTAGAGTAGCTTGATGAACGCAGTCGTTAATTCCATTTCTCCAACCAATTACGGTTCAAAGTGGGTGATTCCACAGCATGATTGAAGCTCTACTTCTTTGCCTCGTCCCAAGCATGAGAATTTGGCTGCCCGACAGAGCTATGAAGCGCAACATTAGAAGAAGGGGCCAATGTAAAATTAAAAAAGATAAAAAATGGTAACTTGGATGAATCATGCTTAAATATGCAGGTTTGTCTTTCTAGGGGATGCAGCCAAAATCATTATCTCCAAATATCAACGTCCTTCATATGATGCAGGCCTAGACTACCATAAACGTACGGCAGAATGCATTTCATGGGGTGTTACTGAGGGGTTGTTTAGCTAACCTGATCAGAAAAACTAGTGATGAAAAGTTTTCTGATTTTTTTATAATTTTATTAGAAATTTCTTTTAAAAAATGTTACTTTAAATGATGAGATTTATTTATTTTTTTGAAATATCTATTGTAAGGAAACTTACTCCATACTATAACTTTTACTAAATAATTATAAAGACCGATTAAATCTTTGAATACCAATAAATGTATTACTTATAAATAACACATTTGTAGATTTTTGTTAAACAAAATTACTATTTCCTCAATTCTTATTTATTTGTCACAATTAACCGATTTTACATATATTAAAAAAATAATTTAATTTATTTATTTTTAGTAAATTTTATGAAATTACCTTTTACGCATAAAATTTAAGATAGTTAAAAATAGAATGAAAAATATAAAAAAATAAATATAAGTTGATTATAGTATAAAATAACAAAGTATTTATTAATAAAAAGAAGGATAAATTTAAAAAAAATATTTAATATTTTATTTAAATTCTAAAATGACAGATGTAAAAACAATTTTTTTTTTGACATATAAAAATAAACGTAGAGAGTATAAAATAGCATGAAAATAAGGTGGAATTGAATTTTGACGCTACCGATTAAGACTCGTTTAAATCAAAATGAGTTCAAAGTTGGAATTCACATTAGTATTGTATTAATGATTAAATAATATATATATTTATTAAAAATATAATATTTAATATTATGATAAATATTATCAAATAATATATATTTAAAATTATAAGAAAATATAAATATATAATAAAAATTTATAATCAAATTATTCACAAATTAAATGAATTAAACAAAAATCTAATCAAAACGAGTTAAAGCTACTCGGCTCAAGTCCTGCCTGATGGAGATTTGTATTTGTTATTTGCCGTAGGCTTCCAGAGGTATGTCACCTGGCAGAACAAGCCTTCGGAAAGCCAAGTGTGAAAACATCTGATATGACGGACAATAAATTGATTTGATTAGTTAAATTGTCGTCTCCTTGATGGCTAGATATATTTCAAGCATTACAGTTTCGGTCTAAGCCCAACAATCTTATCGGGCTGTGATTTAATGGACTGTCCTTCTGTAATGATCCTTTTTGGATGTCTTGCTTTATGTAACAAGAAAAAGGTTCGAATCATATTAAAGCCCACGATAATCTTACAAATAGAAAAATAAATAAATTTTTATCTTAAAAATTATAAATACAAAATTATGATATTTCTTTATATTTTCCATTTCTTTTAATTTCCAAACTTAACTGACATTTTCATTTTCTCCCATCTATGCAAAATAGAAAGAAAGTAACTAGGAGGAGAGTTCTGAAAGACATTCCATGATTCAATTAATAAAATGACATTGTAATAAATAAATTAATTTATAATCTATTAACTTGATTAATAAATATAAGATCAATAAATTATAACCTAATCTTTAAATGTACTTAACATTAGTGCACTAACTTATTAAAAAAATTAATTTAATAAGTTGCTCCGAATAACATATAATTGATAACTTATATCATATCAATTTTTTTAAATTTTTTATTAGTTGACAACATATGCTCCTAAATTCTGTATAATAATTAAATAAAAATAAATAAACAAATAAATATGTATGTTATAAATTATAATTAATTAAATTTAAATACTTATGTTCTTATTTTGAAGATAAATAATTAATATCATAAAATATAATTAATTAAAATTTAGGTGATTATATTCTTATTTAAAATCTGTTTATTGTATCATTATAATTTAATTTCAAAATAAATATAAATTAATTTAGTTCAGATATCTATTTATATTAAGATGTCTTATATTATTATATTTTTTTAATTAATTTAATAATTAATTCTAATATAATTAATTAACTTATTAATTATCGACTAATAACTATTAGTTATAAGCTAACTTATTAGTTAAAAACACTAAACATGAGGTAAGGCTAGTAAGGAGAATAATTTAAATAATGAAAGGATAAGAGTGAATCGTTTATTAGGAATGGTTTGATTTTCATGAAAAGTAAGTTTTTATGAGAAATAAATTTCATTGTAAATTTTTCAAAAAATGTTGGACATTGAAAATTGATACTTCAAACTTCTCAGGAACTATTTGAATAGTAATCTCGGGATATTAGTATATTATCAATAACCCCTATTTTCTCCCCTTACATCTGCTGCGTGTGGTCGGCAAAGAAAATCAGTTCTCTTAGCACCTGACACATAAGATTTAGAAAGAAGGAAAACTCTGCATTTTCTTGGCCAGAAATATAGCAAAATAGCTTTGATATGAAATTATAGGTAGAGAGATTAGAGACTAGAGTATTAATATAAAATATAATTATTTTTTAATTGTTATATGATAAAGTTACTCCACTTAATTATATCATTAAACTTTGAATAATCTCTTTTTAAGTTCAGTAACTGATCTATTTTTTAAAACATTGATTTACACTAACTAACAATCAGATGCAAATACTAATCATAATTACAATAATAAAATACGATACTCCTCATCTACTCTCATTTGTTATTTACAAACGCAACGCCACACCCATAATTTGTACCGATATATAATGTATAATGGCATCTTCACATATTGAAGCAAGAGAAAAAGATATTCTAACCGTCATCCAATTCAGTAGTACGCGTCACTTATCTTTGATACTGATGTTTTCATGATAGATATAAATAAATAAAAGTGCAGGGAAAATGTGATGTGAAGTAAAAAGTTATAACATGAAATAAGACAATATCAATGTTTAATAAATGGTTTTACTTAACAGCTCTTGGAATATAGATCGAGTGTGTTTCCAAAGCTGCATAATCCCAATGTAACATAGGCTTTAACCATTGAACCCGGCTAATGTTTAGTTAAATAAATAATTAATTGGCTGAAAACCTGAACCAAACCAAGGTTAATGACTTTTACTATAATAAATATAGCGTAAAAATGACGTCAATATTCCACATAATAAATTATAAATAAATATAAGCAGCATGCTCTTGGCATGTAATAATACTTTGTTTTACCAGTAAATAAAGTTAAGAACCAGATGTTGCTGTTATGATGACAACAGGTACTTAATTTGGTTGACTGCTGGGTTTCTGTTTACACAGTGTTGGCCAACCTTCTGTATTTATATTATATGTATGTTATAAAATTCAAAAAATCATTTGGGGCCCGAATCTTAGATATATATACTATCATCGCCATTTTTTATCTAATTAATTAAGCTTAAATTATTAATTATGTGACCTGCATCATAAATCACTTTTTTTCTTTGGTAGGCTATGTATATCATATCATATATATGATATATCACTTGCCAACCAAAAATATTATAAATCACTTGAGATGTCAATTCTAACTTTTAAGCGTTATTCATTAATTGTCGATTCTTCAGACACAAATTAAAAAGAAAAAAAAAAGGTGGAAAACTAGAGATGTATTTATGGCTGAAATTAGGGCATAAAGCTATGAAAAGAAGACCCACGTAAACATCAAATGCATGTGATTTCCTAGCATACCATTCAAATGCAAGGGGACACAATGGGTGGCCAACTAGCCCTGGTTTCATTTCTGGACCACTAAGCTTCCTCTGGTTATCAGTAGTGAACCCAGATTTAATCAAGTTATTCTGATTTAATGAAGTTATTCTGTTTGAGATGGTGCTGGGCACATGATGTCTCAAATTTTAATTTTTGTGAGGATACAATGGAGTAAGATAGTAATCATTCCAAATTCCACTGTCTCAAACTTTGTTTGTTCTCATTTCTTAATCGTATTATTATGGCTATAATTGGCAGTATTATTTTGAAGGGGACATATAAACCAAAACGCAATCATTTACATTAGTCTGTGCTTGCCGTTTATTTCATTTTCCTTATTAATGTGCTTTTCTGTTCCTAACTCTGAAACTCCCGATACAGCAGTATAAGAGTTTAAAAAAAAAAAAGAAATGGTAAATAGAAATAGCTACGTAAAAATTTCCTATCACATTATTCTTAAATATTATTATTTAAATTCAAATGTTATCAATTAAGAATGAATAAGTTCAAAAATAATAATAATAATAATAAATTAACTAATATTTATTACTAACTATAACAAAAATATTAAATAATTATTGGATGAAATAAATTCACATATTTTTAATTAATAATTATTAAATAATAATACCTGGGCATTGAAATTGCAATAATTAGGCATCACGCATTAAGCCAACAAACGGTAAATGATGTCACTCGGTGCATGAGTTTTCGTGCCCGAAACAGTTGACCTACCAATTCAATAGTCATATAATACCCCATCTTCAATATCAGTAGTGTAGTGCCCTCCCATTATTTAAGATGTGTTGTATTGACTGTTGAAGAGATGGATGAGGACCAACTATATCCAATAATTTTGAAGAATTCTTTTTTTTTTTGGTAAATAGTAATTTTGAAGAATTATTACTCCCTTGTAGAATAACATTAGATCGTAAAACTACTAAATTAAATTAAAGGCCTTTGAGTATCTATACTTTTTTTTTTTATCTTTTTGTGAAATACCAGAGTTATATTAGTATCGGATTTGGATACACAACGAATATTCATTGATTCTTTTCTATTCATATAAAGCAAGAATTAACTTCAGACTTTAATTTTTATTTTAGGGTTTGGATATGCAATTTTAATTCTTCGAAATTCGATTCTTTTATTAGCAAGGTTTGGTTTATTCATTTTAAATGCAACTATTTGTCTGAAAAAAGGTAAATGTATTTTGTGTAAAAAAAATTTTTGTTTAAATTTTAAATTCAATTAGATATAAAATGTATCACTAAATTAACCACCCTTTATTATGTTTAAAATTGAAATGTACGTCATCATACACTTCTAGTTTTCATTTTTTACATATTGACGATAAATGTATATTATTGTTCCTGTATAAAATTTTTATTTTTTTTCTTCACCTATATATCATAGCCGTAGACGTACCTTAATCCTTCCTAAAATTGCCGTAGCCCCATACTTGCGGGGTTACTTCTCTCACTCTTTTTGTGATCCGAGAGAGTTGTATATATGGGCTATGAAATACTGGTACGACATGATGCAGTTGGTTGGTGACTCCATAGTTTAATTATATCCATGCATTAGGATGATTATAATTATGATCATATATGAAACAAGTTTGCTTATTGGAGGTATTGAGATTTGCATTCATTACAAAAATTCCAGATGAGACAATCCTATATATTTACACTTTTTTAGTGGAAGAAATAGTAGCAATGAGTGCAAGGTATTTGGAGGTGCAGCTATCCCATTTGCATTTGGTGACATTATACTTAATCAGTGGGACTGGGATCAATGTTACGTGTGCTGTGTGAATAATGATGATAAAATTTGTTATCAAACATTTATCTGACTTTAAAATGACATATACAACTATATAATTAATTTCTCTTATTTTTTGTTACATGTATTCGTCAAGTTGCAGTCCCCATTATTAATCTAGTTTTGCTATAGCAATTGAGTCGAACAAATTTAGACAATTTATTTTCTAAATTATCTTGTAACCTCCTAATAGGGGAACGGTCAATTAGTCTAACATTGTTAATGTTGTTTAACTATAATTAAGAAAAAAAAATGAAATACGAACAGAAAAGAAAAATATAGGGTAGTGATCATGGCGATGAGACAAGAGTCATGACTCATGCATTGCTGGCTGCCAAACTCTTGAATGATTTCAATTTTCCAGAAGATTCAGAACCACAGAAACAGAAATAGGAGTTGTACTTGAAGGAAATTAAGACAATTGCAGAAAGGTTTGGATTAAAAATATAAGCACTGCAGAACTGCAGCTTAATTAACTAATAGGAAATAGAGATCAAATAAGACAAGTCGTTAACAATGAGACAAAGCACAAAGAGAGTTACCAATGAGAATTAAAGACGGAAAACACAAGGCATGCAGTTGGTGATTAATGAGTCAAATAAAGTGCTTGCTCTTTTCAGCTGCAAGTAAACAAAAAGGCCCTCCACACACACACACACACACGTATATATATATATATATATTGATCACGTGCCATAACTATATAGAGTTGGTGACCTGCGACTTTAATCATTCTTCCAGACAGTGATGTCTGTAAACTATGAATTAATTGTTCCGCGTGTTAACGCGCATGTTCTTCGTTAACTGAAGTGAAACTCTTCAACATTTCTCTAATCTGTTTGGGATAATTTAATCACCACACATCCGAACCAAGAACGTTATTTATTTGCAGCAGCAGTAACACAACTGCATGTAGTGGACGAGCATGTTTTAAGGTAGCATAGTTTGCTTAGGATGACGTGTATTTAAATTACAAAATAAGTAGTGGACGACCTTATTCGCCCTAACTTCACGCATTTGTTCAAGAAAGCCGTTTTGATAATCAGGGGTAAAGAGTTTGCAGTTGAATTATTATCTGCAATAAATTCTGACTAGTAAATACGGTTTTGTCGATGTAGTGTGCCATCATTCATTTTCTTAAATTTTCAAACTCAATAGTACTTTATATTACATTGCGTGCACATATAACAGAATTAAAGTGCTATATACAATCTATTTCACATGTTATTCCCATTAACAAGTAGTCCAAAAGATTTTGCTATTAAGTCAACCTAGCCAGAAATATTAGTCCCAAACAGTATGATTTCAGTGCTTCTCCATTACCCCATCTTTTGATACCACAAAGGATATAGTTTATGCAATCCTCCCTTTTTCCAAAGTGATTCCAAATAGCTTCTGCCTAAAATAATATCACAATTATACAGATAGATCGATGTTTATGGAATATGATTTCATGAGCTTCTCAAATACAAAAATTAACTCAAAAGTTAGAGATTTTTTCTCATAGTTTTAAATTAACACCTAGTACCTTTCACATTGATTACCTAACAATAATATATTGCTACACAATTCAAATAACATCCTAAAAAGAACTTTCAACAGCAAGATTGGGAAATGTTTCACAGCGCAGAAAAGGTATTAGGGTGCAATTGCTTTGAATATAAAGCAGGTAAAAGAGTCATTTCTTCACTCTCTGCTGATGTACCCAATTCAATTGTTAAATACATATAAAAATGTACTTTCGTTCTTTGGCGTATGGCCTACTTGTACTCATATTGCTTAACCTTTACTCCATACCCTCTACACACTACATCCAAATCCAGCATAAGATCACAATATACGTCAGATACATACAACTCTGGGTTACAGAAACCGTCATCTGATCATAAATTGTTAATGTCAACTGCACTCACCTTATATCCAATTATTACAATAAGTAAGGTTTGGTCTCAAAACTATTGATCCGTGTTGGTTTTAAAAATGACAGGGTTTCCAAACGTGGTGGAGTGGCAGCAAAAATGCCACTGGTTTTCATAAAATAAGGAAAAATATGAAGAAGAATTTACTGATAAGAGTATAGGATAAGCCACTGAGTAATTAAGAAGCATGTAGGAGAGAGAGTAAGGCAAGTAGAGGGCTTTTTTCCATATCGAAGAGCAACTTTTTGAGGAGTTGGCATCCTCGATCGGTTGAACGTGGGGAACCAATACAATAATGTGTCTATATCAGCAATCATTCAAACCGACCCCACTCTCTGGTGACTAGCTTTCCCACTTGCCCCCATTATCTTCAACTACCAATTCTTATTTATGTTCATTAATGTGCAACGAAACAAATTTAAATAACCATAGTGGAATTAGTTTAGGATTGATGTCTCTGTTGTCGGTCTAGGCTTGATTTTAATAGCAAGTACTCTCAAAATATAATTGCACCCTTAAAGATAAATCAAATTCATGAGTAGTGCCGAGAAATTTCTCTCAATACTTTTACAATTTTGTGTTCATTATTTTCCCAAAATTATTTTTGAACATTGTTTCCATAAAATAGGATGTGGTGACGCCCAATATTTTTTAAGCATTTTATTTATTATTATATTTGAAATTTAAATATAAAATTTTATTTGTTTATGTATTAAATAGATTGACACTTCTATCATTATAAAAATATAAAATAATTATTCTAAGGTTTAACTTATAATCTATGGCAAATTGCTCATATTTTTAGTGAATATAAAGATGCATATTGAGGTTACATATTTAAAATACTAACTAAAATTGGTAAAGATAACAAAAAAAAAAAAAAAGGGAAGGGGATAGGAAAAAGAACGAAGTTTTGAGTGCCCTTCAACGTCATTTTGCATTAATTCTTCTTCCCTTGATTAATATGGTAAGACCGTGCGCTCTTTTTCGAAGAAAACCGAGCTTGATGGAAAGTTATGTTAGAAACTTAGAATGATAAGGACAAGATGACACCTAGATCACGTCGCAGACTTTTGCTTCACTTCTTTCCTACTTACAAACACATGGCTTTTTCGCCTTTTTCTCAAGTCTATAAGCCCCTTAACACTAGGCGGGTAACCGGCCCGATTCAGAGGATGAAGCGATCCGGAACTAGGCCTTGACGTCCCGGCACGCACAAGCACCAACCCCCTTCCACCACATGTCTCTCTTCTACTGGTTCAGCTTCTCCGTAACTCCCAGATGAGGGCAATATGTACCGTTTCGTCTTCGTTTTGGGGGTATAGACGTGTGGGGCCTTCAGATGAGATAACGGGGTCGGGGTAGGACCCACGAGCACAACCGGCCTGCACGGATTTGCGAGCCTAATGATCATGGGCTAGCCCACGCCGGACCATTAGCCGCCACGTACTGAGCCCCGACCAGTGTTCCGCCAGTGGGACCCACCCTCCACCACACACACGCAGAGACGGGGTTCGGCTTCGCTGGCTCAGCTGATCTTATCTCACCAGCTTTGGCTCGAGCTGATGTATTCTTGTCTTCTTTAGAATTAAGATATTTTTAAGAGGAGAATGTATGGGAATGGGATGTATTTGGAGAGGTGTCGTTATCGTATTGTCCAGGGTCGGTTGGTGGGCCCAGCTTATGGAAGGCTTTAGGAGCATATTTAATGATAAAAAATAACTTAGTATGATAGGAAAATTGCGGAGCAACCAACCAGAGACCGCGTGCGGTTGCTGCAACTGAAATAAATCATATATATATATATATAATTTTTTTTTGTCCAAACCCTAAAATGATAGAGCCTTTGCGTGCCAACAGTATTTTGTTTGTACTTTTTGGCAAGTTTCTTAATTTCTTTTGCATTTTCTTATTTTGGGTAAGAAATAAGAAGTGGGCTCAGGACAGCGTTGTGCTTGGCTATCTGAATCGCTCGTTTTCAGATTGTCCCAGTACATTGAGGGGCCAGTCAGTCAAGCAGGCTAACTTATTGACCAAACTTTCAACAGTGATTGCTTTAGAATGACAAATGGACCTCTGCTTCTCTGTTAAAAACGATTCAATTAAATGGCTGTATAGTACAGTGGATGAGGGGGACATTGTTATTTAAAGAATAATAATATTATATTCATAAAAAATAATATTTAAAATTAAATTTTAAATATAAATTAAAAATTATCAATTAAATATAAAATAATAAAATAAATTTATAAAATATAATCTAATAAATGTAAAAAATTTAAAATTTAATTTTAAATCTTATTTTTAATACATATAGCATTTTTTGTTGAAAGAATGAAATAATGATAGTCATAGTGTGAACATATCTATCAAGTTAAAAAATTGAGGGGCTAGATGCATTTGTGACCATAAACCAAATGTTGTAATGGTAAGTGAATATTAAAGACAAGTTGGTCATGCAACGCCCTTAACTGTCTTTTGCTAATCGTGTATTGTCATGCTAAAGCATTTGTGACCATCAGGAGTATGTTTCAACAATAAGAAATGGAAGAACTGGAGGTGCTACTACATTAATTTTGGTTGCAATTTTCGATGGGATTAGACTGGGAAAACCGAAGGTCTCATTAGAAAGAAGAAGACTTGTATAGCGCAAGCTACCTATAATCCCCCTTAATTTTAATGTAAATGAGTGTGATCCAAGTTTAGTTCACCTTTTTCTTTCTGTTCATTGACGAACTCATTATCACTATTTTAGATTGAATTTTTTAAAAATAGTAATCCATCTAGAAGAGCCCTCCCCAATATTATTATGAATATTGATTAGCAAGCATAAACAAATTAAATCTGATGATGATACGTGCAGACCACGCGGTGAGCATTCAACTGTGGATGAGTAAAGAAAGCAGTGTGCCTGAGATGGGGATAGAAGAAGGTGTAACTTTTGGCGGGAGGGAACTCTATAAAGATGATGTTCTAGCCTATAAGGCTCACTACTGCAAATACTCAATAGCAAATAATAAAATATCCCTCTATCATCGATTGCCTATCATCATCATCATACATTTTATGGAGTAATTCCTTTTTTTTTTCTCATTATATTACATTCATTTTTTTCTTCATTACTGTAATTGATCTTTCATATTCTTTTTCCCAGGCCCCGGCCAACTCAAACACTATATCATTCTTTTTCCTCGTCTCCATCAGTTGCTGGTGGGTGGTGCTAGAGGTTGACATCTCTCTCTCTTTATCTGAGCCGTTTTAGCGCCACCCTTTCATGAGCTCAAAGCTATCCCGGCAATCTAGCTAGCTCCAACTAAGAAACTAGATAAGGAGAGAGAATGATCAATATGGTTCATTAGGGTTCTCATATAATATTATTATCATTGTTTCTTCCTTCTTCCTTCTTCCTGTGGGTTTTTGCTTCTTATTTAAACCTATCTCATCTCCATTTTTCCATTCCTGAACCTTTCCTTTTCCCCTTTCCTCTCTTCTCTTTCTCTAATCCTCGGGATCTGATCACCCTCTCTCTCTCCTTCTTTCTCCGTGTATAACTCTGTAGACACTTCATGAAGACAAATTGAAGCTTGGGCAAGCAGGAGGGATTTGGTTCAATTCCCGAGGAATATCACCTTTCTGTGCTCATATATGCCACTTTCTTGTCTGCTTTGTCTTCTTCTGATTCCCTGCCTTTCTTCCAATCCTTTTTTTTTCATCCGATTAGATTGTGTTCGACAGAGTTATAAAGGTGGTTGAAAAAATACAGCTTAAAAAGTTTCATATCTGGCATATAAGAATCTGTAATATTCAACTGTTGCGGGCAACAAGGTTGGCTTGATCAGATCTGCCGAGGAATTCTAGTTACTCACCTTCTTTGGAGGCAAATATAATATATCAAGGTTTTTTTTCTTTTCCCGTGGGCTTCTAATAAAGTTTTTTTTGTTTTCATCTACTATGTTTTTTCGTTAACAGTTGCGTCATCTGAGTTTTTTTCTCGGGTACATGTCTCTTCATTGATTTAAAGAATGGAAGTGGTGGACGATTTTGTCTCAAGCTAGTCAACCAAGAACATAATAGGTTACAAACAAAAAGAAAAAGAAACCGACAACTAAACGACAGAAGAGAGATATAGTCAAATGCTGGAAATGTCACTTCGGTTTTCTATGTACTTAGGTTCTTTGAAATGACTTTGATCTGCGTTTCGGTTGGAGTTCATATCTTATCAACACCAACCAGCTCTTTGTCATGTTTTGAACACCAACCTCAACATCATTCTTTCGACTTTTCCTCCTTTAATATTTCCTTTTTGGGTTTGTAACTGACAATTATCTGAGCCATTTACTCACTTTGAGTACTCACTGATAGAAAAAGCACTAATACTACAGCGTCATTGCATTATACAAAGTTTGCCTTCTCTATGATGCGTTGTTATAGGTAGTTTCTTTTTCTCATTCTAAGTTACAGAAAATAAAGTTTTTAGGGATTCATATAGGTTTTTTAATCTTATATTTTGTGCAAATTTGAATTTATTGCGATCTTATTATAGTAAATATTGTTAAGTTTTTGAAATAATTGAATAATCCATCCGCCTTCACTTGTGAATATTTCCTTTTTTACTTAATTCTTCTCCCTCTCTTTCTTTTTTTCCCCTTGTCTTCTCTCCTCGGATTTAATTAGGTTAAATATATGCGGCTATACTTATGATTTCGTTTAACATGAGAAATCTTCAAATACAAGAAAAACTATCTATGCATTTAAACATTTTGCTCGTTACTCTTCAATATATAACTGAAATTTTCGACAAAATGGTCCTTAGTAAGTTATTAGCTACTTCTGCATGCGAGCATCAGTCACTAATAAAATTTTTGAACGTATAATCTTTCATTTTTTTTTTAACTTTGTGTTAATTCGGTAAAAAGAATATTATGATATTATCAAACGTAAAGATACATGTTATCATTTAAAATATGATATAGGGTCCATGAGACAACGTATGTTCTAAACTTAATCATCTGTGTGATTTTCAGATGTAATCAATTGTATGTGCTTAGCAGTAAGTTTCTTTTGTTGTGTTCCAGCTGTGACTCACCTTGAAATTTCCCTCATATAACATACCGAGCTTTATTTTTGTCATATTTTCTCTTTTCAATCTTTCTACCATTGACTTTTTTTTTCCCTATCATTGTGTGTTGATCTCATTTTGCCCATGAGAATAAGAAGCTGCATCATTTTCAGTGCTCAATTAAACAATTAACGTTTAATGCACGCCTGCCTGCCTCCTAGTGCATGACATAATGTTGTATACTCCAGTGGCTTCTATACAGTATCGCATGCATAATTGGTGATATAAGTTATGATTTCGTACACTAATTATAAGTTGTAGCCAAACTATTCATTGCACAGAAGAATTTTAAAAATTTTGACACTAATTATTCTATCTTCTTACAATTGTATACAGGTTTTGAAAACTTTCAGAAGCGGATATGAATACATTTTCACATGTCCCTCCAGGCTTTCGGTTCCATCCCACTGATGAAGAGCTTGTTGATTACTACCTTCGAAAAAAGGTTGCCTCCAAAAGGATTGATCTGGATGTCATCAAGGATGTCGATCTCTATAAAATTGAGCCATGGGATCTTCAAGGTATTGGCCTATGAGCAGAAACAGTATATGTATGAATTTCATTGATATATGTAACATCTTGTGTCACTATATCCCAAATTCATAAATTGTCTATGTTGCTTGTTCACAGAGCTATGCAAGATAGGAACAGATGAACAGAATGAATGGTATTTCTTTAGCCATAAAGATAAGAAGTACCCAACTGGAACTCGCACCAATAGAGCTACAAAAGCTGGATTCTGGAAAGCTACAGGAAGAGACAAAGCAATATACTCTCGACATTGCCTGATTGGAATGAGAAAGACTCTGGTGTTCTACAAAGGAAGAGCCCCAAATGGACAAAAATCCGACTGGATCATGCATGAGTATCGCCTTGAAACCAATGAAAATGGAACTCCTCAGGTAAGTCCATCCTTATGTTTAGTACTCATTTTAATGTACTGAACTTCATGATGAATACAGTAAATTCTATCTGTTCTTGGTATGATTGTCGTTGACTTTCCATCTCTCAGATACATGTATACATAGAATTATGATTTCTCGAGCACAAACTTCCACTAACAGTGCACACCTGTCGTTTACACTTGCACCTATAACACAATTTCAGTTAGATTGATTCACAAGAGATAGTTACATGTAAACACATGATTGTTTAATTCCAAATGTGTTCATGTGCAAGTGTAAGGAGTAATGTGCGCGATTAAACTTGCATTGTGTTTATGCCATAATGTTATCTGTACACACTATATATTTTCATACGTGCATACACATATTTAACAGGACTAACCTATATTAGACAAATATATGGTTAAACGTGCAGAATTGGTTCAAGTTATTCAAGTTATAGTGCATCATATGTGCAAGTGAAAGATATTGTGACTGATTATGTGTGCAAGTAATCTTTAGTGAGAAATAAAAATGAAAAAATAAACCATACATGGTGCAGGAAGAAGGCTGGGTTGTATGCAGAGTTTTCAAGAAGCGAATGGCAACAGTGAGGAAGGTTGGGGATTATGAGTCACCCTGTCAGTGGTACGACGATCAAGTGTCCTTCATGCAAGATCACCTTGAATCCCCAACAAGCCAGATTACTTCCCTTCCCTATGTAGCATCATACCATCAACACTACCCTTGCAAACAGGAACTAGAAATATTGCAGTACAACAACATTGCCCATCACAATGCAAATTTCCTCCAGCAGCTTCCCCAACTCGAAAGCCCCAAGGTTCCTCAATCTGCCACCAATTTGAGTCCATCAATCCCTTATGGCAGTTCATCACTCACACATGAAAATCACATGCAGCACTGTCATCAACAGAGCCTTAACTCTCTTTATGGTGATCAAGCAATTGTGGATCAAGTGACTACTGATTGGCGAGTACTTGACAAATTTGTTGCTTCTCAGCTCAGCCATGAACAAGATGCTTCCAAGGAAACCACTTATTCCGACAATGCAGCTGTTGTTCTTCAGGTGGCTGAACAAATTACTATGCTAGCCAATGAAGCCAAAAGGACAGAAAATATTGCTCAGGAATATGCCTCGACATCCACCTCCAGCTGTCAAATTGATCTGTGGAAGTGAAAAACTATATATAGTAATTAGATGATGCATACTAATCATAGGAGGTACAGCTTAACGTTGAGAAAACGGAAAAAAAAAAGATTAAGAACTAAAGTATTGCTCCGAATTGATGTACATAATAAATCTAAAAGTATTATATATGCTTAGTTTTCGGATATCTGGTGTCCGATGTATACATTAATACTAGGCAACCAGATACACTACGGTTAATAAATTAGTACTTGAAGGAAGAGCTGTGTTTGGACGATTGTGTTGGTGGAACTAGTTCCATTGATGTACGTTAAAATTGAAGTGCCAATATTTGGGCTTCATTTGCATATGAAGACTACATAGTTTACTTGAATGTAATCCTCTGTCTAGATTACACACATGTACTTGAGATTGTGTTTAACAAGGATATCTATCTCGCTGTGTATTTTGTATTCATACTTTGCTCCATTTTCAATTGTTTGAAATTTGTCTCAGAAGTTACAAATTGAAGAAAGGCCTAAATTTTATATACATTATCACGGTCACGTGACACATATATATGATATATATCGTACTAGTAACTTTAATTGGAAGGGAAGGTAACATGATTGGTTTATTTAGCTGTAATATTTCCATAAAAGAAGCTCAGGTTTTAATCTGAAGTAAAGCGACTGAGGTAAACGACACTATAGCTTCGTCTTTAATTGTTTTTTCGAGCGACATTCTTAGTTAAATCTGTCAAAATGATGAAATTTTCTCGTAATGCGCTAGTGTTGAACTTCTTTTTTACTCCAACGAACAATAAAAGCTCTCGCAACTTTCCACAGGTTTAGACATGCGTTAATTTGGTACTGTAAGCTGCTAACTTGGTAATGAATCTGAACTTGAAGCACAGAAAACAAATGGTAGATAGTTGCTACTATTGGGGTCTGGTTCTACGAGTGGCTCGCAACTGTACATAGTATTGCATGCCCAGTCATTGTATGGCAACAAAATTCTCATTCATGGAAAAAACAAGTAGTCAAGAACAAAACCCAATAAATTAATCACGCGAAGGATGTTAGGTGGAAATTTTTTTATATGTTTTCATGGAGGAAATCTTATATATTCTAACTATATTACGTATCCAAAATTATATCTAATAAATGAAGAGTAATGATTAATTATATTATTTATTTATTAATTTTGTGGGTACAGGCACATTAAAATTTTGATTTTTTTTAATTTTTAAAATATTAAAAATTATAAAAATTAATAATTATCTCTCATTTATTGATTTTAACTAAAAACAAGTGACATAATTGAACCATACAAGAATTTCTCTTCCACATGTCCTTAATAATATCTAATAAATGAAAAAAGACAATTATCAATTTTTACAATTCCAAATATTTTGGATTGAAGTATACAAAGAATTTCTTTGTTAGCTGACTCTATCTTTTAATTTGTGTTGGGTGTGGTGCAGCAATTGTGCTAAATTGCTAATTTTGACAAATTTAATGATAAGGAGCCTAAGGTAAAAACAGAACTGAAATTAATTGGATAGTTACATACCTGATAAATAAAGAAAAATCAACATAAAAAATTCTTAATAACTAGCACACATATTTATAGCAAGAGAAATAATAAGAAAATATTATTTGAAACAATAAAATTTTATAACTAAAATATAATTAAAATTTAACTATGAGTATCTAGTTGACTCAAAAATAACAAACTCCTAATAAGGTCACGTAGGGGGAAGAGACCTTAAGCTAGTTAAGTCCTAAGATATAAAGATCACATGCATGGTACTAGTGTTGATAGAGAATTGAGGTAACTTAATCAAAATCTTTCAGGCCCAAAACTCAATTTTTATATCAAATGAGGAGCATACAAGCGTACCTGCTCATGCAATTTTCTCAATCGAGCAAAGTTTGTCTTCTCAGTAACAATAACAACTATACAGGATGTCGAGCAGAAATTGGCCTTACACAGAGCCTCAAACGTCTTAACCAGGCACAAAATTATAGAGTGCTTTTGTAAAGATACCTTGAATTCTGATAACGCAGTCAAGAGCCATGAGTTGGATGGGGTGGAGCTGCGTTTTCAAAAGCCAATGGTTTATATATACCCATAGAAACGCTAATGATGAATGGATGCGATTCGGAGGCAGCAACTAGATTTTTGTGTGGCTGAGAAACTCTCAAGTCCAAGTCAAGAATAACCAATGGCTCGAGCGACAAAATGATTTAGCGTGCTCCCATAAAATAACTTTTCTCATAATAGTCGGACCCAAATTCACAAAGAGAGCTAGTCATGTGGGAAGAAGACAGATAGGCATGCTATGGATGAGAATGGAAAAGAGCTTCAAGTAAGTGCTTCTTTCTTTTGGCCAAGCTTGAAGTCTTAACATTTTTATTGATGATCATTTAGGGTTTTTATTCGCAATCCTGCTTTTGATTCACATGTTGGTACTGTAAGGCCAACACAAGCAGCCATGCGCCTTCATGAATAATGGAAGGTTATTAAAATGTTTGCCGATCAAGATAACATTATTGAACATGCATGTGAGTGAGTGAAGCTTATAATAACATCATTCGCCGGTTTGCTCAGTTCCACAAATCCCAAACCTCCACAGTCCCCGGAGTCACAAACTCAACTCTTTCTCTCCTCCTTTGCTTATTTTCTTACAACCAAATAGAAGAAAAGCAGCAGCAACAACTTTTTGGTTCTCACTTGTCAACTAGAGTGAATGCTCCTTGTATACAGGATAGATACTTTTGCACTCTTTCCTTTCGATCATGATATGCCGGTTGAGTGTTGTTCTTTTTACTGTATGTATATGGTCCAAAGTACATGTACATATATGACATCTGTATTTGACTGTTTAAAGATAAAGAAATCGACTCCCCATTATTAGGTTGATTTTTAAACACAACGTACAATCGGTGTTCCTGGGCACAAATGTTGCCTTGAAACCTTGAATCCGGTCAGAAATTGCAGAATGGCAGTATGGAAGCATGATCTAAGTAATGAATATTTCATTGTAAGTATTATACCAAGCGGGCATATGAAAGCTCCAATTACGAGAATGCTAGTCTAATTATAAATTTCCTTTACAAAGATAGATGTTGCTCTAAGTCTTTAAATTTTTCTAATTTTCTTTATCAAATTTTTTTAGATTGTAACTCGAAGTTATAATTATATATTTATATTTTACAAATATTCAAAAAAGATATCAGCCTAGTATTTTGCACGACTTGAATGTTCTGACTCATGGTATAAAAGAGATGACATTTCCTTCTGAGCAAATGATTGGCCATATAAAGAACAGGTTACATGTATGTACGTAGATGTACATCAGATATTTTAGTACATAGGCAATACGGCTCCTCTAACCTACAATGCAATTATGTGTTTAGAGAACATGTCCATTACCAAATGGTAGCAGCGATGACTATATATCAAAAACAGGAGGAAGGAGCTGTCAGGCTAAGAGGGCACATTCTTTTATTAGGATACTTGCGAGCCAACCATAAAGGAGACAAGAACTTTTCCGTTTTGTGTCCATGTCTCATTTCTTTCAGATCTGGATACTCCATTTTTATAGGAAATTAACAGTGCCAATTTTTTGACAGAGAAAGACATGAGTTATTATATTTGGTCAGGAGCATTCATTTTGTATAGAAAATAGGAAGTCTTTGAGTAAATTTATGTCCCTATCTCTCGCAAAAATTTATATCAAAGGGCCAAAAAGGTAAAAAAAAATCCGCCAAGGAGAGGAGGAAGGAAGAGTAAAGAGCAAGTAACTTCGATTGATTTAAGGAGTAGGTAGTTCAGACTTGACTTGAGAAGAAGGATAGGATTTCCACTAGTTCTTGTCATTGTGGGCTTTCATTAGACGACTCAACCCCCAACTTGCAAAAGTCGCTTTCCCTGAAAAGTTGACCTTGCCTTCTAAGGCCTCTCCTTATATCATCATTTAGTTAAATACAATCTTTTAAGAAATGACTCTACTAATAACGAATATTACTCATCTGGGGTTTTATGTATACATAATGTATGAATATTCTAGCACAAAGAACCATGCGTTTTTCATTTCTATTGCGTTTAACAATGCCTTTAGCATCCTTTTACACAGTACAAATTACGATGGTTTTACACGTAGCAAATTGAAACTTAGTGATGCATAGGAAAATTTCACTTTGAAAGAAGTAAGAAATTTACAGATGGTTCTGTTCCCAAAAACTTTTGGGTAAAAGAGGAGATTGCCTGTGACTATGTTCTGTTCTCAGTTTCGAGGATAATGTGAAGCTGTAGCATAATTTCACTACTACACCTCACATGAACACGCATTTACTTATGTTAAAGGTTGTAAGCAGCTGTGAACTTGATTTTAAAAAATACCCCTGCTCAAGTGAAAATATAGCTCCCAAGAATTTTATAAGTATTTTGCAGCTAGTACATGCAAGCCAGCTCAAATTTGGTAACTAAATGATCCAATCATTTGTAGTTGTGACTCGATAAGTTGCTTATATAATGATTTAAAAGAGCAAATATGTAAATTCTCATCCACTGGAATAATTAGAGCAAGCCAAAGGACTACTCTGTTGTGTCTTCATTTATTTTTGGGTTCCTATTCATTTACACCAGTCATGATTCAGCAAAACTAGCTTTTAGAATTTTTAATTTTTTTATTTTTTGTTAAGAAAACTATCTTTTAGAATTAGAAATAATTGTAAATGACAGAACATACTGACTTCATATCAAATGACCAGATTGCAGAATTTGATCTTCGTGGAATATGAATCACTAATGAAAATCTCACATCTTAGGCAAGTTAATATACATCACAAAACATCTTGAATTCCATGTATCTTCCGTGAATATATTCTCTGATAATTCATCGGCAGTTTCTCACATTTTATGTACACAAATTTGGATATTCTCATGTGACAATTACATTTCCTAGAAACTACTTTGCATCACAAAGACCTGTTGCTTCATCACAGAAACCATCTCGATCGAGCAGTTTCTGTGGAGGAGCACTCAACAGCGGAGAAGATGGGGAACCATAAGCATTTCGTCTTTTGTTTCCACAACCTAAACTTGTTCTTGTGCTTACTCCGGTTACAGGATTCGTCCCACTTGCATATTTGCAGAGAGCCTGCGGTAGACAGTTGTAAGGTTCAACTTAAGCAAAGGTGTGAAAGGTCAATTAAACATCATCAGAAATTTACAATGCAAATCATGCCGACAAAGCATTGCAACAGTTACAGCATTTAAATTAATACAAATTCTTCCATAAGATGGCATTACTTTTCTCGTTACAGTTACAATAATAATATATATATATATATATATATATATATATATATCGAAA
The DNA here is from genome assembly GCA_020226215.1 of Sindora glabra. Taxonomy (NCBI): domain Eukaryota; kingdom Viridiplantae; phylum Streptophyta; class Magnoliopsida; order Fabales; family Fabaceae; genus Sindora; species Sindora glabra. The sequence goes on from CM035236.1 coordinate 3,750,608, forward strand.
ATGGAGTTAGGAATTGAGTATCGAATACAAATTAAGAACTGTCCTTAAATATAAAATGATAGGGTAAATTTATAATATTTAATTTAATAAATATAAAAGATTTGGATATCAGCATTTTTATTCCCATTAATTTTACCTGCTTCTGGAGAAGGTCAATCACAGCATCACTGAAGTCGGCACCTTCAATGACGGCACCTCCAAGGTCGCTACGTGTAAGGACTGTTCTTACTAAGATGGCATTTGTAAGATTAGCTTCATTAAGAACCTAAAGACCAACAAGGAAAAGAAAAATCGGATAACTGTAATAATAAAATAAACTTAATGAATTGCAAGCAATTAAATTAATTTGCTTACCATGCGATCCATTAATGTATCACTCAAATCCGCACCTGCAGAATGCAGAAATTTTATTTTAGAAATTATACTTCATTCATGATAAGACTGACAGTCCCAAGATTTTTCTCCTATTATTTCGCACTAATACTCACGAGATTTTTGTCCTCAGGGATAGAGAGAGGTTTACACCGCCACAAGATGCACTGCATCGTAAGATCTTATCAATTGCGCACATTCACCTACCTCTGGCTGCCGTCATTTTACTTCATTTTTTTGTCAAGTTAGGATTTTGAATCAAATTTTAATTTTCATCAATCAAATTCTTTTCTATTATAGGTTTTATTCCTAAATCAGGTTTTTTTTTATTATATAAGGATTAAATTTATTCGTTAAGCCTTTTTGACATATAAATACTCATAATAGTAGAAGAGTTGCCTAGTATCTTGCAATTTGCTCCTACTCTTTAATGAAACAATAATGCTATATGTAATAAAAATGAAATTTAAAACTAAGTTTTAAATATAAATTAAGAATTATCAATAAATATAAAATAATAAAATAAATTTATAAAGATTCAAAACAAGATGATGTGACAAATTTATAAAGTTCAATCCAATAAATATAGAAGATTCAAAATAAAATGGTAGGGTAAATTTATAAAACTCAATTTAATAAATATAAAAGATTTGAATCTCAATTTTGAATCTCACTTTCATCATCTATAACATTTTTTTTAATGTTATATATTGAAAGTAAAGAGTACATATTTGGAAATTGAGCAAGTTTTTATGAAGTTTACACATGAAGGTTATAATTTATATATAAAAACTTATAGATTTTTCATAGAAAATTATAATTTTATATGGATTTCATGTACAACAAGCATAAAAAAAGTTGTAACTCTATTAACTAAAGTTGCATTAAAATGTTATTTAAAAATTTTCAACATTTTATATAAAAATACACTACACTTTTTAATGAAGAAGTTATGGAGAAATATGAATATCTTTTAAGTCTTGATAATTTGTACCGGGTTTAGCTTCCTGCAGTGCAGGATTTTATTGCTAATTTCTCATCATCCCATGAAAAGGGTTTTAATTCTATTCTGGGGGTATGGTGCTTGTAAAGGGTTTGCAAGGGAACAACTTCTCAGCAGAATGCATCACATGAACCGACAAAATACATATATTATGTGAACGGACAAAACTAAAGTTTATTGGTACTTTGACTCATTCTATATATACTATATCCAATTCCAACAAGCGTATACCTGTAAAATTTGCTTTGTAAGCAACAGCCTTCTCAAGGTAGGCACCATTAAATGTTGAACCACTGAAATCTGATTCCCTCATATCAGCAGCTGTGAAATTGGCTCTTCTGTATCAGTCATTTAGAATGTCGGTAATTACAACATTGCACTAAATTTCTGCATTATTAGATTCCAAAGTAATCTTCTATAAGCTGCTGTACACAAAAAATTCAGCAAACTGGACTTTCCTCTCATGCTCATAGTGTGTGTCAATGATTGATACCACTTACGTTTATCTAACTGAGTAAGAAGTAGAAGCTAGAATATAGATAGGTCTAATACTTGAAGGTACATCTTTCATTCCTGATTGACCGAGTTCAAGGTAGTGATGAAGGCCTCAAATTCTTAAATCAAAATGGCCATTGGTCATTACCTGAAATTCTCATTCACATGTACTGCTCTCCTGCATGATAAGAAACAGAAAAATAAGCCACTTCTTCAGTATGTTTCTTTTTCTATAACTCAAAGTTGTTTGCGATATAAAATTCTTCAATCAACCTGAGATCTGCAGAACCAAACTGGGCTGCCGACCCTATTCCAAATTCACCCCTCGTCTCTGCCTCAAATTTGTTAAGATCAGCAAGAGCAGAAATGTCAGAACCGAAGGCAACAACTGCAGCCGCCAGGGTGGCCGAAACCAGTTTGCCCCAGCTTCTAGATTCTGCTTTGGCAGACGGCAACACACTCTCAGTATTAGAAAAATCTCTCTTTTCAGTGAAAATTAAATAATCCGGAGAAATTCATTTTGCTAAAGCAGCTGAGCAGAGAATGACAACATGTGCTTACCAGAATGATTATCTCTGTTTGAATTCATCTGGCAGATAATGGAAACAGATTTGGAATGAAATTGCAGCAAATTTGGAGTCTTGGAGGTTGAAGAAGAGACGTGAAGGAATTTAATGGAAAGTGGGGATACTGAATTAAGAGCCATTAGAACTAAAATATATTCAAGTTGGAGGAGCAGAAAGTGGCTGCAGTTGAAGTTCAGGCGTTTAGCAGTCTGCAAGAGGGGAATGGTGAGAGGCAGCACACGTCTTCCTACGTTATCCGGTTCGTGGGGTGCTGGGTTTTATTCATACACCGGTTATAAATATAGCTAGGTTGAAACCCGTGGGATCCACGGGTATTCAATTAAGACTTAATTATGCCACTGTGCTAGGCATGTAAAACAGGCCTAATGCACGTGGGCCTCGACGGGTGTGGAGCGGTCCAGACCCTAAAAAATGAAATTCATTTTTTTCAATGCATGCTGGCAAATCCGTATAGATTTATGCGGACAAACCCACTCGAACTTGATTTGTGTGACCACGAGCTCCAATGGGCTTAATAAATTTTTTATTTTTTTTAATTTTTTTAATAATATTTTATATATTTAGATATTGTTTTAATCCAAACTAATTTTTAATGTAATGTGTAATGGTTTAATATAATTTTTTTAGAATTTATTTGATTAACTCATTATATAAAATAAAAAAATTAATTAATTATAATTTATAAAAAATAAATATTTTTTAATCTAACTTAATTTAATATTCCATTAAAAATATTTTTTTAATATTTAGAGCTTGAATTTTTCATTTTTGTATGTGTCTTTATAATAATTTTAAAGAAAAAAAAATATGCAGGCTACTCACGGGCAACCATCCCTGCGATCTTAATTCATTTTACCTAAGGGTGCTTAATGGATGGGCCGGGCCGGACCGGACCGAGCCGGACCAAAGTCCGCCTAAGCCCGGTCTGTTAAGACCTGTTTTAAAATGGGCTTGAAAATACTAGTCCAATTTGCAAACCTGTTGGGACCAATCCGCGGGCCAGCCCGCATTTTTGCATAATTTATCTATTTGATCCATTCTGAATATAATCTCTTAAATTAACCAAAAATGACATAAATTTATGCAAAATTTGCATAGAATCAGTGCACAAATGTTCCACAGTTCCAACCCTAATACTTTAATACATAAAAACATGAAGTATATTAACTTGAACTTAGAGAAATCAGTGATAATAGATTCAAACTTGGACTATCTTGTTCTCAATCAGCCATTCAGCCTTGTAACCTCAAATTATATAAGTTATTTTTCAGCAAAAGCAACCCATATGAATCTATAAGGAAAAGAAACTTTTTCAGTCTTTAATATATAAAGGGAGAGAATAAAGAGATAGGAAGGCGAAAGCTGATAATCTTTAATGTTTATTTCACAATTCACACCAGACAGCAAACACCACATGTATTTAAAAGATAAGTCTAACAAATAGTTAAAAATTTATACCTCATTTTCTGAGTCTGGGAGATCCATCAGCTAAAACAAGCCACTAAATAAAGATAATGTTAAATTTAGATAAAGGAAACACTTTATAAAATAAAGATGTACAATTATACAAAGCTATTTTAATCTTATCTAAAAGAATAATAGCAGTGCTGCAGTAGTTCACTGGTTCAGGTTCCACAGTGATGAAAAGCAACACTGAATAGCTTGCAGTGCTGCCAATGCACAGAGTATGGCAATGGTGGGCAAGCAACACTCAATTTACTGCTAATATATAGTAATACCACACATATAACTAGGAAAATAACAAAGCCTAACTTAATTCCATACCCTCCTCCATCTAGATTCCTCATTCATGCACACTACATGCTGTATAGGCTGGGTTAACTCTCACACATACAACATATGACCCAATGTTCAAGCCTATCTTCATTATTATTATGCATTGTTCATGCTAAGTTTTACTTTTGTTAATATTAAAAAAAAATCATATGCATACCTACCATTGCCAGGCTGCCACTCTAACTGAGGTCTAAGAATCAGAATCTCCAATATCTTCTACATCCCTTATAAGAGCAGCATTTATTGGAATATCTTCATCTTCTTCCTCACATTCCTAACCTACAAATCAATAAACATATGATTCTTAAATTTCTAATAAACTACCTATCAATATGATGAAGTAATAATTTGTACTTGTGAAATTGAAAATCTTATGAGATGGTGTAAAACCATGAAGCCAACTATGTGTGCATAGGAGAGCTTGAACCTTTTGAAGGAAAAGGCGACTCCTATACTTGTTCAACACACGTCCTCCAATGCTAAAAGCATATTCAAAAGTTATAGTAGTTATAGGTACACTCATCAAATCATAAGCCATATTAGCTAAAATAAGCCACCTTATGCTATGATTTTTACACAATTTCAAGATATCCAAGTCTTTATAAGTGGAAAAATCAAGCTTTGGTATATCCAAATATGTCTCCAAATGAGATTTTGAACTTGTGATGATATCATCCTCATCATCTTCTGCCATAGAAACCTATACCTATTTACACATTTCATACAATAAAACAATTAAATAAACAATAAAGTTAGGACCTCAATAATGCTAAATAAGAAAATATAAGGTACAATATCATGTGAAAATTAAAAGTTACATCAGCATTAGAATTAGAACTCATAAGCATTGAAGAACTCTCAGAAGGTTGGCTTTGTTCAAATTGTGTATATGATGATATTAATGCATTCTTTACATATTCTTCATAAAGCATATGTAGACTATTCTTCACCACATTCAATTTCTCTCCAAAATTAATAGGATCAATTTTAGAATAGCAACACTTTAACATTGACAACTTCACTCGTGGATCAAGAATGACCGTCATTATAAGTAAAACATTGTATTCACCTAATACTTGTCAAATTTTTTCTTCATATGAAAAGCCATATCTTTCAACAACTTATCTTCTCCATTCAAAATTTTCAAGAGGAACAATTCAATTTTTCAAATTTGAGCAAAGTACAAGTTAGCAGTAGGATAATTTGAACCAGATATCAAATTTTTCATATTATAAAATGGCTTAAAAAATTCACATATTTTCTCTCCCCTACACTCCTCACTTGATGGACAATGTGTGTAATTTAAATTAAGACTTGCAAGCATAGAAGATGCACATTGATACTTCAAAACACTTTAAAGCATTACATAAGTGGAGTTCCATCTAGTGGGCACATCTAAGGATAAATATGTCGTAGTACTAAGATGAGTGTCTTTCAAAGCTTTTTCAAAAAAATTCATCCTAGCTTTCGATGCCTTGACATATTTAATGCTTTCTCTAATTTTTTTCAATAGCAATGGAAGCTACTTTCAAGCCTTCCTGAACAATCAAATTTAAAATGTGAGCGCAACATCTTATGTGAAAGAACTCACCCTCACAAAGTAAGGCATCTACTAAGCGAAGTCATTCTTTCACAATAGATTGCATGCTATCATTAGAGGAAGCATTATCTAGTGTCATAGAAAAGATTTTGTTTTGTATCCCCCACTCTTCTAAGATGTCCATTATCTTTCTAGCCAATTCAAATCCTGAATGTGGAGGTTTCATAGAATTAAAAGCAAGAATCTTACTAGCTAATTTCTATTCTAAATTAACATAATGAGCGGTTAAGCAAAGATACCCTTCATTAGCTCATGCAGTCCATAAATCACAAGTAAGACATATTTTATCATGAATTTTTATCAATTGTTCTTTCAATAATTTTTTATTTTTCAAATAAACTTTGCATACATCAGATGCAATGGTATGACGAGAAAAGAACTTCACCTTATGATTCAAGTACTTCCACACTTTTCTAGTCCTATCATATTCTACATATGAGAAGGGAAGATCATGCTTTATAATTTCCATAGACACTAATTCCTAAAAAACTTTTTGATTAATCTTTTTACTTTTCAATTTTCCTTCACAATCAATTATCATGTTTCCAATATCTTTTTGTTTTAAATCTCTTACCCCCTTATACTTGACTATATGACGTTTTAGGGTAGGGGTACCAAATCTACTACCACCAGCCATATACATTTAGCATAAGTTTTACCTTCCTCATCTATTCCATCTTTCTCAAAAAACTACCATGCCTTTGAAGTATTCTTCATAATCTTTTTAGACTGATGTTCACTAATTTCAGTGTCAAATTCACCCTCAATATTAGATTCATGTGTGCTTGGATTTGTATTTCGTTTAGAATTGGAACCTATATTCTCTTTAGAAGCCCCTGACCTATTTTCATTAATAGGATGCTCACTCCTAGAAGTCATGTCTAAACTAGTAAACCCCATAACAACTGCACATCAGCATAAATAAAATGCATAATCAAATGAATAACAAAAAGAAATTATAAATTTATTTTTTTATAGAGCAAACCAATATATAATAGAATCTACATAACCATTAACAAATCACCTTAATTCAGAATTACATAATATATATATAACAAATGACAAATGGCAGATTGATAACACTAAATAATTAAATTAAATAAACATCTGCAGAATTATTGAATTAATCCCAAGCAGTAAAATGGATAGACTTGAATTTTTGTAATGATATCAACTAACAAATTGAAATTCTCCTAAGAATATAATAGTGATAAAGCAAGCTACATACAATTTATTTAAGTGATGATTTTTTTTAAATCCTCCCCAATTAATTATCCAAGAAAAAAATTGTTAATTCTAAATTTTGAAGAACTTGAGAATTAGAACAGTTCCTTAGTTATTCCACAAACTAACTAAAACCTACAAATTGGCATATTCCATTCAGAAAACATAATGGACAATAGGACAGGAAGACTAAAATTAAGTGTTAGGATGAATGGCACATACTAGTTAAGTGAAGAAGATCAGTGAGAGACTTGTCAGGTAGTAGTGTGACGTCGCCGTCCTTTGATCTCCTCTGTTCATCGGTATCGTTAATCTCTTCACGACTCCGTTTTGCTACTTGCAATAGCGGTGATTGCTTACTCTATTGCGGTGGCAGGATAAGAAATCGTGAAACCCCAGCTGAGCCTAAGCGAGCGACTGAGATAGTGAGACTTGAGTGTCTGTGAGTGTTTCTGAATTCTGACTGTTTGATGATGTTTCTCAAATCTCATTAACTTAATTACTTAATTTTTGCTTTTCCCAAATTTTAAATTTTTAAGCTACCTGGCGCACATAGACTTAGACATTTACTTTATTTAACTCAATTACATAATTAATGTTCATAATAATATTGTCTGAACTGAATTATGGATAATGATTAATGGATTAATTATAAATTATTACTGCATTGGGCTAGCCGAATTATTGAATGAAAGGGCAGGCCAGCTGCATCAGCATTTGGGAGGTTGGGACTCATTTATTGGGCTGGAGTAGTATGCCTCTGTTCTGCAAAAATAAAAAAAGGTAGTCCACAAGCCGGTCCGTAAACCACATTGATCATGTTCGTTTAACCTATAGCCTACCAAACTTAGCCCGTTTTGACCCTTTTTTTCGGGACTTATTTTTAAATGGTTCAGTTCGTTAAAAACCCGTGATCTGGTCCATATGGCCCAAGGACCATAGGCCCATTAAGCTCCTCTAATTTTACTCGCATTTTATGTAAGCTTATGCAAGAAAGCTCGTGCTTTCCTGCGGGCTTAGCCCACCCCACCCTGCCTCACTCCGCCCCGTTTTGCCTCTCTACACTATACTCGCCCTCCTTCAACATTTAGGATTCCATAGCCTTAGGGGGCAAGTTCAATCCCCCCAACCACTCCCTTCCTAATTTAAAAATTTTTATATGCCAAAGAAAAATTATAATTTAATTATTATTGCTAATATATGATAAAAATATTATTTGAGATACAAATAAAAATATTTATGAATAATTTAATTATTACATTAATAAAATATCTCAATATATATATTAAATCAATTTCATATAAATAGCATATTAGTTCAAATTTTAAAACATGTCTTTGAATATAACATTTGTTGTGATATTTTTTTTTTTATCATTATTATGTATGAGAATTTTCAAATCCTATCTATTTTTAACTCTAGATAGTACAATATAAAATTAACCTTGAGTAGAAATTAGTTTAGGCAAATAAAGAGCAATATTTTGTAATAATTAACCTGGACTTTTATTTATAATTATTGTGTAAAATAATGTGATTAGAATTTGTCTTCTTTTAATTTTGAAAGGTCATGTTGATTGTGATAGGTTGAGAATCATTTTTGGTATAAATGTTTTTGTTCCAACATTTATTCTATTTAATATTCCTACTTCAATGACCTGATCAATTAATTGTGTGACAATTAATCTTGCACCATTTCCAATTATTTGTCTTTTATTTGACCTACGTTATTTAGCTTGTAGGGTGCCGGGTTTTATTCATACATCAATTATAAATATAATGACTAATATGTGTATATGCGTGTGTGTGTTTCTCTTTTTTTTTTTTTAAGAAATGCACCCCTAAATCATAAAAAATGAATAAAAAAGCACTATTGCATAGTCTATAATTGGAATAAAGTTAATCTCTTATTATTTTAATGATTCAAATATGAAGTTGAGTCCCCTATCAATACGCGCGCGTGCATACGAAGTTGAGTTTATAAAAAAAAGAAAAAGTCAAATAATGTAACAAAAATATAATAGTTAGGCTTCGTTTCACGTAACAAATAACTTATTAACTTGGTCAATAAGTTATAAGTTAGGGTTTAAGGTATTCTCACACTAACTTATAAGTTACTCCAGGTAACTTATAAGTTCTAATTTAATAAAGTTACCTAGAGTAGCTTATAACTTATAAGCTACTATTTTTTTAAATTCTTTCCAAATCTATCTTTATTCTTTTTATTAATTTACAATCTATATCTTTTGTAATATAAATTTAAGTAATTTTTAAAAAATATATTTAATTATATTTTAAGTAATTATAATTTTATAATAAATAATAAAATAAAAATTATATAAGTAAATAAATATATAAATTTATAAAATATAATTAATTAAATATTAAAAATTATACTTTTATTTTAAAATTTTTAATTATATTAATATAATTTAATTTTTAGAATTTAATTTTTAGATAAATATAAATTATTTTAATTATATATATTTCTATTAATATATCATTTTATATCATTTTACAATTTCAACAGCTAATTTTACGAAACACTTTAATTAATTTATTAACTATCAACTAATTTATTAACTATTAAGTAACTTATCAACTATCAGCTAACTTATTAACTAGTTACGTGAAACAGAACCTTAATTTAGTTAATATTTTTATCGTACATAGCTTTTCTTGTAAGAATTTTATTTATTTTTGAACTTCTATTGATTAAATTTTTTATTTTTATTCATGTAGTTCAATTTTAGTAACTTTAATTTTTAAATTATTTATTGAATTTTAATTTAATTGTTAGATATTTAATTTTATTAAAAATATGATTAGGCCATAGATGGTTTGATTTGTAATAATAATATTGAAATCCTTATTTTTAATAAATTGAAGATAGTTGAGTTTTTTAATTAGTCATTATTTATCATATTAGGGTAGATAGAAATTTTTAAAAAATTTTATTTTTCTTAAAGTATGAAAAGTTACTTACCTTCCTTTTTATTAGTAAGTTTACTTCTTATGTTATTTTTGGATATAAAGATAAAATTATTTTTATTAAATTTAATTAATGATAAATAAAATTTAGTAGTTTATATTATAATAATATTAAGAATATAATAGTTATTTTGTTAATACTTCTTATAAAATTCAAAGTTAAACTAAACAACGCATAAGAAAGTTATTTCTTAAGAAGTGTCATTTCCTTAGTAAAAATGATAATTTCTGACACCACATAATAACTTTTTATGAACACATATTAATTTGAGTTTAGGTTAACACACCAACTTATTTAAAAATTTAAATTAAATTTTTAAAAAATTTATTTGAGAAATAATTATTAATTTAATTATAAATAAATATATATAATAAAGATATAAGATTCTTATTTTAATAAAATAATAATTTAACATAATATTTTATTAATAATTAAAAATAATTTTCATGAAAAATAGTGAGTAATTAAATTTAATAAATAATTTAAAAACAACGCATAAAAAAGTTATTTCTTGAGAAGTATCATTTTATTTGTAAAGATGACAATCTCTAATATGACACAATAACTTTTTATGAACACATGTCAATTTGAGTTTAACTTGACACACCAACTTATTTAAAAAATTAAATTAAATTTTTAAAAAATTTATTTTAGAAATAATTGATAATTTAATTATAAATAAATATATATAATAAAGATATAAAATTCTTATTTTAATAAAATAATATTTTATTAATAATTAAAAATTATTTTCATGAAAAATAGTGAGTAATTAAATTTAATAAATAATTTTATAATATAAATTTTATTAATTAAAATTATTAAATGAATTAGATGGATGACTCATTTTAACATATCTAATAAATAAGTTGATTTGAACGATATGAATTGTTACCCTACTCCTTAATATCAATCAAATAATTTTAAATATTTTTTAAAAAATATTATATAAAAAATTATCTTTTAAAAAATTTAATTTTTCACAAAAATTTATTTTTTATACAAAAAAATAACTCTTTTGCATAGAGTGTATTACTAAACTCATGATGGGTAAACTTAATTAAAGTTTACTAATATGAGATTAGGTTCTTTTTCATACATAAAATTATTGATAATTTGTTCCATTATAGCCATCGTGTGCAATAGAATAATGTGAAGGAAGAAAAAAAATCTAAATTTCTTAATATGTAATTATATATTGTTAACTTCTTTGTATTTCAAATAAAGTAAAATGTACGTAATCTTAATTTTTTAAAATTTATTTATTTTTTAATGATTTGACATTAATATCTTGTTAAATTGTTAAAAATTTCTCATATTTCTACCTTAATTTTCACTTGTATACAGAAGAGTAGAATGTAAGATGTTTACCAAAACCCGTCCGTTCTGTCCAGCACAAATTTGAACTTTATTAATTAAAATATTACTTTGCAGTATAGTGTTTAAAATAAATTTAAGGATCCAACTTCAAAGAAAAGGGAACCCACTGTCATTTTCACGTTATTAAAAAACTAATTTCATTTTATTTTTAAATTAAATAAAATGAATTATTTTATTTGAAATAAATTATATAAAATATTATTTCATTTCACTTTAAGATAAATTCTTTTGTTCGGAACTCTTGTAAAATTTTTAAATATTTATATTTATAATATTATCTTTAAAGAGAATAAGAAAGAAAAAGAGAAATGACTGTCAATAATTTGAAAAATCAAGAATAAAATTATTTAATAAAAATATTATATTTAAAATAAAATGAATTCTTATCGTAATTTCATAACATTTTGAAAAAGCAATACTGTAAATAATAAAAATTTAAAAATTTAAATCTAAACATAATTTTTTTTAGTAAAATTCATCTCAAAATAAAATGAATGCTTGTTTTAAAATGGACCAAACATAGCCTATAATTTCTATTTTTGTTGGCACGAACTTGGTTTTCTTGGAAAACAAACTATAAGTAGTGCACAGGTGAAGGCCTTACATGAGCCCATACAAAGGAGAGTATTGACACTCGCGTGAGCCTTCTTTTAATGGGCCTACCACCCTGAAGAAGTGAGCTGCAGCTTTCACTGCTTATGTGGGCCTCATATCTCAGCCACAACTGTAAACTCCATTGGCATCAGAAATCGGCCTAACCTCTTGTTTGATTGGGAAGGAATTAGTTTTTTAGGCCGTGCGGTGGATGGATATCTATTTTTTTTCAATATAAAAAAAAGAATAATAAATATATAATAAAAAATTATAAAAATTAATAAATTTAATTTATTATACTAATTTTATGATTATATATTTAAATTTAAAAATAATAAATTATTAAAATATAATACAAGAGTTGAAAATTATAACATATAGTTAAGCCATTTGATTTAATTAATATTTTGATAATAAAAGATTATGTTATATTCATATTATTTAACGATATTCATATCTAAATTGTAATTAATAGTAGTGAATAAGAAAATACAAAATAAAATATGTAATTAAGAAGATAAAAGGAATAATAATAGTATGCAAATAGTAAAATAATTATATTTAATTTAAAATATACTACTTAAAAATTAATATAAATAAATATTGATAAATTTTAAATAAATAGAATTTATTTTAATTTATTAATATTTTTATTAAAAATTAAAATGTGTAATTATGTAATTTGATTCGTACTTTTCAAATTAAAATTTTAAGTTGTTTAAAATATTTTTATAATAAAATTAAATGAGTTATACTTTATATGCACACATATATGTATATTATTTGGTGATATTAGCATTTAAGTTATAATAATAGAAATAGACATGAAAGAGAAAAAATATAATGTAACAAATAAAAAGAAAAGAAATAATGTATGAGTTGTAAAGTAATTTAAAAGAAAAAATTATAATAAGTAAGTAATGAAAATAAATTAAAAATTTAAATTATTTAAAATAAAAATAATAAAAAATATATCATTTTGTGTCTATACGTTTTAATGATATTAACATATGAATTACAAATGACAATATTAAAAATAAAAAATAAGATGCAATAAAATTAAAAAAATTGATGTGATTCTAATATTAAATAATGCATGAGTTAAAAATATAATATATAGTCAAGTAAATTAATTTCTAAGTTAAAAAAGATGATAATAAAAAGTGAAATAGTGTGCAAATTATAAATTTTTGATAAAATATCAATTATATTTTATATATTTTAAAATATAACAAAATAATATTAAGATAATATATATTAATAATTTAAAAAATTATTTTAATTTTTAAATATTTTATTAAATAGTATAATTTTTAATTAATTATTTCAACTAGTAAATTTTTATTGAATTTTATAATTATTTGAAATATTTTTAAAAAATTTAATATATCATTTTATATTTATAATAATTTATAATATCAGTGTCTATGTCATAAGTAATATTAGTAAATATAAAAAAGTAAAATATACAATATGATTTAAATATATATACACATGTATTTAAAGAAGAGAGGTAATAAGTAAATTATATAATAATATAGGAGTTAAAATTATAAAATATAATATAATTCAACTAAATTAAAATTTTAATTTACTTAAATTGAAAATTATAATAACAAAAAGAATAATAGTGCGGAAGTTGTAAAATCATGATGAATCTCACTTATATTTTATATAATTTAAAATATAGCAAAATAACATCAAGATAATGTATATTAATAAATTTTAAATAAATAAATTTATTTTAATTTATAAAAATTTTACTAAATAATATAAAATATAATTAATTATTTCAAATAATAATATTTATTAAATTTTAAACTCATTTGAAATATTTCTTTAAAAAAATTTCAAATTTATCATTTTCTATACATAATACTTTATAATATTAGTGTTTAAGCAATAAACAATAGTAAGACATAAAAATGAAAAATATGCAATAATATATATATAAAGAAGAAGGACAATAAATGAATTATATAGTAATATAAGAATTAAAATTAAAAAATGCAATATATTTAAATTTAAAGGAGATACTAACAAAGTGAAATAGTGCATAAGTTATAAAATTTTGATAAAATCTCTATTAAATTTTATATAATTTAAAATATAACAAAATAAAAACAAGATATTATATATTAATAAATTTTAAATAAATAATTTTCATATTTTTAAAAATTTATTAAGTAATAGAATATGTAATTAATTATTTTAACAAAAATATATTATTAAATTTGATTTTTTAAAATATTTTATAAAAAATTTAAATTTATCATTTTGTATCTATAATATTTTGTAATATTAGGATTTATGTGATAAACAATAGTAATAGGCATAAAAATAAAAATATGTAATAGAATACAAATATATATATCTATAAAGAAGAGACATAATAAGTAAATTATACAATAATATAAGTGTTAAAATTAGAAAGTATAGTATAACTCAATTGAATTAAAATTTTATTTAATTAAAATAAAAATAAAACATATCATATTGTATGGACAATTTTTATTGATATTAGTATTTAAATCATTAATAATAGGATTGATAATATAAAAAGAAAAGAAGCAAAATATGTAATAGAGCAAATGAAAATAAAAGCATATAATTCTTATGTTAAGTAATATAAGAGTTAAAAATAAAATATATGATTAAATAATTCAATTAAAATAAAATTTTAATTTATTTAAATTATTTTATAATAAAAAATATATTATATTATATTATATTTATATTAATTAATGGTATTAACATTTGAATTATATATAATAGAAATGAAATTTTAAAAAATGTATATAAAAATATTTAAAAAAGTGAAGTAATGTAAGTTTACATCTTTGATAAAATATCAATTATTATATATTTAATTTTGAATATAGCACTAAAAATTTATATTAATAAAATAATGATAAATTTTAAATAAATAGATTTAATTTTAATTTTTCAATATTTTATTAAATAATAATATATGTGATTAATTATTTCCATTAGTATTTTCTATATTAAAATTTTAAATCATTTGAAATATTTTATAATGAAATTAAATATACCATGTGATTTCTATGTTACTTTATAATATTGGTATGTAAGTTATAAATAATGCTAATTCTCATGAAAAAAGAGAAAAAGGTCAATGTCCAATAAAATAAATTAATAAAAAGGACAAATCATAAATAAATTATAAATATTACAAGTGTTAAAAATAAAATATATAATTAGATTATAAATAATAAAAATGGGTATAAAATATAATAAAGTTGGTAAAAAATAATATATGAGTTATAAAATAATAAAGAAGTTAAAAATGAAATTAAAAAATAAACTTATAATTGAGTATATTAAAAAAAAGAGAAACAATATATGAAACGTAAAGTAATACAATAGTTAAAAAATATAATCTAAATTTATAAAATAAAAATAAGTACATAAAATAAAAAAAAATAAAGATACATAAACTTGCATAAGAGTTAAAAAAAGTTCATAAAATTTTACAAAAGGATAGCCAAATTACAATAAAAAAAAGTAGTTAGAAAAGAGATATTATTGAAAAAAAAAGAATAAAAAGTTTTGGAGGATTAAAATTTTATGTAAAGTTGACACTTGTTCCAAAAAATAAAAAAAAGGAGAAGAAAAAACTTATTTTAATAGTTAGATATTGATTATTTAATGATATTAATATCTAAATTGTAAAAAAATTGAAATGTAACAAAAAATTTAATTGGAGAGAAATAATTGGTGAGTTGTGAAGTAATAGAAAAGAGTTAAAAATATAATATATAATTGAATTAAATTATATTTTTAACTTATTTAAAATAATTTTGTAATTAAAATAATATATATATATATATATATATATATACTTATGAAATTAGTATATAAGTTATAAATAATATGAATAGATGTGAAAGAAAAAGAGAAGAGCATGCTACAACCCAAAAAAAAAGAAGAGAAATAAGTAAGTTGTAAAATAATATAAAAGTAAAAAAATAGAACATTTGTTTAAATAATTTAATTAAAATTAAATTTATAAATTAAAAAAATTCATAATTTAATATGAGTTATAAATAATATGAATAAATATAAAAAATTATAATACACAATAATATGTACATAATTTACTGGGTAATAAAATGAATAAAAAAAAGAAAACTATGTTATAATTTAAAAGTAATAAAAATAAGAAGAAAACTTAATTAAATTAAATATTTTACTTATTTAATATTTTTATAATAAAAATAAAATATATTATTAGCATTTAAAATATAATTAATAAAAATAAATATAAAAAATATGTAATAAGGTTATATATATATAATATACAGTGGAGTGATAGAATAAATAAAAAGAACTCAAGAAGAGAATTTATGTAAGAACTAAAAATTGACAAGTAATAAAATGAAAAAAGAAAAAAAAAAGAAAAATATTGGTTTGAGCTGAAAAATAAAAAAAAATTAGAAGAAGGAGAGTGTGACATGCGTTCTCTGGAGAAAAAAGGTGAAAAAAATTTTAAATTTTAATTAAAAAATATTTTTTTAAAATTTGAATGACTAAAAAATAAAATTGATAATTTAATATTTAATATTTCTTTCCTTTTTTTTTTTTTTCATTCAAACAAAATAAGAAAAAATGAAAAATTTCTTTATCCTTTACTTCCGTTCTCACTGACCAAAGAAAGCCGGAAAATCGCACAGCAGCTAAGCACTACACATTGAATCACCAAATAACTTTATCGGGTTCTACGCAGTTTCAATCATCCCCCATCCCCATGAGTGTGATCTCAGAGATCCTCATATCTCCGCAAACAGTAACAAATAGCTCCTCACAGGCTTTTTACAGGCCACCTTTTTTTCCTTATTCGTACATAGATAAATATAACAACATGCCGTCATTAATGCATGCATGCATGCATCCATCCATGCCCATGGATGATGACATCCCCCTCACCTTGGTAGGGTGCAGGCCTAAAATCACCATTCTGATAGCTTAAGCACAGTTGTTCTATCAATTAGGCTTGATTTAATTGCACGAGAAATAGGAGAGGAAAAAAAATATAAGAGAAAGAAACGAAAGAAGTAAGAAAAGAAAAGAGAGTTATTTTCTATATATGTATTTGATTCATAAGAAAATAGAAAAGAAATAAAATGAGAGAGAACTTATTTTTTTATTGTATTTTGTTGAAGAAAAAATGAAAAAGAAAAAATGTTTAATTTTATTTGAATGAAAATAAAATTGGTGAGAAATAAAATTTATTATAATAAAATAACTACAATATTCGTATTACATAAAATAAAAAATTAATTATATTATTAGTACATCAAACTCATTCAATACAATGAGTTTGTACTATTTTCTTCTTTGAACATAATAAAATAGATAATTATGTGATATTCCATTTTTTTCTTTTTTTTTATGTGATTCCTTTCCCTATTTCAATCAAACTCTCCGTTACTTTATAAATTGATTATTCATCCGTCCAAGTGGAGTAATAAAGACTAATAATGAATGAGAAGTTTTTAGTAAAATTTACATCTCTCCATTTCTTACCATAAGTTTTTCACCAAATTTGAAGAGATAAATGTATAGCTTTCATTTTAAAACTTATTTTTTTAATTGAAACTTACAATTTAAAATAAAAAAATTATTTGAAATTTACAAAATACATTTGTTAAGAAATGCATCAAATTCAAATCTAAAAAATTGAGAAAATTAGCATCATCTCATTCGAAATGGTTTCATTAAAAATACTTGAATAAAAATAATTTTTTCTAACCAAATGTGTAAAAAAAAGAGAAAACCATCTATTTATTTTTCTTTTTTTTTTTATCAATTCCAACCAAATGCCTTGTATAAATTAATGTATAGTTAGTTTATTGATTTAATTGATATTTGTTTAATTACATAACAAATTCTCTTTTCTTTTTTGTCTGATTAATCCAAACCAAATTCACTTTTCCATTTTTTCAATCGTGTTCCACTGCCAGCATATTCGAACATGTTAGATTACAGAACGTAGCATTGACATATTGCCAATTAATCATTGGTTTTGATAAAGTGCTTAATTTGTTACAAACAAATGACCAAAACTATAATAATCTAATATTAAAGTGACTTTAAAATCTATAATACACGTTACACTAGATAAACAAATAAATAAAGCCATAACATTTTAAGCAATGTATCCTCCCACAACATCATTATTGCGGCACAAAGAATATTTACCATTTCTAGAACCTATGTAACCAGGTAAGCAACCATTAAAGCGTTCAATTACCTAAACCTCATCAACAAAACACATACCAAACTATATATGAACGTCAAGTGCTAGTTGGTACTTGGTAGTAAAGATTTATGATCCACTGGCTATTATATTTCTATTACCGATCATATTTCATAAAGGCTTATAAGATAATTGATGATTATTAAATATTTAATCATATTCAATATAATGTTTTAAGAAACTTGTTTAATATATATATTGATAGCATAATTAATTTTTAAAATATTTGTTTATCTAAAATTTATTACTGATGCTAATTATTATATATAATTTATATGAAAATTATTTTTATTATTCAAGAAAATAAAAAAAAGAGAAATTTTTTTTAGTAACTCTAGAATTAAACTAAGAACGATAACAATAAGGAAAAAAAGATTAATATAGATTCAAATCTTATAATCTCAATTAAAATAAAATTGTAATATATCTGATGATAATTATTATATATAATTTATACGAAAATTATTTTTAATATTTAATAAATTAAAAAAATTAAAAATCGACAGATTTTTTTAGTAACTCTAGAATGAAACTAAAAATGATAAAAAGAAAAAGAAAATATAATATTAACATTGATTGTTTTTTGGAAAAATGTTGTAGTTCAAAAAAAAAATCACACTTTGAACGGAAGTTCTCCCCGAGGGCAGATATATTTACTGTTGGGGCCCATCTGTATTTTCTGCTCTATTTTTTTTTTCTTCCTTTGTTTTCTTCTGGCATTCAAACAGGAGAAATTGTGAATTTCTGTCCTATTCTCTGCTTGGTGTTTTCTTTTCCCCCTGTTTTATATGCATCCAAACGGGGGTTAATATATAATAAGTATCTGCCAATTATGTCTCTATATATTTTTTAGTTCGCCCGCAGGCAGCAGATTACTTTATGAAAAAAGTTACGGTATAATATTAATATATTATTATATTGTTATATAATATATTAAATTTAATTAAAAAATTAATATATAATCAAATATAGTAATTTACTAATTCACCACTATATTAATAATATATGAAAATTTCCCCCTTATTTCGTTAAGGCTGTAGTATTATACAGAGTTAAGAATGTAACTGTTCCTAAAAGCGCTCAGCTGCAAACTCTATCGAGAAAGACAGGAGTGCACCACATCAATCACATCTTTTCTACAAAGAAATTAATCATCACCAGAATTGTTCCATATTGCCGCAAATCATTTTTTTTTGCCGCAGAGTAGACATGTAAAACGAATTTTGTGACCGCGGGTAATGTGGACAGCTCACAATTACGAATTAATGTGGGCAAGCTTGTATGAAACTCTTATTTGATGCGGGCTTATGCGAACAAGGCCAGGCGAATAAATACCCGCACGATCAAGCCTGTACGGTTGTGGGCTTGCCTGTAAGCAAAAAATTATTATTTTTTAATTATTTTTTTCTTTATATTTAGACTTAATATATATTAAAAAAAATTCAATTCAATTACTTCCTAATAAATTTAATCTAATTTTTATACTCTAATTCAATTTTTTTACCTAAATAATTTAATAAAAATTAAAATATTAAAATATAATTTATACATTATAAAATAAAATAATTAATAAAAATATTAAAAAAATATGGGCTACTCGCGGATAAGCCCACATCGCATGTGGTGCGGTGCGGGCAACCTAAAAGGAAGCCCGCATTATGTGAGCAAGCTTGTGTGGGCCCGCCCGGCCCTGCCCCGCCCGTTTTACATATCTACTGTGGAGATTACCAGGGTAACTTGTACCCTCTACACCAGGTTTCTTTATTAATGTCTTAATATGTAATTATAAAGTTAAATAAAAAATGTTCAAAATAATAAAATATAGAAAAATATGATGAAAAAACTAGAAAATTCTAAGCTAAAGTTGGTTTCATGTTATTTATAAATATAGGTTTTATGTACTCAAATAAAGTAGAGATTCTACATAGAAGACTCTCAAATATTCATGATTTTCATCAATTTGCAATAGCACTAACTCAACAATGGCTTCTTCCTTTTATAGGAACAACACCAAGATCGAAAATTTTGAGGAGTACAGATTGAAATTGACTAGTTGGCGCCAAGCATCATTCCCAACCAAGAAAAACTGCTATAATTATTAACGTTGAATTATTGATGTATTCTTTACTTTATTTTTTTTAAGGCAATGCTTGGTTATGGTAGAAAATAGAAGAGAAAGAAAATAAAGCAGAAGTTATTTTCCCTACCTTTGCTTGGTTGCAGGAGAAAATAGAGGGGAGAGAAAACAGAGGAGAAAATATTGTATTTAATTGTGAGAGAAAATAGGAATTTGTAAGATATAAAGGAATTTAATTTTTTTTACCTCCTTTGAATGTAAATTTAGGAAATGTTAGGAAATTAATATCAACCTTATTTTATAAGTAAAATTTAGATTAATATTTTTTAATATAAATTGATGTGTTTAATTTTCTTTATATCATTAAAATGTAAAATTTAGTAAATAATATAAATTTTTTACAAACCCACTTTTTAAGAAAATGTAGGTCTTTTTCAACATTATTAATACTTCAAACTTGCTTAAAATTAATATCAACCCACGTATTAAGTAAATAATATAATATAATTTTCATTTTACATAAGGTAAAGTCTATATTATGTAACTTTTATTTTCTTATTTACTAGGCATCTTAATTTACAAAAATACAACAAAATAATAGAAGCAAACCAACATTAAATTCAACAAAATACGTTAGAGAATCCATATTAAGAAGATAATTAGACATAACTGAGATTTACACATTCCTTCATTTTTTATCACATAATTGAAGGAACATGAAATTTATGTATTTTGAAATTGTTACCTAAGTTGTCCAAAATTAACTGGGATAAAAATAGTCTAAATTTAATTCTATAACTATATCAGTACCTTAATTTTAGGAACCTAATTATAAAAATATGAGAAAACTAAATTCAATTCTATAACTGTAGGAATTTCGCCCAACAAGTGCTACATCCATGAAAAAATACTTCTTATACAAATCAAATACAACTCCTAATGGGAACAATAATGATAACAGTATCCAAGTTTACTCAGTAAAATTGTTAACATAGATAGGGGTTTCGTGAATACAGAGAACTTACACTCCAAAACCTGTCATCCTATGCCAAAATAACACAACCTATTTAGTCGACCTGTTTAGAACTATTGTCACGATTTAGATACATCAAATAAAGCTTAACAACAGTACACAATTTTCTAGCACATAATACAAAATGGTAAAGTAACATAGTGCTCAAGTGGTAATATAGATAGATAATCAAGGTTACAGTTATCCAATCTACAGGTGCCTTTATATTTTATGCTACACATTATGAAATATGAGGTTTACAGTTAATCCATATCCTTTGCAACGAACTTGGTCTTCATAACTTTTCTGCGCAACTTGTTGTCAGCATTTACCTATCAATCAAAAGAACAACACAATCATGCAAACACAACAAAGGTTATAATTGCAAATATGGTCATAGTTGTATCCATATTGAAGATACCTAGTTCTATATAATTTTCACTAAACAAACACCTGACTAATCATTACTCCTTAACTTCAAATATCACAACAAGGATGAGACATAAGCACAATTATTAATAAGAAATAGAAGAGACATACATACCTCCAAAGGTGGATATCAAATGTGCAAGCACTTCAAAACAAACTTGCCTCATGCATATTTTCGTATACGATATTCTCATGCATCTCTTCTGGTACGCCAAAAAATTATTGTTTTGCATCCTTGTTTAAGCATAAGAAGCGATAGCACTGGGTTTGAAGTTCTGGCATCACTCCTATGTTCTCTAGCTCACTTCAAACATCCACAGAGGTATAATGTTAAGGTTTGCTCTTTTGCATAATGGTAAGACCTTCCTTGGCTATTTGAACTTGTTCTTTAGCCAATTCAACTCCTTCCCACATCACCTCAGTTAAGTTATTTATTCCCAAGTGCATTTTCTCGTATCCACTCTTAATCATATCAACCATTGCAGCTTTCCTTTTAGTACCTTTAGAAGATGTTGTTCCCTGTGAATAATTTCCATGTGATGGAGTTAAACCTCCACCTATAGGATTGTAGGTGTCCATGTTGTCAGCAAAGCTTGGACCTTCAGTTCCCTAACGGAGGTCGGATTCTGACATGCCATCAAAAGAATCATTTAGATAGAAATTTCCCCCTCCCATCGTTGCACTTTATCCCTTGTACTTTCAGCATTTGCACCAGTCATTCTATCTCTGCTAAATAGATCCAGCAATTTGTCATAGTTGCGTATTGGGGTTCTTCGCCATTTTTATGCTTCAGGTTTCTCCTGTATGTTGCAACCATAATTAGTCAATCAAATGATGATATACAAGGAATAATTTAAAACTATTTGCCTATTATGAATATACATAATAAGTGCAATATTTCATTATTATCTTGTTTTATTTTACTTGCATATTCACCTTTATGATTTCCTTCCACACCTCAGGTTCTACTTCAAACAATCGAGAAGTGGGATTCCACCCCACTCCACTCCACATGTGAAACAGATCATAGCATTCATTGAAAGTTGCTTTCAACATTTTCATTCTATTTTTAATGCGTTGTCTTTGCAAGAATGGTCCTATTGTGCCTTTCAATGTGTTCACACAGTAACATAGGCATAAGAGGCGAATGTCCCATCCGGCCTATTTCTCTTATAAACTTCTTCAATCAATGCATCTAATAATATAGTATCCATGTTCAGTGTCCATCGCAAGTTATCTTTGGAAGAATTCCCTCCTTTCTCCATTCTCCTATTCTTGGACATGATTACGCTTGCAAGTTGTCACACATCAAAATATCAGTACATTGTCTACAAGTGCGAAAGTGATAAGCAAGTAAAATGGCAAGTTATCCACATATGTAATCAATAAACAAAATCACCCAAAGCTTTAAGTATAATCATGTCCATACAACAAGACATAGGATGCCTAAATATTATGTAACTTACAAATAATTGTAACGTAATACCAACACACAAAAGGAGAATAAAATGATAACACATCAATAGACAAATGCTTGAACAACTCCAAGATTCTCATAATATAATAGATTACATAATATTCAGTTGTTTACAGAATAGCTAATCATAGCACATTATCATTATAATCATTCCACATTTGATTTGCTATGCTTTCTTTCAAAATGAGTCCTTGTCTATAATCTTCCTCCGAGCTTCATGCATCATGGTCTCCACTGTCATTCGTAACACTATAGAGTATCTCACGGTCAACTTCGTCAAGTAGACGCTCATTGGGATCTACATCCATGAAAAAATTGTGCAATATGCAACAAGCAACAGTAATGTCAAACATGGTCTCCAATGAGTAATGCGGCTCAGTGTCGCTGGCTATAATCGGGAACCTTTTCTTCAGAACTCCAAATATTCTTTCAATGACATTTCTTAGTGAAGCATGTCGTAGATTAAACAATTCTTTTGCATTTTCGAGACCACATGTGGAATACTCTTTTAGGTGGTAATGTGTGCCTCTATACGGTGTGAGCATGCTACTTTTCAGTGGATGTCCTACATCTCCTAGGTAATATTTGCCTAGCTAAAGTTGAATTTTAAAATCAGATGTAATATACCATAAATTACTATATATATTTGTTAGATACAATTTAAGGTATATACTTCTAACCTTAACAAGATCATGAAATGGACTTACCTAAAGGAATCCTAAGTCTATCTCCTCTCTTACTTAATGCATGCTTCAAAATTCTGAAGTTAGATGCAGTCCCTTCCTAACCAGCCAGTACATAATTGAATCTCATATCAAATGTACAAGACACCAAGACATTTTAAGTTAGGAAATCTTTCCTTCCTTGAAAGCGAGGGGCATCTCTATTTAGCACTTTTACCCGTACATGCGTCCCATTTATAACTCCAACACAATCCTGTATTTTTTAGGTTACAATATAATTTATGAAGTGAAATCCAAAGACACTCTAAAAGCTCTACTATTAATCAAAATTTTGATCTTTTTTGCAATGTTATCTTACCTTGAAATATAGATAGAATCTTGTACTGTTAAGGATTTGTTGAGGAATTTCTGATCCTGAAGGTTGCACGAGGTACTCACCCTCCAGTGATACAATAGCTCGTAGAACATTATGAAAATGACGACTTGTTATTTCCCTCGAACGATGGAAAAAAAGGACAACTCTATGCTTGACATTATGCCCTAAAATATGAAAAAACTTAACAACTTGCTCTTCTACTGTAGTGTGTATAGAATCCCTTACCTGGCCCATTCCTCTTAATTTCTCGCATAATTTAAGGAATGCACGAGAATTCATACGAATCACATCACGTCATTGATCAGTTGCTAGTAGATTTTGCATTAGTTGCTATCGGATTTCATCTCTTTCACTTCCCATTTTTAACATAGGTGCATGAATAAGAGTAGCTTGCAAGGTTAGTAGATGCATAGCATGCACAATGATGCACATTAGTTGGACAATACATATTTGCCATTGCATTGCCATTGCTCTAGTGCATCTATATTAAGCAACTGCTTTAATTCACATTGCTTATCAAATATGTCATCATTTTCCTCTTCCATTACTAATCCTCTAGGCAATGGAGACGAGCCAAGTTTTCACATAAATCCCATTAGGTAATTGAGGAAGTTAAGAAAAATAGCTAATTACCATTTACCACTAATTACCAGAAGTGGAAATAACATCGTTCTTTCCATATGCTTCAATCATGCAACAAACAGGACAATATCCAAGCAAAATTTCATGCAGTGTATCAATAAGGTAAAGTGAAATAGCTTACAAAATACCAATGAAGTGTCCGCAACTACTAACCTAGCTGGGAGAATGGCAAGCTACTACTGCTTCTAATAAGTCAAGCTGCAATAACAGAATACCATGGTTAAGGGTAAGCCAGTTAACATTTAAAAAATTGTAATAATTCATAGCATGCATCCTCAAGCACTGGGAATAAAACCTATGGAATTTTACATACCTCTTTTATTATCTAATGCTCAATATTAATATGCATAATTAGTTTAGAAAATTCTATTTTTAGTTGTTCAACATTTGCTT
This sequence comes from Sindora glabra, assembly GCA_020226215.1. Taxonomy (NCBI): domain Eukaryota; kingdom Viridiplantae; phylum Streptophyta; class Magnoliopsida; order Fabales; family Fabaceae; genus Sindora; species Sindora glabra. The sequence continues at coordinate 3,776,020 of CM035236.1, forward strand.
GGTTAGTGGAAATACGATGACTCCATTTTTTAAATCTTGTTAGTTAAAGCTCACAGTCCCATTCTTTGGTTAATAGAAATAATTGACTTTTGTTTGGAATTCTCACCAGAGTTAAAATGTATTTTTAAATTTAAATTCAGATAATAAATAAACTGTAATTAATTGGCATTTAAGAATCAATTGTTTAGCTATAACAAGAAATAACAAAACAAAATTAGGACATGACAAGAAAAAAAAGGGCATAACACACTAAAATTTTTAGTAATTTCTTATTGTCTATTGTTTACAAGTATAAATAAATTCAAATTATTATTTATTTGTTGCTTATTGGTTACAACATAAAGTATTTACATCCATCAATTATCCTAATACATGTTAATTTCTTACAAGTTTTTCAAAAAATATAATTTTTACAATTAAGGATTTTTTTCCTATTACTTGTCCCTAAAAAAAAAGACTGGATCGGTCGGTCAGGTCAGGTCAGACCTGCAAACCGGGTCAGGTACAGATCCAATTTGGATCTGACTGACCCGACTAGTAGATTGGCAGCTGCCCAGAAAGCTCCGGCCGATCAGATCTTGCTTCATCCCAACCAGAGACACAATTTACTTGCTCTAACTGGGAATTGCAGCTGGCGAAGACGAAACAGCAACAGCAATCGGGAGACAAAATTGCAACAGCAACCGGAAGATGAAACTACAGCTGGAGGGCAGGGACAGCACCGCGAAGACAAAACTGCAACAACAACCGGATGGCAAGCTCAGCGGACAGAACTACAACACAGTTTTTCGTCCGGGAGGACACGAAATAGCAAACCAGGCGAGCTCAGCTCTGCGAAGGAGAAGACACGGGTAGGAAACGCACATGCAATTTGGTAAAGTCTTCACTATGCATTCTTTCATCCATTTTTCACTGCAAAACAATGGTGAGAATTTTTCGATGGGACCCACATATGTTTTCAATCCTATTATTACCTCTCCTCTATTTTCTCTTCTGATCCAAGCAGGAGAAATAAAAAAAATTTCTATACTATTCACTAATTTTTTTAATCTCTCCTCAGACTCACCTGAAACAAGCATAGGGTAAGTTGAATCTTCCTTGAATTTAAATAGGACCAACAAACTTTACAATCTTCTCCTCTCATTACTATACATTTAACACAATAAATCTGTAAAGGATGCGCATGGGATGGTGATGGTTCAGCTGTGTCATCTCTGATATATGTATAAATAAACCAAAAAAGAGGAAGGGGGGAAAATTAGTCAACCGGCAAAACTCGAAATGTTAAACATTGGCGAGACTTTGTGGAAGAGAAGGAGGTTTTCGAAAGTATTGTGATCACATTAGCTAAAATAAAATGCACAGCACAAGCCAAAATCAGAATGAAATGAAATTTAGTAAAGGACAAAGGTGGTAAGCAGTAGCAGTAAGAGGCAAGTCTGTTCGCTGACTTAAATACTTATCGGTCTGAGTAGTCAAATCATCAAAAGTGAGCTTTTCTTTTTCCCCATTTGATATATTTTTATATATTATATGAAGATATGATATGATGATGCTACAATGGATAGTGAGCGGCTGGGATGGGAGGCAAGCGAAGCGAGTAACGGAGCCCTACCTCTCTGTCTGAAATGGAGTTGCTGGGAAATTGAGGAAATATTTCTGTGAATATGAAGAAAGGCTTTTGATAGGTAAGACTGAACCACAAGACAACACTCTCTTTAACTGTTGAAAACAACAGGTGAGTGTGTGTGTGAAAGCTACATCACCCATGCACACGTCCCTTTCTCTGCTGCGGCCCCCTCTCTCTGTACAACCAAAAACATCGGGAACGCCAACTGCACCTCTTTCTAATTTAGCCTTTTTTTTCCTGAGATATTTGTTTTAAAAGACTTTTATTTTTTATATAGAAATAAAGAAATAATAGATATCTATTTTATGATTAAAAAATTTCAAATATTAAAGTATGATAACAGGGAAGAGAAACTTTTTTTTTTAAAAAAAAATTCTCTATCAAATTTATTATATTCAATATTAAATATATAAATTATTTTTTATTATTTTAATAATTTATAATTGTATTGTTACAAGATACGTGTCCCGCCATAATAAAGGGAACCTTAGTCTTCATAACGCAGTCAGGTATTCTTGTATCTCCCTCAGTTTAATTCAAAATAAATATAACAAGTTTTAGAAAGATGGAATCAGTTTTAAGCAGGGTAATATTACAATTTATACATTGGTGTTTTTCCTCCTTTTCACTTATTTTATATCTATTAGTGTTAAAATTTATTTATATATATATTTTCATTTGTTGACACTATTTACTTAAACTATTTTTATCATTTGAAATTTAATAAAAAATTTAGGTACATCACATGTGAATTTTTATTTTTTAAATTTTGATTCAATTTGAAAAACTAATTTACCCTAAAAATTTCTAATTCTATTGGTTTATGTGAGTGTCAAATTATGTTAAAATTTGAAAAAATACTCATAACATGTAATATGTATGAATTTTCCATTAAATTTTAGACCAAAATAATTTAAATGAAAAAAATTGTTAAAAAGCATTATATGATTGAATTTTAATACTTGAAATCAAACTTACAAATAAATTAAGTGAACCAAGAGGGGAAAAAAAAACAACTTTATAGTGTAATTTTCTAACAAAATATGTGTATACATGAGACTTGAATAGTTAAGAAAGAGTATGTTATCTATGCTAGTAATTCTACTTCCATCCGCTACTCTTTGTTAAAACCGTTTTTATTAACAATGTTACTCTTATTCATTTGATATATTCATTCTTACTTAACTAGATATACAATTACTTACAAGTCTAGAGTGAGCCCTTCATTCCATACTCGAGTGAAACTAAAAGCCTCACCCTGCGTGGTTACCGGTCAAATGAGGATGGGTGTGCTACATGCATACACGCATGTAGATATGCTTGCATACATGCCAATCATTGTATAGACAAGGAAAATACACAGAAGGAGGAGAAGGTTCCTGTGCCTTTCCCCTTCTATATCAAGTAGAGCAACCCCTCACACTCTTTATCTGCCGATCTGCACCTTTCTTTCACAACTCAAAATCAGCAGAAGCATATCCAAGGTGGTGGTTAAGCTGTCAATTTATCAATCAATCAATCAATCGTCAATCAAAGTTGTTATAAGAGGAGAAAAAGGGGCTTCAGAAGATGTCATCGTCTTCTACTACCTTATCGCTAGACCACCTCATTCCTTCCGAACAGCTTTGTTATGTTCACTGTAACATTTGTGACACCGTCCTTGTTGTATGTCTATTTTCTCGCTCCCCAATATATACTTGACTTGTTCATCAACACTCTAGGAATCTAGCGTTTTCCGTCCGCAAATATATCCATGGCCTTTATGCTAGCCCTCTTTTTGTTTCTTCCTTTTCCTCCTCGTTTTTAGTTTTTACTAATTTAATTTACTTTCTCTTTGTTCCCCTTTTTTTCCTTTCAGGTAAGTGTTCCTTACTCTAGCTTGTTCAAAACTGTGACTGTCCGATGCGGCCACTGCACAAACCTCCTGCCGGTGAACATAAGTGGATTGCTTCTGCCATCGGCGAATCAATTTCATTTGGGTCACTCTTTCTTCTCTCCGTCCCATAATCTTCTGGTATTCACGTGTATATGTCACTTTGTATTGTTTTTCTCTTTCAACTTGTTTGGTAAATGTATGCAAAGACAGCAAGCTACAAAGATTTCTTGCGCACTGTAACAGCTTGTGTTATTAAAGAAAGCTTGTGAGAAGAAAAGACCTGATATTGAACTTAAGGTTGATGATTTTGCAGGAAGAGATTCCAAACATGTCCCCAAATCTACTAGCAAACCAGACTAACTCATCAGATGATATCTCCATGCCTTCTAGGACAGCAGTTGATAGACTTCCACGGCCACCGGTGATAAATAGACGTGAGATTTTATTTCTTCTCTCTATATATGGCTCTTTGGTATGAATGATATACACTGAGTTTGCTCTTGATGAAAGCGATGGCAACTTTTCTAGTTCATTCCTGGTTTTTTCTAGCTCAAAGCAATAAATGATTTCTCTATAAGTGCTAAATCTACTGTACTTACACATCTAAGGAACAAGATCCTACCATTGCGTTTTGAGGCAGTATTGATATTCTTGAAAGAATTTGGTCCATATGTCAGGGAAGGGAACGAAAGGGATGGGGCATCATTAACCAAACCTTATGTTTCTTAGTCTATAGTATCTGTATGTACCAGAATGGAGACAAATTAAAGTCCTGACTTACAGTAATAGCTTCATTATATATAGTTAATGGTACTATTATACGAAAGATACCAGTTAACTATATTCTAGGGCTTTGCGCCTTTTGTCCAAATCCAATTTCTCATGACTGCTTCTTTACAAAAGTTTTCTTTTCATCTCAGCTGTTTGAGTATATATTTTGGGGAAACAGAGTGGGAGGAAATAGGTGGATGGTAGAGAATGATACAAGTCATAAGATTGCAATACACAAAAAGGAATTTAAATCATGAGATATTGTCAGCAAAGATTAGCAACTCAAATAAACAGGGAATTGGAACTAAAAGTCAAGGGAAGTAATGTTAATTTGTGTTAATTAATCGGAATCATGTTTGAATTTTGTGTGTTTACCATTGTCCAGCTCCTGAGAAGAGACAGAGAGTACCCTCCGCCTACAACCGCTTCATTAAGTGAGTATTTATGGATAAAAATCATTCACATGTCTCACGCTCTCTTGCATCATGCTGCTAAAACTGATATAACCATTTCTGCAGGGACGAGATCCAACGCATCAAATCTGTGAATCCCGATATAACCCATAGAGAAGCGTTCAGCGCAGCTGCCAAGAATGTATCATCCCATGAATCATTTGAAAAAAAAAATTCCTAGGGTTTTAAATTCGACATTTCGACTTTACCAAACTAGGGTTTCAAATATTTTATGTACAAAAACAAATCAAATAATCCTGCGGTTATGTGGCTCATCAGATGTGTGACATGGTGGTTTTGTTTGTGTGTCAGTGGGCCCATTTCCCTCACATCCACTATGGTCTTATGCCCGATCAGACCGTGAAGACGGCAAATGTGCGCCAGCAGGTAACTTATGATGCATCCTCTTCTCTTCTCTTTTGAAATTGATGCAGGCACAAATGCATTTGCTTGACTTTTGATATGTCTTTTGTGCAGCAAGGAGGGGACGTTCGCATGAAAGGGGGGTCTTTTGCTTTCGCTAATGTTGGTGTTTCTCCTCACTAACGGAGCAGCTAGTAGTATATGCACGTGTCTTGGCGTACGTACGTGTTTCTAGTAAATGAAGAGGAAAAGTTTTCCAAGCCCGTCAGCCTCTCAATCTCGGGGAACTGTATTTTCATAACTCGCTTATGTAAACGTCTGAAGCCGAAGGTCGTCAATTTGATGGCCAAAATTAATTGTCTACTATCATTAATTATCAGTACTCTTGGTTCCTAGCTTTGGATACCTTAATTTCTATTTTCTTGAATTTTTTTCTATATATTATTGCTATACACCACTACAGAAATGATAAATACTATTTAATAAGTTAAGACATCATTTATAAACTAACGAATATATGAGCAACATCATATGTTAAATTATTAGATGTTGGTTCAAGAATCTATTAAAATAGATGCATATTTGATTTGATTGATGATTTCTCGTTAATAAGTGATATATTTGGAGAGTTTTTTTTTTTTTTTTTCACATGAGATCTCCAAATTGTTCAGTACATATAACTCCCTAGAATCTTCTGATTTTCTGCTTAAATAATCTAAAACCTTCTAATTTTTATCATTAATATCTAACTCTCACATTTTCTAAATGATTCTAACTAAGATATTATCTTTTCATATAAAAATTTGCAACTTAATCAAATGATACTTTAAATTTTTGTAGATTATCGAATTAGTTTTTCAACACTTCTCCTTAATTTAAAAAAAATCCAAAATGTGACCCTTTTTTAGCCCAAAGAAAAAAAGACCTAAATATTTCTCTTCATACTTTGTAACTCTCTTTGCACAAAAACTTCTGCGATGGATTTGCCGGTGAACAACTTTGGCTTCCCAATGAATTTTTCTTGATTGTCTTCATTGTTGAAGACTCTTCAATCTTCTTCACATGTTATGACTTTACTCTTGTTATTTCTTCTTGTTTTCAACTATTGTATCTTCTTCTTTTTTCTTCTTGTTGCTCTTCATTTTAGAAGAGCCTTGAGTCTTTACAAAATACTTGTTTTACAATCTTGATTTGTTATTTTGCTTGCATGAACAGTATCTTGAAATAAATCTTCTCCAATGCCATTGTTAGAAACTACAAATACAATGAATTCTTGTTTACAAGCATTGGTATATTTGGGGAGTCTTATTTTCACATAAAATCTCCAAATTACTGAGTACATAGTTGAGTACATAAAGCTCTCTATTTATAAGTAACATAAAAACTACTCATAAGACTTGGAACCTTTTGATTTTCTATCACTAATTTCTAGTTCTCATATTTTCTAGATAATTTTAACTAAAATATTATCCTTTTCATATAGAAATTTACAATTTAATTAAATAACACTTTAAAATTTTTTAGATTATTTTTAGTTTTTCAACATAATTGAGATAAAAAAAATTAATAATGTTAGTTCTAGTACAAGAAAATTGACATGTTAAATACCTAAAAAATATTGATATAAGAAATCAGTTTTATAACCAATATGGAAAATTATTATAACCGATGTGAAAACAATATATGACATCAATTTTAGTTTAATAATTAACATGATTATTTATATACGATGTCAATTCTTCAATTGTTATTGAAAGTTGATGTTATGACCCGAACCTGGTCATGACCCGCGTGAATCTTGATACTTGATATCCATTAGCCTCACCACTAATTTCACTAGTTCTATCCAATGAAAATTTTTCTACTTCCATGAGAACTTAAAATTTACTATAGATTCTTACAATAAAAAAAGAGTTTTCCCTATTTTTTGAACCTTTTTGAGAGCGCACGCCCTAAAATATATTACTTGTATTTATCACAGATTCAATAGATACAACAATACTTAGAATACACATATAGCACATTACATCCAAATATATACACAGATAAATAATTTAACACATCAAATATGGAATTAACATAACCCTTATATATATACATATATATTTCTCAGCCCTAATCTAACTATCAGAACTTATGTTAGGTCGTCTTTGATTCTACATAGATGTAGTAAAGCTTAAAAGCATTTATTTTAGCTTGAAAATATTGAAAAATAAATAGAATAAGTTACGAGGACTTAGTAAGTATATATCTACCACTACTAAATCTCGATTCAATTATATATTAAGAGTTGAAATGCAGATTAAGCATTTGACATAAAAGTAAATGTAATCTATACTATCTGAGTTTCTGAGATATACAGAATCAAGCCTTAGATTGAGTATTCACCTACACATAACTTAGATTTTTATAATTCTCATCACAAGTCGTAATATTTCAACCATTCATTGGTACACAATATTATCATCATATCACACCCACTTATTTTGGATAGTTATCACATTCACAAATAACCAGCAAAGCTTCATCACATCCAATCATCACAATTACATCAATCAGAGATAATTAATCACAAATGAGCTTTCATGTCACATTGTAATATATATCAATTATAATGAAAATGCATACATTTACCTTTTGTCTCCCAGTCCAGCCTTCTATTCTACTCTTCTTTCTATCCTTATTTCTCATGTGCCAACCTTATACCTTACCCACCTTTTTACTAGAAATTTTTTATCTGATTTTCATATCATTGCCCTTATCACAATTCTGATTTCAAATGCCACTCGTGGCATAATTCACATCATAACATGTGCAATAAAGCTCAGGTTTACAATTGCAAGATTTAATGCAATATCAATGCAAGGCAATCATTGTATCTGCACAGGGTAAATCAAAATATGTAAAATAATATATATAGTAGCACCATGCCCTCTTATATGGCCACAATATTCATTTGTAGTCCAATGTAAATTGCACTACACTTTTTAGCATACTAATATCAACATAAGTTCAATCACATTACAAATATAATTTATCTTTGCATTTCAATCACAATTAATTGATAATCAGTAGTAATCATCACTATGCCTTGCAAGGTAAACATGACCACATGATTGTATAGACATTGATAACACTGATCCATTCTTAGGGGTTTCGAAGCAACAATATTCATTTGTTCCTATTTTCCTCTTATTATCACCATTTACAAGGGTAAGTTATAATTGTATAGACATTATTTATCTTCTTTCCTCATATTATAAACCCCTTATTTAAGTCATAATATAATATCATTTCATATTATTTCTTATATTCATAATTCTTAAATTAACTTTTAACTTAAACATATCATTACTTAGGAACTTTCAAATTAAAACCATATAAGCTTAAATAATAGAACTTGAAACTCTAGAATGCTCATCTTCCATTTTTTCATCGTCGTATACTATCACTTTATTCATTTTTAACTCTTATTGATAAATCAAGGATTTTCACAAATAACAAATTTTCCAATCAAAATGTAAAGTCATCAAAATATCAAGATTTCAAGCTCTAAAGGAGTTCTATCCACATAAGTATATAAAACTATATACTTATTTCCTTATATTTTTTAAATCTTCTTTAAAGGATAGGAAAATTTATACTTATTGAAAATGCCCAAATTAAGATCCTAACATCAAAATATTCAATTCTTATGACATACATATACTTTAAATATACTAGTCTAAAACTTTAAAACCTAAAGTCTTTATTTTATTAGTGCTACACCAAATATCTAAATAATGTGATATATCTTTCAAAATATAAAATTATAATATTTCATAAAGATGCTAATCCTAGTATTTTGACAATCTATATCATAAAACTTTTACTTCCAAGCTATCACCATATGCTTAAATCTATTACAATATGGTTTTTCTAAAACTTACAAGCATTGTTGAAAATGTTATCATATGGTACTTTCAAGACACTTCAAATATATTTTATTCATTTTATTTTAACACTTTTCATTATAAGGATATAATTTTTTCAAAGCTTCACTTAGAAATCATAATACATATAAAACATTGATCTTAGCTTAAATAACTAGCACCAGTAAAATAAATAGAGTAAACAGATTTCAATCATGCTATTTTAATATCTTGTAACGTAAAGATTTCATTTTTCAAGGTTATAATCATTTTTCTCACAATAGCAAAAAAAAAAAAGATTTTCTAGGGTTGGTCATCAAATTAGTAAAAATATGAAAACTTTATAGCATAAGTGTGTTTACCTATTCTTAGAAAGTACGACTAGAGCTCGTCGATGGTGGGGTTGGAGCAAGCAGCCGGTGGAAAGGAGGTTCTGAGCTCCTCCAAGTTTGTGACGAGCTTAGCTTCTTATCATGATCTTATTGCTTTTCTCACATCACCAGCAACTATCTGCCATAGTAAAAACCATGTTCAACAGTAGCAACAAGTGACAACTACAGTGATGATTAGAGGAAAGGGGAAAAATTACCAAAAAAGGAGCCCATGTTGCACCACTAGTCTTCACGCTCTTGCATCCGAGTCCAGTTAAGAAATATAGTAGCAATCAATAGCAACAGCATTACCGGAGCTGAGATTAGTGGTAATGGAAAGAGAAGCAACATAAAAGAGAGAAGGAAAGGAGAAGAGAGCTAGAGAGAGAGAGAGAGAGAGAGAGAGAAAGAGAGGAAGTGATAGGAATCTTGTAGAAAGAGAAAGAGAATGCATAGAAGAAAAAATAAAGCTATGGGTGATAATCCAATACATTATGGCATTGTGAGCCCACTTCTAAGATTTAATCTAGCCCTTCCATTTTGATTACCAATTTTAGACAAAATAAATCTCATTCATTCCTTTGTTTTACTAAAGTCTACCTTTATAAAATCTAATTTTATCTAAAATTTCAACTCAACTATTTTTAGTCTCCCCTCACTACAAAAAATATTTTGAACATTCTAAAATAATTATTCAAAATTTTCACTAATCAAATACAAATAATATACTCGATAAATTCTTCCAATCATAAATACTAGAATTATTCTTAACTTTCAAGAAATTTCTTGTAAAATTATTTTAATCAAATCTCGCATCAAATGTTGCCATAAAAATAAATATAATTCCAATATTAACTAAATCAATAATTAATCTTCCACAAATATAAAAATTTATATAACTTTAAATTTCAATTTGGGATATTATAGCTGATATCCTTTCCTATCTGATATTTAATATAGTATGAATTAAGTAACTAACATCACATCATTTTTTTTAGATAACCAAAGCGTGTTTCATTTTCCTTTAAACCCCACTGCACTCAAAATAGTATTCATTTGAATTTAATTACAACATTTAACCAAATTAGTGTACACTTAAACCTATTACCTAATCACTTAAGCCCTATCTTAAAGTATCTAAGGTCAAAAATAGTATCCCAATTCAAGAAATTTCCACTTGTAACAATTTCATACATTTAATTCAATCCAAAAATTGAAAGTACTAACATAATGGATAATATGTACATATTGCAAGAACTCATTGTGATACCTCTAAAACCAAAGAAAGAAGTTACATTATTTTCCTATGATATAGCAATTGAGAAAACAGTTCATGAAATGCATTGTAACAAAAAAAATGGCACAAACACATTCATAATTAATGTTGTAAGTTCTATATTAATATTATATGCTTCTATTGAAGAGAAATTAATTACTTGCCTTATGTAATTAATCTTTAAAGATATTATGTGTTGTTAGTTAAGTTAAAGAAAGGTCATTCTTACTATCAAGCTAAAAATTATTATAGATACTTGAGCAGTTAGAACAAAGTATGCAAAACTTATATCATATTAGAAGATTAATGTCATAAGCTAATATGATCATAACTGGTATAAAATTTGCTACTTAATTTTCAATGACCTCACTAAAGACTATGCAAACTCTAACCTAACAGAAATTCTTTCATTTCTATAATGATTGGCATTCAATGTATGTTTTAAAAAAGTAATGGATAGAATTTTCTTTATTTATGAGCACTATGAGAGAGTCACTTGTTCAAGAATGTAAAACCTGAGACTTAATTGAAAAATACTAATGATAATGTATGAAAATAAACAAATAATATTCAACATCTTTTTAACATATTTACATTTAACTCTATATCAACTATCAAATTCTACAACCAAATGCCTCAAATCTCTAGGAAAGTTATGCAATAAAGTAATTTGACCTAGCTTAAAATCTCAAAATGATTAAAGAATAAGTTATGAAAACCCAATTAGCATATAATTACTAAATTAAAATTATTTAGAATTATACCATAAATAAACAGATAAGGAATCTAATAGATAACATATAAACTAATAAATTCGATACCTAAGCTTTTTAACTTTGGATAATGAACTTATATATTTCATAAACTCAATTGCACTTCACTTAAGATTCCTATAAAGATGTAATATAATAATTCATGTCTTAAAATGTTAAATATCTTTATAAGAATAGCAGTAATGTTACCAATTGAACCATTCTTTTGTAATGCTTTTCACAAAAACATTCCTAATCACAACCTTGTAATTAAATGACCATAAAAGGCTAATTCATGCCTGAATTCCTATATTAATATCACATGCAAACAATTAATGACTATTAGGATCTTATTTATAACATAATGTATATATAAATCCACATTATTACTTCTAAGTTAACTTTATCCCTATCTTTCCTTTCATCCTTATTATTTCGAAGCTAACTTTATGTCCTACCTAACTTTTATTGGGATTTAATTGATCGAGATTCAATTTCATAACATATTTTAATTCATAATTTATTCAGATAACACAACTTCATTATAGTCATAATTATAAAATTAAACAATGATACCACACCCCTTTTATGTGGCTACAACATTTAATTCAATAACAACTAGCATAATATATTATAACTAAGCAAACAATACTAAGCTTTTATCACTTAACCCCAAAATTATAGTTATTAAAATTTCCTAGAAATAAACATATGACTTAATAGGCATTTAAATATAAATAAAGTGCACCTTCAAGTTTCACAATAAATTTTCCATCAATAAATAATCATAATTTGAATAATTCACATTCAAGCATACATTGGAATCCTATGGTTTCATCTATAAGATTTTACAGAAATATATATATTCATTAATTAGAGTGCTAGTAGGGTAAGATATACATACCACCTTTTAGTTAGAAAATTAAAGAGATAAGCAACACTTCTTGTTATCATTTACAAACATTAGCACCAATTAATAACAAACACAAGGTAAGAGGCAATCATCCAATAGTTCCTAAATTATACTTCAAGTATCCATGGATGGAAAGAGCTGTCAAATAAAAAGGGAAAATTAAGACATAAAGCTTACCATAATCTGCACTATCTAGATATGCTTTTTATCTCACTTAATATATCAATAATTTCCATCACCTAATTGACAAGCATAATAAGTAGTTACTTAAAATATCAACACACTTATAGTAAAAAACATAGGCATAGTTACATGGAAACCTTGATTTATATGCATATATATATATATATATATATATATATATATATATATATATATATATATATATATAAACATATGTTTACTCATATAATAAAAGATAATAAATTAATGGTTATAATGTTTTAGTAAGATATATACTCACATTTAGGTGTTCTTATTCTTCAAAGATTTCTAAAATATTCATACTTCTCATCTTTATTTCTTATTTATCAAATTTACAAAAAATAAATAAATTATCAAGACACTCACAGAAATTATTTTTCTCCTGAAAATATTTCCTCTAAACTCTAAATAATTTATTTTAATTTCATTAATTTTCAAAGATTTTTCAAATGAAATGTAATTGACTTTAATTTAATATTCTCTAAACTCTAAACAATTTACTTTAGTTTCCTAAATAATAAATTTCATCAATTTTCAAATATTATTTCAAATAAAATTAGAAACTAGCCTTAAAGTTGAAGCTCTTGGGTTAAGCATCAAACATAAAATTATAAAAATTTTATAATATAAATGGACTTACCTTGTTTCAAAGAGGCTACCTTTAACTCATCATTGGATGGAGTGCAATGAATTACTGAAAAATTTAGAGAGTTAAGATGCTCTGTGTTCTACTACTATTCCTAATGCTTTTATGACTAGCCCAAGTCATTTACAGTGTGTTGCTAGCTAAAAAGGAAAAAAGATGATAATGACTTACAATGTTAGCTAAATGATAGTGGTGGAAAGGAGAAAGAGATAAAGAAAGTCGAGTGAGGGTGGTGGAAATAGTGAGAAAGAGAGAAAGCCAATTTTGAGAACAATAAAGGGAAGCCAAAGAGAGAAAAGGATGAGCTACAGGCAATGATCCTACGTTATGGTGTACTAAAAGTGAAAATTTAGAATGATCCTAACCATTTATTCAATATAAAATTGAAAAGGAAATATTTTAATAGAATGGTTGTATCATAATTAAAAATAGAATTCGATTTAAACCATTCATCTTTTATAAAATCTCTTTTTTTATCCAATCCCAACCACTCATCCCTAAATTTTATCATTTTTATTTTTCTTTCTCTTTTGCAATAATTCCATAATGTCTCGATACCTTTAATAGCTCAAAATAAATATAAACAAAATTTTAATATTTCTCGATAAAATTTAAATATATATAATTTTTATTATAGGATAAAATAAATAATGATTAAAATTTAAATATACTTATAATTATTTTATTTTTAAAAAAAATTGCCATAAAGGTATTTCTAATAATATAATTGATTTAAAATAAATTTTATGAAAATTTAGATTTTTAACAAAATAACTAATAATAAATTTAGGTATTATAATTAAAAAAATATAAATGAATATTAGAAAATAATAGTTCAAAAGATGGCATTTATACCTAAATATAAGCATAAGAAATATAAACCTAATTATCTTCAATTTTTCCTAATATCTCTATATGGATCTTTAACTCATATCCCTTTAGCATAATGATTTCTCATATCCTCTATATCATTTTCATCACCCATTGAAAATAGTCTTATAAATATAGGAAGAATCTCCTTATTATCATTCTTCATATCTTTTTCATCCTCTCACTAATAATTTATCTTTTCCCTTATAAAGCTACATACTACTTTGTATTAATTAGATTTATGACATAGAAACTTATTTTATCTAAGATGCTATTATGAATGGTTCTCCCTTATAACCTTCTTTATTAATAAAATCCACTAATGCAAATCGTAACTCATTGATCCAAATACCATTATTATTCTCAACTCATTTATATTGAAATACAAGCACCCTAAATTTAATATAATTAAGCTTTCAAATATCTTTAATGACCTTATAATATGATATATTAGTGTAAAAAGAGTTCCTATCTTTAAACTATTTATATGTATTATCTAGGTCACTAAAGTAACCCTATTATTTTGTACAATGCTTTTATCATTTTAGCCATTTGATAAAAAGAATGCTTATTGATGTCATATTCATAATACGATATGATTACATAACTGGCCTATGCATAAACCATCTTATGGTCTCGAAAATAGCATGTAGTGCTTATGTCATTTGAAAATAAATCTAATTCTAAAGTTAAATGATAAATGATCAATTTTGTTTAGCTTGTATCCATTGGTCATTCTTTCTATGATTCAACTCCCTTACAAAGGTCATATGCTCATCCATATAAGGCTAAGTTTTTTTGCTATTATATAGGATGTAAAAGTGGGCCTATATATACATGTTATGACTTATGTTTATTATATGGGTACACTTGAACCTAAATAAGCCATGAGAGTAGCTAGTATAACTCTTATTCCATTGTTATAGAGGAAATTTACCTTCTCATAGTTAACAATAACCAAATCATGAGGAAAGTGCTTCCTACTAGTAGGAAAATTGTCAAGGATGTTGAACTCACATTCTAAGCTAAATGTGTTTTTAAGTTTAATAGCTTAAGTGATTAAAAAAATCAAAGCTTCATAGTATATGATTTTTATAAATTAAAAGGAAATGTTAAAAATAACTATTCTAGAAAACTTAATTAGAAAAGATTATATCATGCAAGTTAACCAATTAGTGATACATCTTTTTATCAAAAAAAAGAAAAAGTTATTGTCAAGTAAAAATAAGAATAGGTAAGTGAATATGTGTTCGAAAAGAAATGCAAATGGGTTAGGTTAGCTACAACTTTTATTATAAGAAATCTAATATTTTAAGTTGTAGTTAGTAAAGAAAGTTTATAAATAAACTTCCTTCACTTATTTGTAAGTTAGACTTCTTATATGAGAGAATAAGTCTGTTAAATGAACCGATTCGTATTATCGCCCAATTTTAAGGCATTCAAACTCACTAAAATTCATGAATAGGCACAAATTGATTTATGAACTTTAACTGTGATCCATGGATTAAGCAAATATGGACCATTTAGTATTATCTGAGTTTGAAATAGGCTCAATTTTTAAAAGTCCAATCTAGCTAAAACCTATGATGAGCATAGACCAATCCGTAGGCTATGATTCATTTGGGATTCCTATGAAAGAAAACTCCTTAAGTGCAGCGACACATAAAATGTAATGCTTTGTCAATGTTATGATATTTTATGTGTTTCTTTCTATTAATCTTTCATTTGTTCATTTGCTCTTCATTTTTTCATGTAAGTTTTGATTTCATGACATAAACTTATAATGTTCGAGTATATATGTCACCTATTGGAAATTGATGAATTCTTGATTTCATTGGTAATTTTTTTTCATTACATGTATTGTTTCATTTGAAAAGTCTTCTATGCTATGAAATCTACAAATTGTTAAGTATAATAAAGCTTTTTTTATAAATAACATAGAAGTGACTCTTAAAACCTAGAACTTTCTCATTCTTTGTCATATCACAAATATTAAGATCTTTTTCATTTTTCAAAATTTTATAAATATAACCCAATTGTAACCAATGTGAAACCTATTGCCTAATTTTTACTAACCTAATTCAATATATTTATCACAATATTAAGAAATCTATTAAAGATGGAAATAAAGTCTAAATGATTGATAAGATTCATACTATTATTTAGCAAAAGTTTACAAATTTACTAAAAAGTTAAAGTTGCTTATAACCTTCATATGAGGATGATAAGTCACTCTAACTCACCTAAAATTAAAGGGGTGAATGTGTGTATCATCTACCTAAGCCTATACATTAAACAAGGCCTAAAAGATATCCTATCTACAAAATCCAATGTTACCATCGATCAAACTATTGAGCTTTCAGAAAGTTTAACTCAAAGAAGGTGGTGGCAGAGACTTAATATGGGAATCTATAAATAAAATAGGAAAGAGTGAGTTTCGGGCTCAATGAGTGAATATTCCATGTAAAACAATCATAACAATATATTGGTTTACCAACAAGATCATCACCTATAAGATTCATCATATAAGATCATTAAGTACATCAAAATGCCATCAAGTAGCCTAAAAAGTTCATTTATATTCACATTTATCATATTCGTGTTAAATAAGGAGAGCTAGTGACAATTAAAAGCCAATTTATAACATATTATAAAGCATTTTAAAACCAAACATATACATTCACCTTGTGACTTTTGAGTTAACCTTATACTCTTTACAAATTTATTACCAAAAATTAACCATTTGGTATTCACATCACCTTTTTTTACACTTCTTAATTCATAACTAGCTTAAGGCTTTCAATGCTCATAAGTAGCCATAAGTTATATTCATCACATTTGTCAATCAATACTTTATGCATGTCCATATATTATATTTTATCTCACAATTATTAAATAAGATTAATTGTATCATAAATTATATGTCACATCATTTTTAATCTTATCTTGTATAATAGACAACATGCAAAATTTATTTCTCAATACCAATTATTATATAATAGGTTTATAGGGATTAAAAATGGTGCAAGTCTCTGTCAAATCCAAATAACATAATCTTATAAAAAGAGCATAGGACAAGTACTTCATGAAGCTCTTCAAACCTTTTAATAACATCTAAAAATAATGAAGCACTTTATAAATCGCTTCCTAATTTTTTTTTTAAAGTTATGGGCTTGGTGAAGGCTTTGCAAAACTTTTTATGATTTCCAATAACATCATTTCATAGCAAAGTGCTTCGCAAATCATTTCCCTACCTAATGAAATCTAAACCCAAGAAGCTCTTCACGAAGCTTTTCGTGTATAAGTGCAATTCATTCTTTTTTCACTGTTTACTGACATAAATGCATATTTAACTTATTTATTACTTCACTAAATCATTCTTTTGCAGTAGATACACCTATTTAACACTTTACTTAATCATTATTCACCATTAAATATAATTAAATCATCATAATCATCATATTCCTATATTCACATAAGTTTCAATGCATTTGAAAATAACAATTTTCTTAATAAATCAATAAATTTGAATTAGAGTATTCGTTCACTTTGTGTGAAAAAGATTATTGGGATGCTAAATTAAAAGCTTCTAAAACCTAATCATATTAAAACTCAAGTTTTCCTAGGTTATGGTTCTAAACTCCTATGAAAACCCAAACTTATCAAAATTCTTTAAACTAAAAGGGAGATGAGGAGAAATCTTGGTAGTACAAGTGTTCTTACCTTAGTTAGATAATGAAATTAAGAATGAATCTTACTTATTCTTGCCTAATTAATGAGATGAAGACGGAAAAGAAAAGAATGTGGTATAAAAGTTAGGAAATTTGGGAAAAAATGAGAAGGAAAGAAAGATTAGTTGATTTTAGCCAATGGAGGCTAAAGTTTTTTTAGGAAACTTCCTCTAAATCTTTTCTACATTACGTACTTATAACAATTTAGGACTTTATAATTTTTATTTTTATTTAATTTTTCTCATCCAATTTTTATAAAATTCCTATTCTTATATTCATTAAACTATTATCTTTATTCTATTTCATAATTCATACACATAATATCTAGTTCACTTGAATTTACTGGCTGACTCAATTATTTTTTTCATAAAATAAATTATAATTTAATATAGTTTAAAAAGGATGCAATAACTCTAATTAAGATATTATCTTTTAACCTAGAAACTTGCAACATAACTAAATGACAATTAAAATTTTGCAAATTATCTTCAATTTTTTAACATTTTGCCTTAATCTAGAAAATTCTAAAATGTAATAACCAAAAGCTTGATCTAAATCTTTCTTCATACTTTATAATCCCCTTTGCTTCTATATTAGGATGGATTTGTAAATGAACAACTTTAACTTCTTGGTCAATTTTTTCTTGATTCTTTTCATTGTAAAAGACTTTTAAAGTTTTTTATTATGCTATGATTTTGCTCTTGTTTCTTCATGTTGTCATTGTTGCATCTTCCTTTTTCTTCTTGGTGCTCTTCATCTTAGAAGAGTCTTGAATCTTTGTAGAATACTTAATCTATGGTCTTGTTTTTCTTGTATAACAAGCTTTTCTTTGCTTATATAAATAGGTTTATTGAACTAACCTACAATAATATCATTGTTGGAAATGGGACTGGCAATAAGTTGAGTTAAATTACAAAATACTCAAAGTTCAATTTGACTTTTAGTTCAATAAGTTAAGCTTATGAATCATATGAGCAATACACAAGTTAAATAATTTAACTCATATATTAAATGAGTTAAATTTGAACTTAAAAATATTCAGATCGATTGTATTATAAGTTGAATCAAATAATAAAAAATTTAAGATTAATTAGTACATTTATAAATATATATATATTAATTATAAATCCTTGTATAATATATCTTTTAAATTAAATAGTTGTTACAAAGAAAAACTAGTAACTATAATAATTATAATTTCATGTTTACATTTAAATTTCAATTATAATTAAAATAGAAAATAAATGTTATTAACAATGGATATTATTAACGTTATTCTCATTTAGAAGTCATTTGTATAGTTAAAGTAGATGCAATTTAAAAACATTATTTAGGAAAAGGTGGGAAGAAATGAAAACACTTCAAATGAAAACTCGCATCGAATATTTTAAAGGATGGATGCGTATATTCTTATCATAAAATAGGAATGATAATATAAATTTTTAAAATTATAGGAATCATAAGACACAAATGGATTCTTGCATATTAATTGATTTAATGTTGATTTAATAGTTTTTTTTATGCAATTTTAAACACTTTTAACTTTAGTAACAAGCTGAATTAGACAAGTGTCTAGCTCATAGGTAATCATCTAGTATAATTAGATATTTTAACATTAGTTCAATTTTATCGAATTAAGCTAAATCAAGCTAGCTATAAGCTTAATTTAAGTAGACCTTAAGCTAAAAAATTTAGTTCAAATCAAATTCAAGCTAAGTTATGAGTTGAATAAAATTAAATCAAGCTAAACTTGAGTTAAGTCAAACTTAACTTAACTCAGCTTATTACTTGCCCTAATTCAAAATTGATGAATTCTTGACTTCATAGATATTTTTTTATTATAAGTATTGTTACATTTAGGGAGTCTTCTATGTTGTGGATCTCTAAAATGTTTAGTATAATATATGAAACTTTATTTTTTTTTATTTTTTAGGTTTATCACTTCATGCATTAAGCCTTCCAAATATATACATGTATGCTAGACTCTTACAACTTTTCCCCTTCATCCTATGATGAAAGGAGAATCAACTTTGATAATGATTATCTAGAGTCCATATTGGCTAACTTGACACATAGCTTGAACTTTTCATTAGCAATTACTTTTGTTAACATGTCAACTCTATTTTTATTTACATGAATACTTTCCAACTTAAACAATTTTTATTTCAATGCCTCATACAACCACTGGTACCTTATTTCAATATACTTTGTACAAGAGTGATACATAGCATTTTTACTTAAAATCAAAGCACATTAACTATCATAATAGATTATGAACCAATTTGCTTGATTACTAGTTATTAAAGAAATCTTTGTAACCAAAGCATTTCTTTTCCCATTTTAACTATTGCAATATATTTGGCTTAATTGTAAATAGGATAATACACTTTCACAACTTAGATTGCTATAATATAGCTTCCCCTATAAAAGTAAGTAAATATCTTGATGTAGATTTTCCACTATCCAAGTCACTTGCCAATATATTTGCATTTGTATAACCTTAGTTTTGTTTGTCCAAAATGTAAACACATTTTGAAACTTCTTTAAAAGTATTTTATAATCCATTTAACAATTTTCCATTAATTTTTATTGGGATTTGAGAGAAACCTCTTAATTACTCCAATTGCATGGTTAATATCTAGTTGACTACATAATATTGTGCAATTAAACTCCTAAAACAAAGGGGTATGGAGTTGTTAACATAGCTTCCTTTTCTTTTTACATAATTAGGCAACTTCTTACATGGATTTTAAAATAATCAGTTAATGGCATGCTTTTTGATTTAGCATTCCTCATACCTAATTTTTTAGAAGTCATTCAACATATTTTTCTTATGATAATCATAACTTTTTAGCTTTTCAATCTCATAAAATTTGCCTTGCAGAGCCTAAATCCTTTATGTCAAAAGATTTTGATAATTCCTTCTTTAAATAACTAACTATCTTCAATTTATGTCCATTATTATTAGTGTGTCCTAGGTGCTAATCATAGAAATAATTCTAATAAATATACAATATATTATATTTTATTTCAGGTAATTCAAATTATTATATTTTGTTTCATGTTTTATTACTCTACGCAATTTATAACTTAATATAATAATTATCCCTGGAATAACTTTACTATTCTTAAAATGTCCTTAGTCAAATATTATTGCGAAAGGGATAGTAATAATACATCAAGACTAGCATGTATAGTGACTGATGATTACAAATTATAGATATATGATATCAAGTCGATACATAAATACATTGTTAGTGAACAGATGTATTGGATTAGCCCGCAATGAGAAAACTACATGAATTGTCATATGTCATTAGTTATTCTCATGTGATCACAATACACGTAGTCCTTTGATCTGAAGTCACTACGGTTCCCTACATGAGAAGTCACACATTTTGATGTCGCCCTATATCACCTTTAATCGGGATGTATTATAGGATGTTGATTGGGTGTGTCATGATTCATGCAAAGGAATATGAGTGATGTAAATGAAAATTTTGTTCCTATTACATAATAAGAGTGATATTCTTGGACTCCTTGATTGAGTAAGATTAAGAAATGCATGGTCATGCTTAAATGGATCAATATGAATTGAACATCAATAACGATGATGCATTCCATGCCTCTAGTTTGATCTAGATATCGTTACAAAAAGGACTATGTTACAAAGTATTGTTCACACATTAAGTGAATATTGAGTCACATACATTTTTACTACTTAGGTGGCAGTGATGTATTACTAGATACCGCTCACTATCTATGGTCACAAGTAGGTCATTATCAACGTAATGAGAACCTACAGGATCACACAAAAGGAGTAGGAATGAGATAATAATTTATTGAGCTTTAGTTAAACTAAAATTCAATTAATTGAGCTTATTTTTATGCATATATATATTATTAAAATAATAATATATTTTTTCATGTAATAAATATAGTTATTATATGATATTATTTGATATTAAAGTAATATCATATAATTGTATTATTAAATATTAGATCATTATATTATGAAATAATATTATTTCTGATATTTGATAACTATATGCATTTTAATATTGGATATTTATATTATGAGATAATATTATTATCTAATATTAGATAATTAATGGATAAGTCCTATCTCTTCTCACTCTCTCTCCATGATAAGGATAAGGTGATAGTTGTTAAGTAATTTTAGGATTCTGGAAGTATTATCCTAGTAGGACTAGGAATGTTGTATGCCTTAGTTCTACAAAAGGAACTTGAAGGCAGTACCTTATGGACATATGAGCTGCCATTAAATCCTAAAATCACTCCAAAACGCACAAACCCTAATCTTAGTGAAAAAGAGACGTATCCTAGCAGATTCGTGAAGGGTGAGAGGTCTTCGTTAACTCCGTGTGGATACCGTAGAGACGCTGTACATTTGGCCAATGCTTGATTTGTTTCAGAAAGAATACGAGCACGTAAAAAGGTAAAACCCTAAATATTGATTTATGCCCTTTTACATGGATCCTAGGTAGAATTCAGATAAAAAATTTTGAATTCCGCTACATAGAGATGATCCGAAACCTAACAATTATCAATATGTCATCTATATATAATAGAAGGATTATGAATTTGTTATCTGGAAATTATCTCAATAATCTATATCAATCTTGATATATCCATGACTTATCATAAATGAATGAAATTTCTTATACCATTACTAAAGAGCCTACTTTAATATCCATATAGGATTTTATTAAAATTATAAATCATTTACTTTTTTCCCTTTTGAACAAATCCTTATGGTTATTTTATGTAGATTTCTTATTCCAGGTCACCATGATAAATATGCTCTATACATCAAGCTGTTCTAATTCAAGATTTATATTGGTTGTTATTCCCAATACAACTTGAATTGAACTCATCTTCATATTAGTGAGAAATTTTCATTTAAGTTAATGCCTTACTTTTAACTAAAGCCTTTCACCACTAGTTAAGCTTTATATTATAGTAACTTATCTCCTATTTGCTAATTTTATGCAATAAGTCTATTTCTTCTTGCATAGCTTTCATGTATGTGTTTTGGTCACTATAAGGCTAAACTTCCTAAAAACTTATTAGGTCTCTTTCTTCAATAATTAAGATATATTTAAAACTACGATACCTTATAGACGGTTTGTTTTCTCTAACGAACTTTCTTAGTTGAGGCTTCATTTCTTAAGCTTGCTCCTCTTACTAAAAAGCTTCAATTGTAATATTACCCTATCTACATTATTAGGTTTTTCTAAAATTGACTATTTATCATTTATTTCATATTTTAATTCCTCTATCTTTTTTTCTTCATTGGCAACTTTAAATGATGTTTAATTATTTACTTCTTTTTCATAAGCTTTTATGACTCTTACATCTATTTTTCCTTATTTATTCCTTGATGCTTAAGAAATACAACATCTTTACTTTTAACAACTTTCTTCTTCTTTTAATCCCATAATTAATAGCCAAAATTTTCATTACCATAACCAATAAAGAAATACAAAATGGCCTTATCATCGAGCTTTAACCTTTATTCCTTCTAACGTGTATAAGTATTTTGTAACCAAACACTTTCATCATTTTTTGTTCAAACTCTTTCCGGTATTTTAAAGCCTAAAGGAATAGATGGTAAGTTATTGATAAAGTAAATTATAGTGTTAATAACTTCTTCTAAAATAATTTAAGTAAATTTGCCACTCTAAGTATACATTAAACTTTCTCTATAATTATCCAATTCATTCTTTTAGTGACACCATTATGTTAAATGCCAAGAATTGTCATTTTGTGTCTTATGTCATGCTTTAAGTAATATGCCTTAAACTCCTTGGATATTTATTCTCCTTTATTATCAATTCATAGACACTTTAAGGATGATTTGGTATCTTTTTCCACCATGGATTGGAAATATTGGAATAATTGATTTTTAGTGTGTAATAAATACATCTATGTCTTTCTTGTGGCATTATCAATGAAAGTAACAAAACTTTTGTTACCACTTAAAGATTTGGCTTCTACAGGACCATAAACATTAGAATGTACCAAATTTAGTCTATTTTTCCTTCATTTCAAATTATTTTAAAATAAAACTCGGTGATGCTTCCCATATAAACAATGTTCATAAGGATTTAACGATTCATCTTTGGCTATTAGGATGAGGGACTACTTCACTAAAAGTTATAATCCTTTCTTACTCATATGCATTAACTATTTGTGCCATAAGTTTTGTGAAACATCATCTTTAATTACATTCAGTTGACTTTCATATATCTTCAATGACATATTACTAAGTAAGTTTCCATATACCTTTGCTCATATAATGTTGATATCTTTTTATTGTTTAGAGTTCTTTCAAAAAGTAGATTCAGTCATAGATTAAGAACATGTCTTATGTCTTTTAATGTTATTGTGCAATCAATTTCCACTTGCATACAAACATTATTAATTCTTACAATCTGGAAAGTGTTTTTATTTCTCATATTGATAGATCTAAGGCTTCCAATTATGTAAGTTATGAAGTATTCTATTTTTGAAACACAATAGTATAAGACATCAAAATACACTATTTATTCAATTTCAAATCCTATCGGATGGCAACATTCTCCTTTAAAATCATAAAGAAAAATGAGTCCATTATTATTGGTAGAGGTTATGACAATTATATTGTCATCTCCTTTTTTTTCCTCTTTCTTCTATCTTAGAAATTTGGAACCTTTTTTTATATGTTCAAGCTCCCAACAATGAAAACACATAAATTTGCCTTTTTTTACTTAAATCTTCCTTTGGATTTAGATCTTCCTCTTTGTTCTTTATGTTGACTCCTTTTTGCAACAAATGCTTGTGTACTAGTTTCAAATGAGTTTCTTCATTGAATAAGCTATTTTTCACCATATTCATTATCATTTTTTCAATTAGGTGTTAAATTGGTTAATGAGATTACTAAACAATTCCATAATTTAGAAAGAGATCCTAAAAATATCATGGTTTACATATCCATGCCTTATCTTGCAAATAAAAGTTGTATTGTCAAGCTTTTAAAACTTGTTCAAGTGCTCTACAACTAATTGTCCCTTTTTTAGTTTCAAATTCATGAGCTTTCTCATTATGAAGACTCTTCTTTTGACATTCTTTTTTTTTTTTTTGGGTACATATTTTCAAGACTTTCCCAAAGAATGTGTGGATCGATTTCTTTAAAAACTTGAGTGTAAATTGGGATATCTACACATTAATATATGATAGCTAGTATTTTCTTCTTTATTATCTTCCATTTTTCTTCTAACAATTATCCTAACTTTGCTACATCACCTTTTATTAGTTCATATAAATCTTTGCCATATAGGTGATCCTTCATCATGATTCCCCATAATGAATAATTTTATGAATTCAATTTGACCATAGTTCTAAAACTATTTTCCTTCTTATTGTAACAACAATTGATGATTATGAACAATACCTCTATATAAACAATAACAATAAAATTGAGCAATTACAATAACCACAAGTGGTAAAACCAACAAATGCAAATTATAAAATAATTTTAACAATACAACCGTACTTTGATACCAATTATTAGGATTAGAGTATACATATGAGAAGTGAAAAAATAATATTGAAGTAGAAGAAAAAAAGTAATAGACACCAAGAATTTAACAAAGAAAAACCTCTTTTGTTTTAGAGGAAAAAAACCACATTATAAATTCCAAAAATATTCACTATGTAATAAAATTAGTAGAAAAAATATTGTAATATTTTATTATAATGTTTCTCTCATACTCAATATTCTCTCTCCTTAATTTATAATCCAATTCTCACAAATTTTTTTCCACTCCAACACTCTTAATTTAGAGTACTATAACTCTTTCACACTTTATCCAATGTAATACTAACAACTCACTTTCAAAAAAATTATAAGAACTATTTCTCACTCTCACAATGTAACATCTTGCTCACTAATTATTCCCTTGCGTTATTGTGTAGTGAACTAAAAAACGGAGCTCTATCTATAGAGCATTATTTAACTTGCATAACAAATTTTGGGATTAAAATAATAATTCTCACGTGGTTAAGTAACTTGTGAGGCAAAATCACTTCCTTACTTTCCAAGATAGCCTATGTCATAGATTTTTTTTCTTTATTTTTTATCACTTCTTTTCCCTGCAATACTCATGAATTCTTTTTCTTTTTTTGTTTTTGTCCTTCTAACAAAACAGGTATTACATGGTAGTTCTCATTTCTTGAAACAAAGTAGTTGAATTGAAATTACAAGCAGTATATAATGTCCACAAATGCATGCGTCTATAAACTTTAAACAAAGCCTCTCTTTGTCAGTGAAGAATGAGAAAAAATATATTATTAAAAAATATGATTATGTTAAGTTATGGATATAAATTACAATTGCATTGTGAATATGACTATGTTACCATAAATAAATTTATGGATAATTAATATATACGAGAAAATATAATTATTGCATAGCAAAATTAAAAAGGAAAATTATAATTGTGGTCCTAATTTAAAATGATGCAGTAAGCCCACCACTTTAAATGACATAATGCACTCCCAGCACTAATCATCACCATGTAAACACGCTCATTCTGGTCCTTTTCTCCGCCTTTTTCCTTTTCGGATAAAGACTGTGTCATATGAAAGCAGGAGAACATAAACGACTTAACTCTTCGATCAGTATTCTATATTTTAATTTGTAAAAGCCATTAATCCAATTCCACGTTTCCAATATATTTCTAAGCCCTGATAGTTTATGTTAGAATTTGATGAATATTATTTATTAATACTTGATCACAAGTATTGATATATTTGGGAACTTATAAAACTCAAATTCTAAATTGTATTGTTTTTATGCACGTCTGACTCGTTAATATTAATTACACAATTATCTTTTATAAATATCTAAAATAACATTTAGAATTTTACACATTAGAGATTTTTTTAGAAGGCTCCTAGTTCTCACGTTGAGGCAAATGTCAGACATTTTTTTTTCTATATTTTTTCTCTAGAGTGAAATTATAAATTAATATCATTAGGAAGCCAAATTTGTAATTCAAATGGCATTCATGTTTTTGAGAAGATTTTACTTTTTCATTATATCTTGGTTGCAATGAATCAATATTATTCACGTGAATTTAGCAGTTTAATAATTTTTAAAATATAAAAATTAAATTAACATCATTCTTGAAATATATTGTTTTTTTTACTTCTAACAGGAACCACGGATTTCTAAGACGCCAAGGCTAGAATTATATGCTCATATATGCAGAAAATGAGAACTCGAGGAATAGCCCTGGTTCGTGACTCATTTGTTTAGAAAGAGACAGTGGAACCCTGTACCCGTAGTATGACGGTATGACACTGACTAAAACTGGATAATTTTAGTAAAAGTTTTAAATAACTCCTCAAAGGTTGAGTTTTTCTCACATAGAATGATAAACAATCTTATAATTAAAACCACCTGACCTCTCAAAAAATTATTGAAACCCTCTTAGAATCGCCCTGCATAATTTACCTCCTGATAAGCAGTGCACCACGTAAAAATTTCCACGAAACATCTTCGATACCCATACACTAACTACATCACTGCTTTTGGCCATGTGGTTGAAGGGTGCATAATACAGCCCAAAAGATTTAGCATGTTGCTTTCTGAGATTTTTCGAAGGGCTTATGAGAATATCCTATTTGCACTATGCCTTTTTATTCTTGTTATGCTGCTAATTTACTCCTTCCACCAACCAACTCGTAACTCTTTATGCGGCCAGCTTTTCTTTATTGAAGAACAAACAAGCTACGGTTGGATAATATTCAATTAAATCGCCATAATTAGGAAACAGAGGATTGTCATAACAGCTTCGCTTCAACTTGCTTTCACTTAGAACAAGCTAGCTCTTTGAAAACATCATCCAGAGAGCAAGGCTTCTGATAGAGGGAAATTTTTAGAATCAGAATCAGTTGACAACACTCGCCGGCTATGTATTCACACATACACGTATATACTATAACGGGGACAATGTATATACTATTAACTATATTGACTATTTGTTTTAAAATTTGGATTATCCTTTTTCTTTGTTATTCTCAAATACATATACAAGAGGTTAACCCAAACTTGGAGGTTTGAGTTCAAATGCGCAGCGCAGTTATGCCAAAGGATAGAATTAAGTGATGAAGGCAGCCAGCCAATCTTCTAAGTTTACAGTTATCCGCATTGTACTGAGAATTGACGAAATGTCATCATTACATAAATTATAGGCATTAAAAGAATTACAAGTCCCAATCAATTAAACAAGGAACCCATGAGCATGAAGAGTGTAGGAAAGAATACAGACCAAAATCATCGCAATATTAAATATAAACAAAGGCTTAAACTTACAAACCTCAAAACTCAACCACAAACTTGGCTCTTACGCCAGTCTTTACTGGAAAATGTGAATCAACCGCAAACTTTGCTCTTACGCCAGTCTTTACTAGAAAATGTGAATCAAGGCGCATAACAGCAGGGTGAAGAACAGCTTCAGTCCATTCTCACTGACTGATGTAGCTGAGGATATGTCTTGTGGCCTGAAAGAGAAAAGACATTTGCCATCACACTTGAAAACTAGCCTTCATTTGCAAAGAAGTTTATGGTAGGTAGGAAAGAATGATCAGAGAACATACTTCTGCATCTTGCTAAGCGAACCGCAGAAGAGGGCATTATCTGGTATGGGCAGCTCAGTCTTGTTTGTAGCCTCTGGATTGACAACCCTAATATATGTTTGTTGCCCGAGATACCACGAGTCAAGGTTTTCTGTTCTAATGTTCCAAATTCCAACATTGTCGAGGGACACTAAAATTGCTGTCCATGCTCCAGAATATACCTACACAGAGGTGAGGGGTTATTCAGAGATGCAAAAAAATTTAGTTTCACTTAAGTATGACACAGAATTACAAGAACATCATTTAACAGTTCACAGCTCTAGGTTGAGCAGTTGATTGACATTCGTTTAGTGTTTGATCCTTAATTCCCTCAATCTCATAACAAAAATCAAATGCAATAAAAAGCAGCTCTAAAAGCCACACAGAAGCGTCAATTTTCACACAAGGTCGTCATTGAATTCATTGGTTCCAGGATTTTTATGGTCTCAGCTATGAACAGGCTGGATTTAATAACAGTATTAGTCTGCTACTGGATTATCTAGGTATACTGCATTAGCTTAGTAGGTCAGTCAGCAAAAGGGGGAAGAAAAATCTAAAACGATATACATACAGCTGCAGCAATCTAAACCATCCATATTTACATTCACCTTACAGTCAAGGATTTCACCAGTGACATGTAGAGAACAAAACGTTAGACCCAGCTTCTAATGATGTGTTTGACAAAGCATGAGACCCCGTAGTTTGGAACATTAAGTAACAAGGGTGTAGGCAGAACCACATATATCCCAAAAGACATACCTGTGTTGTAGTGCGAGCTATTCCATCCCACTTATTATATGTGCCCCTGCTATTCTCACTCCACTCACCATAATCCATCCTGCAGCCAGTCAACCAAATTACGATGTTAACACCTCAAAAATATTATATTATGTAAGACAAAAAGCATAGCACTCAAAAGAGAGGGAACTTGTGACTACCCAACAACAAAAAATGCATATCCGCTCATGTGGTAGGTATGCATCTTGGTGTCATTGTTCTGCAGTATAATTTCCATAAATCCTCTATAAGTTCCATTAATTACAGATGTTTCAATCCGAGGAGGACCAGTTAGCGGCTTGGTAGGAAAGTCAAGCTTGTAAACTCCTTTCACTTTGAACCAGTCAGCAAGCCTGATTGGAGTGGTAGGATTCTGAAAAGAAATCCCACTAAGTGTAGCTCGTCTCTTCCCATTAATCTTCTCTAGTGGTTTGTTTCTTAATACATATATTTCAGTCACATTGATGGAACCATATCTGAAGGATCCTTGTGGATTAGGGCGAGCACCACTCGCAGATACATTCCATCTGCACAGTTAACCAAAGAATTCTGTACGAGTGAGAAATGAATTTATTCAAAGTAATGTAAAATGAATTTGCCATGGTACCTAAATGTAGAGGCATGAGAAAACATGTGTAGCCAACATAAAAAATAAATTGTATTTAATGAAAATGAGCTGATGCAATAAAAATAAAGCAGAAAGCAACCTGATGGATCTCGCCTGGTTCATTGAGAAGGTTTTGTCGTATTCATCATCTGGGGCATCAGGGAGAGGACCCTTTGCTTTTCCTTTGGAATTTGTATAGTGCAAGATGGCAACTCCAGTGACTCTTTGCCAAAGTGATTCATTCACAAACCTGGCACTTGCTACAATGTAGTAATCTGTACTTGCATTCTGATCCATGGTTACTAGAAAAGAATAAGATTGTCCGACATGTATATCTAAGCTAGTGTAGTTCTGCTGCACTGTATAAGATCCTTCTGTCTCTGCTAGAAGTAAGTTGTGGTTCTGGATCCTAAAATTCAGACTTGTTGACACCCCAACATTATGAACACGGATTCGATAAGTTTTTCCTGTTCAACAATATCCAAGTGTCATTCAAAATAATTATAAAAATGATGATGATCTACTCTAGGCAGCATCCCAGTTAACAGATCATAATGCAAACAATGGAAAACCACAAAAGCTTTTCTAACTTATGGGCATGCTTGTTTCACATTATTACATACATCTTCTTGTTGTAACTTCAAGTGTAAAACAGACCTATAGGACTTTGGTGCCTCACTTTCTTACTCCTTTTTACCTTACAATGCAGACATGGATACCTTCCCTATAGCTAAATTTAATTCACTAAAAATAAAATAAACAGAGTATATTAGTCAACAATTCTACGTTTTTGCACTAGTAAGTCCAACATTAAGGACTTCTTATTCAAGTTTATCATCTGGTGTTGACAAACAAAGGAACTTATATCAATTCCCAAGGTACATTATATGACGGTATCACCAAACAAGACCTAAAAGATGACAACATAATTCAAAGTAAATATCTTACTAAAAACGCACCAGGGTGAACCTCAATTGTTTCATAATCAATGCCGTCAGGAACAAGTGTGTCATTATATCTATATGGGCCTTTCCCGTTGATGAGAACCCCATCTGGCATCCCAAGATCTTTCCCTTCATCTAGCTCCTTCCGCAGAGCCTGCATTGCAAGGAAGAAGCAGTATCAAGCAGAATGGCCTCAATGCTTAACTAGCAGGAGTTACTAATAATTCAACTAATACTAACCGTATGATTGCGTGTGTACCAATCTCCAATGAAAATAACAATATCACCATGTGGGGTATCGAAAGGAATAGGAATAATATCCCGATTATTTATGATAAAACTCCCAAATCCACCTGATGCTCTCTGCATATCAAGAGACGGAAAGTAAAAAAAACTTCCAATCTGATCCTTAACCTGGAACTGGTAAGTCCAGTTCCACTTTGGAGGTATGGGACAATTTGTGCCAGGAAGTCCATCTTGCCATGAACTTCGCCTTTGCTGAATCCCAGACCTGTCTCACCCAACAAATTCCTCAAAGTTACTAAAGCTCAATTTATTTGTCGCCAAAATTCAACTGTAAAAAAATTGCTGTTTCTTACCAATGAATGAGGAGATTCTCGTCCAATTTGTTTCGAACATTGACGACAACGTTGTAATTAGTTGTTACATTAATAACAGGACCTGGAAACTTCTCGTTGATAGCAATAACCTGCATAAGAATGCATGTATCAGTGTCATTGCTGAACCCTATAGTCCATTCTACACTGCAGAGCCCTAAATTAGAGTAAGAAGCACATTTTCAATCAACTAACAGTCTATTACATGAAACAGGTCTACAAGTAAAGTGCCACGTTACTTAGATCTGCAACTAAAAAAAAATGGAACTCTATTTAAATCCAAAGCCAGTCTCTTCTCACCCATGCTGAAGAGAGCAGTGGCACTTGAAAAACTAACTAGAAAGAGTAAGACAGTTACAGAGAGGAAAAGAAGGATCTAAGAAACCAACCTGTTGAGGAACACCGAGCGGAGATGCAGTGATGTAAGAAACTTCGAAGTTATAGAAAGCGAACGGATCCGCAGCAAAAGACAAGCTCACAAACAGGGAAATGTTGATAAGACAGAGAAAGAGAGCTCTGCAGAAAGCCATTTTGCGGAATGAACTTTAGGAGTACCAAAATTTGAAAGCCAAAATTTTTTAGTAGCTTTTTTTCTGTGATTTTACATTATCAGAAAGAAAGTGTATAGTGAAGATGGAGAAGAAGAAGGGACAAGTGCTTCCAGAAGCAGAGAAGAGCGAACAGGCAGAGTAAGAACTGAGGGGGGAAGAAGAAGGAATGCGAAGGCGGACTCTATCGTCTGAATTTTGGTGAGAGGGTAGCTCAGTTAATTTGGGCTAAAGCCTGCGTTTGCATGGTGGGTTGTGCGTGAGAGTGTGAGACAGACAGCTTTAGTTGGCGTGAGGAGCTTTTGTCGGTGACCGGTCATCATTTATCGCGGAATGCTTGAGAGAGAAAGAAAGAGAATTTAGATAGAGAAGCCAGTGACAGCCAGTAGCCAGTTCACACTTCAAGCCATGTGTATACGCTGCCACGCGCGCCAGAGCGTGCGCATTTTTTTTTTTTCCTTCTCTCTTGTGTGAATGACGAAAAATGAAAATGATAATTTATTTTGAGACGAGAAATAGAAAAGGAAAGGCAAATATACGTGGCTTGAATTGCGTTACAACGGTCGGATCCCTGTGAAAGCGTCACATGCTTGCCAGCCGTGAGCCATTCAACGAGTGTGGACCCCTGTTTTGTGGTGGACCACCACGCCTACGCGGCAGCGTAGCTCCCGTTGGTCTCGGTTTCTGCAGTTTTGACGTATCGGAACGGCTCACGATTTTAATTTTGGAACCGTATGTGATCAAAGCGGAGTGCCTAATCCCAACCACAATTCATCTTTGGCCGAAAATTTTAGGTAAGGTTATTAAGTGCTTGTTGGATAGGATTATCTACACTGTAAGACGTAATTTAAATAGTAAAATGATTATAATTTCTTATGTGAAAATAAAGTGACTTAGTAATTACAAATTTATTAATTAATTATTATTTATCACATGATTATTTTTTAATTTTTTATTATAATAATTCACTTTTTGTATTTTTTAATACTATCAATATTAATCCATTTAATGCATACACAAACTTAGACACAATGGGAAATAATATTTATAGAATAACATCGAGTGTAACCACATTATGAAATGGATGCATCAAATGATAAAATTCGTATTTCATAAAAGAGCCACAAGAATGAAATTTTCATTTTATAACAAATAAAAATGATAACATCTATTTTTTATTCCAACCTTAAGTTTTAGTAATTAATAATAAAATAATATTTATTTTTGAATATTATGTGATTAAATATTTTATTAATTATATTTTTAATAATAAAATATTTTTATATTCATTAGAAAATTTTGTTTAATATAAAAATTTGTTAAATTAAATTTTTTTATGCTTTTTTATTAAAGGTAATTATTTGTTAATTATAATATTGATAACTACAATTTTTTATGTTTAATTATAAAAATGATATAAATAAATAAAAAATGACAATAAAATTTTCATTTATATATATATGATTTCAATTTTAAACTTTCATTTTATTTTTAAGGATATTATTATTATTGACATTTTTTTCATTCCATTTCTAAATATATCAAACATATTTATGAATTTTATTCATTTTAATTCCATTCTGTTCTATGGCAATTCATGTTTTGTATTTTAAAAGGGTTAAGTACATGTTGATCTGTCATAGAGATCTTCTTAATTGCTCTATTTTGAAAAATATTTAAGACATTAATAATAATTATTATTATCTAATCATAATTATTAATAGTATTTAATAAAGAAATTAACACACATACCGTACCATGGTACGAGAATTTGGTTACCCAAATTACCCGAGTTTCGTCCTTCATCCTTTCCTCTGCTTTTTCTAATTCGGGGCCTGGAATTTTTTTTTTTTTCGCCTGGAATTTTTTTTTTCGCCTGGAATTTTTTTCCTTCAAAAGAATAAATTATCCAAATTATTATTTTGATGGGAAAGAAACCAATACATAAGGTTAGCTTCTCTTTTTACTATGATTTTAATAATCAAAAGCTGGGGATTGTTTAATAATTTAAGCATGGCTGAGGGGTAATTGTAGCAAGTGAAAAGTTGAATTGAAGTGTGAAAGCACGTCAGGTTGCTGTAATGGGACTCTTCTCCAACTAACTCCGTAGACTCCTGCTGGTGCTTTATATTTTTCTGTAGCATATGGAAATGGCACACAGACATATGTTGTCAAATTAATGGGATTCTTAAAAGAAAGCTCAGGAGGCTCGACCACCGGTGAGAACAAAACTAGGTATATAAATACTGAAAAGTAATCTCATCCATGTGATCTCAATTTATTGGATTAATTATCGAAGTTACAGCACATTAGCAGGAAGGACAAGATATTGAGGTGTGTCGGGCCGCTGGTCAGGACTGGAAATTGAAACTTTTTTTTTAAGAAAATATTATTTATATATATATATATACTAAAAAATGATAAATTATTTATATTAATAATAAAAAAAATAATATTTAAACTTTTTATAATAAAATTTTTATTTTTATTTAATATTAAAAAATATTTTTTCTCGAAACTGATAGAGTGGAAGTTACAGTTTACAGCACATTAGCAGGAAGCAGAAGAAACTGAGGTGCGTCCAGCAGATGGCCAGGACAGGAAATTGCAACGGGCTTCTGCGCACTGTATCATTATGGTGGGCCAATATTTCTTTCTTTACTGAGTGTATAAAATGGGAGCTTTTTGTGAGCATCATGTGAAATGATGTCAGTTAGTAGAATACATCACTGAGCTTTGTTTTTATCGGAGATAATATAAAAAATACGTTGCTATCTTCTTATAGCCGTTGCGACTACGTATTATTAGAAAACGCCAGGCATGGCGTTAAGAATTACTACTAACAGTAGCAGAGTCCATTTTCTAAGTTGAAAAGCAAACCAGTTAAATGTAGAGAGAGTGCTTCAGATTCAGACAAAGAAACCTCGATTCGGGCGAAACCTGGGCGTTTGCTTGGAGCATTGGATTGTCGTTGATACCTTAACTCATTTTGTTACGTAATAAATTAAAACACATTGATCCGGCAGATTCTTGGATGTGATAAAATAATATCTCTTTCGTTGAGAGAAAGCACCAACGGTTACGCATCGCTTGACTATTTAAGATCTTAGTAACCAAACTTAAAATATGAGTAATGAAAATAATGAATTCTATTAATTGAGCTAGTTAAGGACAATAAAGAAATTCTTTAGATTCTTAAATGTTTTAATCATAACCATTTTTAGCCTTGTTCAGTATATAAAAAATCATTATTAATTTTAATATGTATATATTAATTTTTATAAAATCATTAAAAATCAGGATTTTTTTAATTTTAAAATAATAAAAATTATAAAATATTGATAATTAGTCTTTGATAATGATAAAAGTGATAATTTATTTAATATATACGTTAAATTATAGATTGAACGCTCCATATAATTTAATAAAAAATATCTTTTGTAAGAATATAATTATAAATTAGTAAGATAATAAAAAATATTTTATAATTTAATATGAAGATAAAGAATTTAATAGAAGATAATTTACTCTTTAAAGAGAAAGCTCCATTACCATAACTCCAAATAAGATAATAGTATGATAAACTTCATTATTTAAGAGGTTGAATATTTTCACAATTAGATTACATTTTTCTTAAATTTTAAAATAAGTAAATTAAAATAAAAAAAACACAAATTTCAAAATATTAAAGATAATTTAATAATGAAAATACTCAATCTCTTAAAAAATAAAGTTTCTATAATACTATCCCTTTGAATATTATTTTTATAATAAAATATAAAACTAATATATTATTCTTCTATTTATATAAAAATAAATAAAAATTTATTATAAAAAATATCTTTTAAAAAATAAATACATCCTAGACCCAAAATATGACAAGGAATAAATTTTTTATCTCAAGATGAAAAGTCACTTCACTCTACTATTAAAAATGCTAGTGAAATATACCTGTTATTCATTAGATCAGACAAAGTTATTGAGAAATGCTATAATTAGAGCTTATGCTTGACGTGGATGACAGCGCGATCCATATCAACCAACATTAGGATGACACATTCGCCGCAAGTTTGGCCACAATTGCCTCGTCACCCATAATCACAGCCCTTTCGATAAAATAATAGCAATTTATATCATAAAATAAGTCCAACGAGCTGAAGAAAGGTGGCCGCGATTGGTGCAAATCAACCAATGTCAATAGAACCCATAAACCCGTACTTATCATTAAATAAATCAATTTTTATGCTGCAAATAAATTCAATCGCTTTTCATTCACAGGAAAAAAAAAATGAATAGCTTCAAGTTTCACTGCACCCAGTAAATGAAATTTTTCATTTTTTAAAGTGTGTACCCAATAAAACAATCAATTACTCCCATGTTTCGCATCGGCGTGGCGTTGGTGGGTGGGCCTCCTAAGAGGCTTGGCCCATGCCTCAGTCTCGGTTGCCCGTGTAAGTGTATTTATCCCAGGCTTTGTTTCTCATACAGGCCATCTCTTGCAGTCTCGTGGACCACTGCATTTGATGCATATGTATTTTTTGCAATAAATTTTGCTTCACATCTATCAACTGTTGGGTGGACAAATGCACCTCAACTCGATTTTTGGTCCATTCGAGCTTGAACTAAATATTTAGGCGCCTTATTTTATTAATAAGTTAGATTTGAACTTTCATATTTAAAATTGGGTAACCACAATTCTATCTTACTTTATCTTTATGTTTATATATTAAATATTTTACTTATAATTATATATATATTGTATGAGAGAATTATTAACATATGTATATAATATTTTTTTATGATATTTTTCATTATCAAATATAATACTTGTTAGAAAAAGTTTTGAGAATATTGATAAAAAAATATTTACTATATTATTTTTTCTTATTTTATATCTCTTGGTGTGTTATATTTACTTAATTTTATAAAATTGACCTTATTTTATAGTTTGAAATTAGTTTTATAATATTATAAATTTATTTGATTAATGTTAAATTTTGATACTATTTATATTTTTTAATTATATATTTAGGAATGGTAATGGGTCGGTGGGCCTAACTCGAGACTTAACAAGAATCAAACTCGTTAAAGATCTAAAATATTAAATCTATTTTGAACCTAAGATCTAAAAAGATCCAATAGGATCTAAACGAGTAAGACCCAAAAAGACCCTTTTGGATCCAAAAAAATTACTATTATATTTTTAATTTAATTTTAAAATATGTAAATTTGATAAGATTAAGCATTTAATCTCTTAGACTTTAAATTTTTTTATTTGATTACTAATTTTAATATTTTACATTAAATTTTTTATAAAATATAACATTTTTATAAAAAAATTTAAAGAAGGAGAATAATGTGTGTATTTACATATATGTGTATTTTTATATTTCTCATTATAATTTTTTAACTATATAAATTATAATAATTATTTATATCAAACTTTTTGCTTGGATTTATAGATTTGATGTTTAATGATAATTAAGCAAAAGATGAAATTTGATTTCACTAAACCTGATGATGACATCTTCATCATCCTCAGTTTAAAGGACAGTCTTTTAGCCATAAATTCGTCTAACTTGAATCTATAAATCTTGGTTTTTATTTCTTCTGAATCAAACAAATTATCAATTATTGATAATTAGAATAAAGTTCTTTAGACATTGATTAATTTATTGTTATCAGATTAGGATATTTTTTTCTAGTAATTATAAACTCGTAAGCAACAATTAATTAGTCAAAAACTAAAGCAAATTAGATATGTAAACTAACCCTTAGACCACAAAGATTGTTGGAAATCATGTTATGAATAGTACTAATGGGAGGTTACATACATTAAAAAATAACATATTTTAGTATTATTTATCTTAAATAAACTATCATAATATCCTTATATATATATAAGATAATATTAATTTTTATATGATACTCAACAAAAATATAAGATCTATTGAATATTTACAAAAGATAAATTTATGTATTATATAAATTAATATTATAATGGGTCTAGATGATATCCAAAAAAGATTTAGGATCCATTGAATATTTAATGAATAGATTCAAACCTAAACCATTAAAGAGTTGATCTAATTTAGGTAAGATCCAATGGATAAATATTCATTAGTTTAGATAAGATCTATTGGGTATGGATATTTTTGTCATCCCTATATATGTTAGGCTCTAGATATTAGATTGGAGTAATCTTTATATTATTGAAAAGTTTAAAGAAAAATCTATGATTTTGGTATTTGATCAAAACCCAGTTTGGACTTTTGAAACCTTTATTTAGTTGAGAAGTTAAAACCCTATTTTTGTTTCAATTAAGCCAGTTTCAATTTTTTGGTCATATCTGGAGTTATAAAAATTTAATTAATGTGAAACTAATACTTAAATCTTAATAAGATCTAACTCTATAACTTTTATATTTATAATTTACCCAAATTACATTATTTTTATGGTCTTATACTAATTGGAATTCAAATATGCAAGAATTCACTGTTATAACTCTTAGAGTTAATTATTTTGTAAAAATAAGTTATAAGCTTCTAAAAATTAAAAAAGTCCCATTTCTTTAATCTTAAAAGATATAGAATTCAGGTCCTATAGAGTCTTAAGTTAATTAGGTCAAATATTAAAACAAGAATATATATTAGATTAAGAGATTTTTACAGGCTTTACAATTTAGATAGTAGCACAATTTTCTTTTCTCTTCTTCTAGCTTGTATTCTCTAGATATGGAAGGCTAAATTTGAAGTTAATTTAAGGATTTTAAAGCTTTTCTCTTTTGGATTATGAGATTATAATTTCTAATATTAACTTTCTCTAATTAATTTTTCTCTTATCGTAATTATTTATATTGATTTCTTGAAATTGCACATGTTAGATATTGATTTGGTATAAGTGGTATTTATCCTTGTGATTTTTTATCTTTTTATTGTTTTAATGTTAAATTGTAGTTAGTTAATTACGGTTTTACACTTAAGGGCAGAGGGTTAAAAGATTAATTTTGAGGTCTCTAATTTAATTGCTCAATTTAACCGAATTTTATCTTTAAATAAATTTTGATTTAGCATAGGGATTATAGTAGTTGCTTAATTTAGTTATTCTTAATTGATAATATCTCATATGATTATCTAGCGTAGAATTCATGAATTATTGTTAAGGTTACAGGTAATTCAAGGTTGAAATATTAATAAAAAAAGTTAAATATTAACTGATCTATCATTAATTCAAATTAGAGCTTTCAATTTTTTAAATTAACTATTTCATTACATTAATTTCTTCCTTCTTATTTATTTTATATTTTGCTTTGTTTAATATGTTTATTTAAATTTTGAATTACAAAAACCCCCTAATTCTATGTTTTGCATAATTTTGCATTATTGTCTACATTCATATTGCATATTGCTTGCATTTACTTTATCTATTTTTTTTTGTTTCTTCTATTTTCATGCAAAATTAATATAAATAATTGTGTAAATATTATTAGTGAATTAATTGAGAAAAAATAATTCATCAAGA
This sequence comes from Sindora glabra, assembly GCA_020226215.1. NCBI lineage: Eukaryota > Viridiplantae > Streptophyta > Magnoliopsida > Fabales > Fabaceae > Sindora > Sindora glabra. The sequence continues at coordinate 3,815,486 of CM035236.1, forward strand.
AAAGATATCTCAATGTACTACATTATTTTCAATAAACTAGTATTAATCTAATTTTAGTGCATTACGACTTGCACATTCAAATATATATCGGAATCTTATGCAAATCATAATTCATAAAATTCTATTAAAAATTATTAAATTATGTAAGAGTAAAGCAAATAATTAGTTTAATATTTTCCAATCTTCAAATCATATGTTAAGAACATACACCTTACACCCTAGAAATTGAGACGATGTATAAAACTTAGAAGCAACATAAAAAATAGATGTTAGCACAAGATTAGCACTTTTTTATCCTTCCTCTCTTTATTATTTATTACTCTAATGTTAGTATTAAGTGATAGGAATCTCTATTATTTAACTTATTACTAAAATTGATATTTCTTTAATTAACTTGCAACACCATTTATATGAGATTTTAAGTATCTTTGGGCATATAACAACTCAAATTTATATGATCATAAAAAATACCTTTTGAGCATAAAATTATTTCTATAGTTATGATCTATATAGTTTGTACAATAATAAAAAAAATTATAATGTCATATAATTTAAATCACTTTGGTGAAACCAAATTAACTAATATTACATTATAGATATTATGCAAGGTAAAAAAAATTCTATAATTTGTGCAAAAATAAACTTTTATATTCTTATATGATTTGGATCACTTCGGTATCCATATCAATTAATAGTACATTGCTATTATATTATATTAAATAAGTAAGATTTTATGTAAGGTATAATATTATATTTTTATAATTTGTGCAAAAATAAAATTTTATATTATCATATGATTTGGTTTATTGTGGTGAAACCAAATTAACCAAATAATATATTACCATCATATTATGCCAAATAATGTTTTACGTATGGTATAGAATTATTTTAATAATTTGTGCAAAAAGAAACTTTAATATTGTCATCTAATTTGGTTCACTTTAATAAAACTAAATTAACAAATAGTATATTTCCATTATCTTACATAAAAAAGATTTCATGCAAAGTGTGCAAAACTAAATTTTTCTATTGTCATATGATTTGGATCATTTTGGTGAAATCAAATTGATTAACAATAACTATAATAATGCATAAATAAAATTAATTTGTATAAAAAAAATTTAATTGTCATATAATTTAGATAACATTGGTACAATTAAATGGACTAACAATAGCTAAAATATTGCCATATGATTTAAATCACTTTGTTAAAACCAAATCAACAAATAATAATCATAATATTATACAAATAAAATCTAATGGAGTTATAAACATAAGTCAAAACCCACTCTAATACAAATTATTAAAAAAAAAATAAAGAATATAAATCTAGACTCAAACATGTCATAATTCATAAAATTCTATTAACCAATTATATAATTATGTGAATATAAAATAAATAATTACCTTAGTATCTTTTCATCTTTAAGAAGATATATCTTGTATGATTGAGAGTTCCCATAAAGTTTGGAACCAATATAATAAAAAATGGATGTTTGCATTTATGGTGAGTGGAAAAAGGAACCAAGAATCCTTTATATAGAGTTTCAAATAATTCAACCCCTATGAAAATGTCATGATTCTTCAATTTCTTTCATTAAATTAGGAAACCTAATTCTATTATTTTAAGTGATCTTTTAAGTAATGAAATTGCTTATTTCTCTTGTGAAAGAAATATGAAGAATACCTACTAAGTTCTATTAATGAGCATCAATTTATCTTAAGATGATAATTACACAATTATAGTTATCATTGTTTAGTAAATTAATAAGCAATTCAATATACTTAATAGCTAGTTATTAATAGGATTTAATTGCATACTTAATGATATTTAATCATACAACTAATAGAATTTTATTTTATAATAAATAGGATTCAACCATAATATTAATATGTAATGATTACAATAATTAATATGAATTAACTCTAATTATAACACTCTTTTATATGACTATGAAGGTAATTAATTTTTACAATCTATACATAAATCTATTTTTAGTGTAAAAATTTTATATTATCAATGAATAAGAAAAAGATACATTACCAAAAGATAATAGTAATTAAAAATTTTTAGTTGTTATAAAATAATTTTAATAATTTTTTATTAACATTACAACATATGGATAGATGATAATATAAAATTAATATACACTAATGTGGATTAAATTCAAGTTCATATTATTTATAATTTTATAAGTTCTAATAATAATTTAAAATATTAAAATTAGATTTAAATAGAGCTAAGTTTGAACATTTTTATTTTAAAAAGACGTAAATTTAAACATAAAAATATATTAAAAATTCAATTTAGGCTTTAGATTAAGCAAAAATATACCTTATTGTTAAGATAAGTTTAGCTAGAATCCAACCTGGTTTTCCTTACCCTAATTTAATTATCTTTAGATAATATAAAATTCAATTTTTGGCAAATTATATATGATTTTAGAATTATTACATATAGAGAAGGTTTGTTTGTGCTTACTTAATCACTACATTTGATATTGTAGAATTCCTATCCTTTTCTTCTTATTACTTTTCAAGTGTGCCTTAATTCTCTCCTTTGTTTTAACATATAATAAAAACTAAAGCAAAATATACAAACCTCCTCTTTATTTAAGTGAAATTATATAGGCCTCCCCTTTAGTTTGAAAATATACACATTACTTTATTTAACATTTCATCATGAAGAATATTTCTTTAGATTCCTTAATTTTCATTATAGATATAATTATTGAATTACAAATTTACCCATTCATTTAAATGAGAAATTGAAGAACAATTCTCATTCTATTAGGGTTTCAAGGTTGTTGTGCATTTTTCTTCCGCCTTCAACCAAACCATTTGAAACAAGAAATTAACGTTACTTAAATGAGAAATTGAAGAACAATATTGCATTAATTGTCCTTTATCCAAATGAGTTGGGATTTCCATTATTGATTCCCTTATGCATTACTAGTAAACTATTCCCTTTGTTGATCACAAATTTTGGACTTTGTTTTAAGCTAGCAAAAAAAAAAAAAAAAATCCTTGCTTGTTTAGGTTTCCTAGTTTCTCTGCCAAGAGTGTGGGTTCTTTATTTCTATTTTTCTGCTTATTGGTGACTGACATGGTAAGCGAATGGTGATTTGTTATGTCATGTTTTACATTTAAAGGCTAATTTTTGAGTAAATTTTACCATTTTTTCCATTTAAATAGCTTTTAAACTGACTCTATTTTCACAAATTTTAGCTTGTTGAAGTTTGATTTGTTGTTTTACATGTCATGTTAATACAAATTCCTATTAGTTGAAATTTACTTCTAATCTTTATTTTTCCTTTATTTTTTAGTCTAATGCTTTATGGTCTATTATTTCCTATTTGAAGATGGATATACATACTCTTAGTTTGGAAGATTTGTATAAAAAGAATCATAAGGAGAAGAAAACAAAAAGGATAAAGAAAGATATAACTATCAAAGAAAAAATAAATAAATAGAAAAACCTGAAGCTTAAATGGTGGACTTTGCAAGAGAAAATGGTTAAGATGACATAAACAAGGCAGCTTGTTATGAAATATAGAATAAAGCATCTTTTGGAAACTTTTTAAGATTTAACTAAAACTTCAGCTGGCAACAAATCCTAATTTAAAATGTGGAGAAGGTAGCATTGTAGTCATCTCTTGATTGCATGATGCTCATAACCTTAATTGAGAACATCTTCTTTTTTTTTGAATTTATCAGCTTAGTAGTGTTTTTACTTTGAATATGATTGATATAAATTCAATGTTGTGGCATTAGTTAGAATAAGGGAAATAAGGGATCATAGTGTATTAATTATGTAGTGTCTGATGTTGTTTATGAAATTTCATTTGGACCACAAGTTTGCAAAGTTCTAAGGTATGGTTTTGTAAATCCTTTGAGTAAGTTGTAAGGAAGAAGCAAATCAAGATTGATTTCTCAAGCCTTTCCATACCCCATAACATGAGATGTTGGAGAGGAAGAGTTTAGAAATTTATTTACTATGTAATTCACTCTTAATGCCCAATTAGATCAAGGAATGATAAACAAATAAGAGGAAATCAACAATTTTATAAGAAAAAAGAAGAAGTATGAACTAAAAGAAGAACGGGCTCTTTTATAAAGTAATAGAGGTAGTTTAAATATTATATATAATACTTTGACTATTGACTATAACCAAATGATGGACTTAAGAGTTTGTCTAATGGAATTTTGATTTTAAAGTTAGTAATAGTATGTGTTTCAAATACAATGGAAGTTTATATATATTTTCAATGGGAGGTTCATGTGATTTCTCCTAAATAGAACGAAGGTTTGTATATTTTAATTTAAAAATTGAAAATAGAAATTTTAGCAAGTGCATGCATAGTAGAAAAAAAATTCCCTAATAACAACAAATGTGTATATATCATCAGATGGTAATAGCAAGAAATATATATATATATATACACACACACACGGTGCTTCCCCGCTGCTAAAAAATTACATGAAGTTACCTAAGACAAAAATTTAGCAGCAAGAATACTGGGCCTAATCATGCAATAACCCAAAGTTCCTGGGTTAATGATCCAACACCCTCGGCTTTATGGGCCCTAAATTCTTAAAGTTTAATTAAATCTTCTCGTCCGGGTGAAATGGGCGAATGAAAGCGGAATTCATCTGCCACACTTCAACTGAGGCAGTTACCGTGGCCTCGGTGGCATTGTTGAACAAGAACAACTTTGCTGCCCCGAAGATTGCCTTTGTTGGGTATACTCTTGATGTCACGCACGTCCTTCCTCCTTGTGCAAAGCTTTCCACAATAGAATGATCCACCTGCATGATTCATTAATAATAGTTAAGTTTGTTGCCCTTGTTCATATGGTCTATGTAACACAAAATTGAAATGCTAAATTCATCTTACCAATATCCTTACGGACAGCTTTTCGCCTTTAAGCACTGGAACAGTGCTTCCAAAGATTATCTTATTAACATCATTTGCCACTGAAGACCTGCAGTTATAGAATGTATTTTTCGATAAAGAGATTCACTGTATAGCCAAATGGGGAATTAAAGACCTCTACTTTGAAACAGTTGTTACCTTGATTGATCAGAGCAAAAAGAGGTCACCAGATTTCCATCGCTTCCTTTGGCGATGTAGAAGTACACGGGAGTATGTTCAGAGAGGCCGTCATCTGCAAGGACTAGAAAACCAAATGGTCCCAAGGCACCGCGTTTGGCAGCTCCACCACTGGTGGCGCAATCGTAAACTTCCTTGGAATTTGATGTTTTCTCGAGTGCTTCCTTATCTATCTCAAAATCAGCCATAATGTCCAACTGCGTGGCTGCCTCGATATCTAGGGGCACCACTGACCCTGGCTTGCCCGTCAAATTCTTAAATTCGTTGCTTCTCAATCTCAAACTCTCCACCTCCTCCACGGGCCATTGTACCAAGTTGCTGCCTGTCTTTCTATCGAGCACCACTGTTCTTGGAACGCCCTGAAGTGATGCCCAACCTTTGGCCACATCGGCATATTCACTGTCAGACTCTCCAATCCAACTCCACAGCACTCTCCTCTGCTTGTTCTGATCATAAAATGTCTTGGAAGCATAAAATATGCCATAATCATACCTCAAACCAATACCAACATCCCTTTTGGAATCATCTGGTATGAACGTGACATTATTCTCGTCGTAAGTCCCAATTGAATAATAGTCATGTCTGTCATCATCCAGACTCACCTTAACCACATGCTTCACTCCGGGCCCACTAGTGGAAGTATCCAACCCAATTCCATCTGTCCTGGAAACAGGGTAGAAATCTACACACTCCCACATGCCAGTGCCAGGCACAGCATGAAGAAGTCCTTCAACGCGTTCATAGGTTTTGAAGTCCGTAGTATCGTAAACAAGGGAGATTCCAGTCTGGTTAAGTTTAGAGCCAATAGCGACGCGCCACTTTCCCTCGGAGGTTAGCCAGGCAGTGGTCGGGTCACGGAAGTCCATGTGGTGGATGCCCTCTGGCGGGAAGAGAACCGGATTCCCGGGGTACTTGACCCAGTTGATGAGGAGCGGATCAGAGGGGTCGGCGGGATAGGCAAGGTTCTGTACCTGGATTGATGCGTTGGTGGAGCCAGTGTACAACATGACGAGTTGGCCGTCGGGTAAAATGGTGGCGGAGCCAGTCCAGACACCGTTTTTGTCGTACCATTGATCGGCCACCATGGCCAGGGGAAGGTGAAGCCAGTGGATCAGGTCTTTAGACACAGCGTGGCCCCAAACTATCTCGTCACCCCAGATTGCGCCGTTTGGATTGTACTGGTAGAAGAAATGGTACCATCCATTGTAGTATACAGGACCTGCAATTAATATTTTTTCATCAACTGGATTTTAAAATCAAGCTTTCAATATTTTCCCTTTCTTCTACAATTAATTTGTTTAGTACAACTGAAAAGGTTAGGCTTTTGTTGAACCATTTTTTTTCCTTTTTGGTATGAAACAAGATGGATTTTGGGATTTCCTTGTCAAAAAAAATTCCTTAATGGACCAGATCCAGACATGGCTTAAGTCATTTAGAATAATCACTATGTGAAATTGAGCTCTGTTGTAGATCCTTTTCAGGTCATAACTGTGTCCTACTATTTTTGTGTTATTGCGTCAACAGTAATGATCAACATTAAAAAAAAATTGTATTAATTAGGAAATTAATATGAATTAAAAAGGTGCAGCACAAGTGAAGGTGTTCTTACCATTGGGATCTGAATCACAGAAAGCCCGATTCCGCAGTCACAGAAAGCAAGAATCAGCCACGAAAAATGAGAGAAAAATTAGTAATAATCCAAATTAATTCAAATCAAAAGCTGCGGTGACAAGACAATTATTTGAGTCGACAGTTTTTGATAGATACTTTTGGTTACTTTTCCACGGGATCCCTTTTCCTCAGTTGTATTGGACAAAGACAACAATAATTCACACTTTATTTTCATTCATAATATGACAAGCAAATCATTTAAATCACCCCTTCAATTATATTAATCCTCTTACTCCAAATACGTGATTGAGCCTCAAGATCAAGATTTATGTATATTTTCAGGTTTATTAAAATTTGATTCACGATTGTAATTATTTTTCTTTTTCTTTTCCTTAATTCCATTGTAATTAAGGAAAGAATGAATTACCGTTCATCCAGTTTTTCTCTGGCTGAAAATGGTAAGCAGTTCTCTGCCACGACAGCATACTGTTGTTCCAAGGAAACGACGTCACATGGACGGCGCCGAGCCTGTCGGACTTCTCCGACGCGACACCGAGCCTGTTGGACTTCTCGGACACACCTGCCGATACACCGCGTGAAACCGGCTTCAATGTTTTAGAAGGTAATGTCTTCGGCATCGTCAATTCTTCTGAGGCGGACGATGGCACATTAATATTTTCTTGGACGACAGCATCTGATTTGGTGTGGTTGTAGCCAATAATGGCCACTAAGGAAATAAGGACTAACAGCCCGCAGACGATAACAAAGAGTCCCTTCAATGGTTTACGTTGCTCCGGCGGAGCTCCGGCGGATGAAGGACCGCCCGGAAGTGCAGTGTATGTATATGGAAGAGTTCGAGTATTTCCATTATTATCAGAGGAGGGGCCTCCCATTTGCTTCGAGAAAGAGAGTTGGTCGGAGCAGAGATATGGAAAAAAGGGTGAGTCAGGCAAATGTCCTTGTTTCTGAACTCTTACGGTTATGATTCCCTGAGAGAGAGAGAGAGAGAGAGACAAATAAGATGGACTGGGTTGGGTGGGGCAAATGACAGAAAATAGGGAGGATCAGACGAGTGTGAAATGCATTTGCCAAAATGGCATATTTATAGGGGTTAGTCCATTTGTTAGAGAGAGCATCTCTATTTAGAGGGCCCTTCCAGTGCACAGAGGTCACATGAGCCGTACAGTATTTCAGAGCATTGGGATTTGAGGATGAAACAGCACATAATTTTTGTTAATCAGGCTTGGTGGCCCTACATTTTTCTGATGGTAATGATTTCAGACTCTGATTGATTGGTTATGTTAGCTGCATTCTTAAGGCTAGTTATTTCTATTTTCCCTCATCTAATTTTATTTATATATTATTATTTCACATGGTACAGAATATAGATAAATAAATAAATAAATAAAATGTTTAAATTGGACTTAGAATGTCTTGAATATGTGATGTAATGACTAATGTAAGTAGTATAACTCCTCGACTCCACCATTTATACAGGATATCATTACTCTGCGGAAAAGAACTCGTGATAGCTGGCATATTAGTTTTTGGATAATCTATTCTGTATTAAGATTGAAAATAGGTTAAATAAAAAATTATTTTTTAATATTAAAAATAAATATAATAATCAATTTCTCATTTATAGAAGGTTGCAGTTATATCTTTTGAATTTCATAATAAAAGTTGTTAGTTTCTTATCTTTATTTTTATTATAATTATTTGTTTTTCTCTTTGTTCTTAATACTAAAATAAATTACAAAATAAAAAAAATATAACTTAAAGGTAAGAATGTATTTAAATTGTTAAGATAATATTTAATAATCACTTTAATATGTTTTATTTATTTTAATAATGTAAGTAAATAAAGGAATGAATAATTGAAGTAAAAGTAAAAGTAAAAGTAAAAAATTAATATTACTAGATATCAAACTTGAAGATGTAATAATTATTTAAAGGTAGTAATCTTTGATATAATATGATAATCTAACATGAACATAAAATTTCTACATAGATTTGCATTATAAACAGATTGATTTGTTTAACACAAATAATAAATAAGTTAATTTAAGTTTATAAATAGATTCACATATCAATTTGTTTAATAATTTATATTAAAATTTTAAAATATTTTTGAAAAATAATTGGTAATTAAATTTAATAAATAAGTTTATAACATAAATTTTATTAAAAATAAAAAAAAGAATGAAAATAAATTAAAGTAAAGTTTCAAAGTTTAATATAATAATTTACACATGAGAATAGTTGGAATCCATCCACGATTTTTATTTATTAAAACTTATATGTAAACATAGTATATTTTATAAATAAATTAAGTTAGACAAAGAAAACAGGATGAGCCATCAACAACCTACAAGAAAAAGAGGCCTGCTTGCGTGCATGGTTACAATCAATAATTTTTTATTGCTGCAATAATTGAAAATATTTCATCATGTTAGTTCATAATTATTTTCATATATGTAAGAATTTTTTTTCAAGTTGACGCTGTTATTCAATTTTAACGTTTTGTTTTTCTGATTCTGCAAAAATTCTGGTTATCGACAATAATAAATCTCAAGAAACTAATCTATTTGTCCAGGTAAGCTCAACAACAACGACAACTAATAATGACATCCAAAATGATGGGATTAGAATATGACTCAATCAATGAACCCGAGAAACAAAATTAGTCTTAGTGAAAAAAAAAAAAGAAAGAAAGAAAAGTAAACGTTAAATCAATGAATACGAGTCCAATTACGTTGGCGGTTGGCCCGTTGGCCTGACCTCGTAAAAGGAACGTGTGCCAATAACATTAAAAAGGCCGAAAAATCATATCATGGTCCTGTGAATCTTAAGATTCATAACCTGGATTTCATGTGACTAACTCAAAGCTAAAGAATACGGAATCCCCTGACGGCCGTGTTTATGAGGTCAGTATTAACGTGGCAATCGTTGAATGGAAGAAGAAGACGCGACAACTACCGGGAAAAAGGCCTCTCAATACACAGAACCAACCAACGTGCCACCACCACAAAAATTAAGGAACAATTCCTAACAATAAATTTTATTATTATATTTTTTAATGATAAAAATGATTGAAATATTAGTCACATACAAGATTTTAAATATAATAAAAATCAGATGTAACTTAAATTAGAGGTTATCGGTTCCTACCGATTTATTTTGATTCCTCAGTTAATGGAAACGTGCCTACGTACCTTAATTCCGATGGATTTCAACTCAGAAGGAAAATTTCTTCCCCATAATTCAGATCTCTCTATGTTTTGCAGGGAGCACCCTTTATATAGATTTTAGGACGCACACAAGGCACTTTAATTCACTATAATTCTAACCTATTTTGTTTTTGAATTATCCTAATTGGAATTGGATAAAACTGAATGAAAGGGATTACGTTGGAATTGGATCATCTTTGCCCTTTACAATTTTATTTCTTCACTACACTTCTAGATAACGTGTTTGAGTAGAAGTGAAATTCAATTTCAAAACTTTCAAAGCAATGCGCGATTTTGTAAAGAAAATAAAAAAATAATTCAGTTAGTCCTGAAACCAAAATTTTAAATCCTAAAAAATAAAAAAATCTTTTTCCAGTACATTGGGATTTATATTTAAATTATTATTAATTTATATCAATAATTGGCCCTTTTTTTTGGCTAAGCAATAATAGCTATGGACTCAAACACACACTTAATCATTGATATGATAGTTAGGAATGGAACGATTTTGTTTTGTAATTATATTTAGTACAACAAATATAAAAGAAATAGGATAAAAAATATATCAAAGACAATAATGTCTTTAAAAATAAAAATAAAATATAGAACTAAAATCATAATTATATGAAAGATGTTATTATCATTTTTATTTATTTATAACTAAAAATATATAATTTCCTATCAAGTATGTATGTTAAATAGTAAAATAATAATATATATTAAATAAAAAATATATGATATGATCAATACTGAAAATATTATATTTTAAATTTAATTATTAAAATTATAATCAACGCAAAGTTTCATAAAGTAAATAATTTTCTATAGAGAGTATAGAAATATTTTATTTTAAAATTTATTTTTAAAATATAATTATTAATATATTTGAATATAAAAATATTAAAGATATTATTTTGTTATTTATTAATAAAAGGTAATGTTAAAATATATTAAAAATATGAGGAACAAGAGTATCAAAAAATTACTTCATAAATAATAGAATAATTATTCCATCATTTTTCTTATAAAATAGAAATTTTGGAATGATCATTTTCATTTCATAATTTTTACTACATACATATTTTTCATTTCGTCCCAACATATTAAACATATTAACAGTTGGACAGTGAGTTTCATCGTATCATTAGGTGAAATTCCTACTTACTTATCAAATCATTTTAAATAATTTTTAAATATTAAATTATTAATAAATTTAGATTTAGAGTAGTAATTATATTTGTAATTATTGTATCTGAGTCTTCAAATGAATAAACCTTTTATTTTCTTATGGATTCTATGCTCATCAAATATCAACAAAAATTTATAGCATGAGACTTAAAAAAATATATGAAATTTGTTTATTTGAATGATTACATACAACAATTACAAATGTAATTATTATATTTGATATTGCTAAGAGTTGATTGAGTGGTCCATGCATAAGCATTAAGCAACTTAGCCTGATATTACTTAAGTTGAACAGTCCAATTTGGTGCACTCAATTTAATATAATAAAATCAGTTATACTAATATAAAGCTCTAATATTTTTTACAGTATGAGTAAGTCTAGTTTGTATAAATAATTTTTTATACATACTAATTCACGTTAAAGTCACTTTAAAAAGTTGAATACTCACATTTTTTAATAATTAATGTAATATCAAAGTTCTCTCATATTATTAACATTATATGGACATTCCTCGTTCAAGTTATATTAAATATTATCTTTAGACTTCACAAAAATTTATATAAAACCAAAATATGAATCCCTTCTATTCGAATTATTTTTTATTATTGTTTATGTGCTTAAATACTTGTTAATTTAAACATTAAAATATATTCAATGAATACCTTTTCTTCATATCATATTTGCTGCTTGTGCATATTAACATGCCACCCAACTTATATCGGAAAACCGAATGAAAAAATTGATTAGTACTAATACAAGTCCTAATTTCATTAAAAACTTGATATTGAATTCTATATTATCCTATTGTTTAGAACTCATGGAAATATAGCTAAATTCAAGTTATTAAATGCGTTGATTAATTTAATGATTTTACTTATTTAATAATTTACATTTTATCATATATATGTGTGTTCTAAACTTATTGGGTAATTCATTTTTATAGATTTAATGCATCACGTTTAATGTACATGATGAGAATTTCTCACATGATTTGTATACGACAAATGAAGTCATTGCTGAGTCAGATTGAGAGGTTGGTTCTATTTGTGAGCAGCTGCCACGTCTCAATTGGATCAAATAATGCAAATAATGCAATCGACAAGGCAGATTGCCAAATATTATTTGTCATCGACAGAACGTTTTAGGCCACATGTAAACGCTGATTAGGCATACACGCACCCTTTTTTACCATCTTTTCTGAATGTCTGCAGGTTTTTTGAGGCCAATATTAGTTGGGTCCCACGTCGCACCAAATAATGTACCGTCAATGAAATTGAAACAAAACTAACCATACGGAACACAACTAAGCCAATTTTAATTTTGTTGCTCCGTTGAGCATTTTTCCAAAACTTGACAAGTCCACACCGTAGGCCACGTGGCTTTAGTGATTCCACATGCCCCTGTCCGCGTCGCTAATATATAAGATGATGGCTTCTATAATTGTTTTTATACTCATTCATTCATTCAGAGTGCTTCAATAATGTTATACAATGAATTCCCGGCCCATAATATTTCATCCGCCATCCTCGGAACTAATCTTGCCTCCTTTTTCTTTCATGGGTAAAAATTTTCTTTTTCTTTTCCCTTGCATAATAAGGATCCGTAATCTACTGAATTCACTGCACTGAAATCAAATAAAACTCAATTCATATCCATATTAACCAAATCCAACTTGATATATAAAAGAAAGATAAAATCTTTAAAATATATTGAGTATTAGTTGAATTAAATACTATAATGCAAATAATGAATTTCTTAAATTTATGAAGAAGATTTATCAAATTAAGATTAAGAAAAAGTTTCAAAATTAATTGTTTATATTAGGTATTTATTTAATATTATTTTCTTTATTTTTAAGAAGTCTCACATTAGATAAAATAAAAACTTTAAATTTGGGATGTTAATATAAATATATTAAGTCCCACATCACTTAAACCTTGTGAGTGACTTTCTTAAGAGTAGTATATATATTTACCTTGTTAAGGAGTTTTAATCATCTAATATCAATAAAATATTTGATTTCAATATTATTATTTTGTTTCTAATGCATTAAAAATTTTATTTTCCTATTTTCATTTTCCATCCCACGTTAAGCCACATTAAAGCTAAGTCAATGATCCAAAGTTAGAGATCGAAAGTTTGAGATGACGACTAGTGGTGATAGTAAAGGTAGTAACAAAATTCCCATTGATGGATATTATGAGATTAAAGATCTTTGGATAATGATGCGAGCTCAAAAGGAGAAGATGACCCGTGAACTTTGTAATGCAAGCTTAAGAGGAGAAGATGACTTGTAAACTCAATGAGATCTATGACATACTTGTTAACTTGGAAGTAGACACCAACAAGTTTTGTAAAGATGATAAAGACAAATTTGCTAAAAATGGTGTCTTTGGCCAATCAATCAATTATTGCAAACCTATAAATTTAGAAAAAGAAATCACCCAAAAGGACTTAAAGATAAAGCCAAAGACATGGAAAACATTCAAAGAGTTCATAATTGTATTCACGATAGAAGATGAAGTTCGCACAACTATCAAACAAACTATCATCAATGAAGGCTAGAAGTTTTTGATGAAGATTTAAACTTTGAATATGGGAATATTAGATAAAAAGACAATACAATCAAAGAAATGAAGATTATTGTTTAAAGATTGATCTTTCTTACTTCAATAATATTGAAGGTTTCTCGGACTGAACATATGAGGGAAAGAATTTCTTTGACATAATGGATGTTTTAAATAATAAAAAAGTGAAACATGTTGCATACAAGCTCAAAGGAAGAGCAACTACTTTCCGAGACAAATCTCCAAATAACTATCGAAGGTAGGAGTGCTAGATGGGCTTGCAGCTTATAAGCTTGGCAGATCAATGCATAGACTTTTTGAGGATCGGCATTGCCAAAAATAGGCTAGCAAAAATATGAATTTAAATGGGCTTAGTTCATGTGGACCAAATCTATGAACCCATTTATGAAATAAAGCCTGTGGACCTTATGAGATTTTATATGAATAGGACCAGTTAAAATAGGCTTACTTAAAATATAGGTCTTAGTTGATCAAGACTAAATGAGCTCGACTCGTGCAGGCCTTAGCCCGATTTGGTCCATTAGGCCTATTTACCAACCATAGTCAAAGGCAAGGAAAAGAACTAATAAGAATATAGAAAAAGATAAAGAAACTTTTTCAAGGAAAATTCCTCTTTCTAAATTATTAATAATATTTCTTTTAATAATATCAAAATTATGTTCAAAGTATTCAAATTGGGACTTAATATATTGAAAAATTCTTAGGTTTTTAGCATGACGCAATTTATTTGAGATAAATAAACAATAAATTGATTGTTACATTGGTGGCTTAGAATTCAAGACTAGAAATAAGATGTCTTTAACTTTAATTTGGATAGTTGATAAAGCACACAACATAGCATTAAAGGCAACAATATTGCTATCATAACCATTTATAAATTCTTTAATTATATGTTTATCTTCTTTGGCACATGCTTGAATAAGACTAAATAAAGAGAAATCAAATGCAAATGAAAGAACTTGATCTATAAATTTTAATCATCAAGCCAACATAAGTGTAAGCAGAACAACGAAACTTATCAAATCTACACAATAAAATGTAGTGACAAAAAATCCTAATGCTAAACCCATGCCAAGCATGCATTCCAAGGATAATGAACTTGGGCACCAATTTAACAAATGTCGTGCACACATATTCGTCAATCTAAAATATTATAATGAAAACATAAATAAAAGAGATGATATTTTTAAATGTAAGGAATCAAAGGCATTGAAATTTCTAACAAAGTAGGAAAACATGTATCTTGCACAATTTGAAAGTTACTATGTACTCTAATGCAATAAAATTCATTTCAATATAACAATATTTTTCACTCACAATATTCAATCAATTAGAAAGTATGCAATCAGATTATAAACAATAAAAGCTATAAGAATATTGTATCAATTGCATTAGCTAGACATTTAAAATTGTTTATAGAAACTTTTCACATGCCTTACCAAATATGATGAATCAAGAAAGGACCAACTGTAAAGGTTACAAAAATTTATAAAGTTTCAATATCAATTAGAAAGACATACAAAAATGAAATTATTTGTAATATGATTGGTATGGATGCTTGTCACATTTTAGTTAAAAGACCATGGTAACATGATGTAGATGTAACTTATCACAATGAAGAAAATAATTATACTCTCTGTTGATATTTCTCTCATTGATAAGAAAGTCAAACATATGCTTCTAATGGACTAAGAAAATCATTTCTCACTATTTCCAACTCTGAAGAAGAATTTGTTAAATATATTAAAAAAGCTCAAGAAACTTTGGCACTTGTTATCAAAGGGGAAGAAACTTTAGATGTCAGTATTCCACTACTACTATAGCCTTTATTGGAAGAATTTAAAGATGTTATTCCAAATGATTTGCCTAATAGACTTCCACCAATAAAGAATATCTAACATTAAATTGATTTAATTTCAACAGCAAGTTTACCAAACTTGCCACATTATCACATAAGCCTAATAGAGAATAAAGTCTTCAAAGAGAAAGTGAAAGAGTTAATTTGCAAAGGATATATCTAAGAAAGTATGAGTTCATATGCAACTCCTACTTTACTAACACAAAAAAAAAAGGAAGTTAAAGTATGTATGTTGATAGTTATGCTATCAACAAGATAACTATTAGATACAATTCTTAAACATCTCGACTAGAAGACATGTTAGATTAATTCTAAGGTTAACAATATTTTCGAAAATTGATTTAAAATTTTTTTATCATCAAATTTGCATAAGTCCGATGATGAATGGAAGATAACTTTTAAAATGAAAGATGGCTTATATAAAAAGTTAGTGATGCTATTTGGACTATCTATTACACCGAGCACTTTTATGCACCTCATGAATACTCAAGTTATTCATTATAAAATTTGTTGTTGTTTATTTTAATAATACCTTGATATATATAGTAAAAGGATAAATAAGCATAAGAATCATATAAGAAAAGTCATAAATGTTTTTTATGTCAACAAGTTATTCATTAACTTGAAAAAATATAACTTTATAATTGATTATTTAATATTCTTAGGAGTTATCATAAGCACTTAAGTGATACATGTTGATGAAAGAAAGGTGTGCATAATTAAAGAATGGCCAACACTAAAGAATATTAGTAAATTCAGAATTCCATGGTTTAAAACTATTTTATTGAAGGTTTTTTTTTTGAAACTTAAGTAGTATTATTGCGCCAATCACTAATTGTTTAAAGAAATCAAAGCTTTAATGAATTGAAAAAATAGAGAGGAATTTTGTCAAGATTAAAGAAAAGTTAACCACAATTCCAACATTAGTGTTACCTAATTTTGAGAAGTTACTTGAGGTTGAATATGATATAAGTAGAGTTGAAATTAATGGAATTTTTTCACAAGGAGGTAGACTAATTGGTTACTATAGCAAGAAACTTAATGAGGCATAAAGAAAATGATCGAAATATAACCAAAAGCTATATGTAATAGCACAAACATAATGCCATTAGGAGTACTACTTGATTCCTAAAGGGTTTGTTATTTATTTAGATCATCAAGCATTGAAACATCTCAAAAGTCAAAAGCACTTAAACAAGATACTTGCAAAGAAGGCATCAAAGTTAAAGTAATTTGTATATGTGATCAAGTATAAGTCAAGAGGTTTCAACCATATTGCAGATACTTTAAATAGAAAAGCAATTTTACTTGTTACTCATAAAGGAGAAATTATTAGCTTTGAATACCAAAAAGAATTGTAACAAATAAATAAAGACTCTAAGGATATATGGGAAAAGTCTTATTAAAGCATCCACCAAGTGATTTTCATATTTTAAAATGTTACTCATTCAAAGGAAATATACACTATATTCCAAAGGCATCCCTTAAACAAAAGATCATCTACAATCTTTATGGAAGAGGCTTTAATGGAGATCTTAAAAAAGACAAGATAATAGTTAATATAGAAGAGTGATACTATTAACCTCAACTAAAAAAAAAACATAAGAAACCTTATGCAAAAATATCCTATTTATTAAGTTTCTAAAGTGCATATTAAAAATACAGGACTTTACACGTCACTTCTTATATTAAATAACATTTAGGAAGACTTTTAACTAGATTTTGTACTAGGGTTTTCTCATGATCCTAACCCAATTGTGATCGATATGAAACCTCTTTTCCAGTTTTCATCAGCCTAGTCTTAATTAATTCATTTATCCTGATTTAATAAGTATTATGCAATTATAACAAAAATAATATTTCCAAAAGAAAATATTTATTGAGATTTCTATAAAAGATAAGAAAGTTAAGTGTCCTTATAATCCTCTCAAAATAAGAATAAATGAGTCTAACTAACTCATGAGAAACTAGTTCAATATTTCCCCTACCTAAATCTATGAAAAAAATAAAGCCCAAAATATACTACATATAAGAATTTATGCTATCATATTGCTATCAATGAACTTATATGGATCCTATATCTGAGGGGGTGGAGGTGAAGGCTCAACCTCAGAATCTATAAAATAAATCATGAGAGGGTAAGTCCAGGACTCAGTAAGTGAACAATCTATAAAAATAATAATATCTTATATTAACTTACTCATTGGACTATCCTTCTTTAACCATTCATATCATATTTAAGTACATTAGAAATAAAAAACTAATAACAATGAAATTAATACATAATCATTTCATTTTCAATATCTTATGTAAAAATATATAAAGATAACTATAATCAAATCATATCTCATTTGGAGTAATAAATAATAGATAAAATACAGTCATTCACCTTTTGTCTCCTTAGTCAGCCTTATACCATTCACAAACTTTTCATTCTTATCTTCTCAGGGTCTGCCTTATACCTTTCACAAATATACCACTAGAAATTTTTCATTTGACATTTATAACATCATCTCTCATCACATTTCTCATCTTTAATGCCATTCGTGGCATGATTCATAATGCAATTTAAACAATAAAGCTGAAGCTCTACCTAATGCAATCACAATTTAATTTTCATATGTATCACAATACATATCAATATCGTCATGTCCTCTTACTTGGCAATAAGCATTTACACAATCCATAAAATGCTTCTTAATACATTTCATTTCATGAATAATGTAATAAGTTCATTTTAATCGACATTATATCATATAATATCTAATTTCTCATTTCATCAATTTTTCAATCATATACTCATCTTATAATTATCATAAACAATTTTATTTTTAATGCTTGAAAGCCAAACACCCCAAGTAATATTATTATAAATCATAAAAATATAAAATAAATTGAGTATGGTGAACCGTAAGGTCACCATAGTTATGATCCTTGAGTGATATTTTAGGAATAATTTAAAAATTATAAATATATTGTTTATAAAACTTATTTTATATAAAAATAGATTTAATTAGTTTTCCATAGATTACTTATTCACCCAAATTGGTTAAAATTTGAATGTGTTACACCTTTAAAAGATAGACATAAAAAGTTTACTTTTTAAAATCCTAACTTTTTGACCTCCATCAACTATTTTGATGATATCTTAAAGTACATATAATTTTCTAATCTAAATCTAATTTCAATTGAAAGTAGACTCAATTAACTTTAAAACAATAGATAGTTTATTTAAAATGAACATAAAAAGAAGGAGTTACACCCTTTTTAAAATTAGTATAAAATTTTACAATTAATAAATCAATTGACCAATCAATTCATCTGTTTAGTTTTGCCTCTGACCCCTTAGAATCGATTAGTCACTCAATTCTGAAGTCTAGTTTCACTTTTGAACCCTTGGAATTAATTGACTAATCGATTCATTCACCTCTAAACCTTAGAACTGATTAGTCACTCGATTCTAAAGCCTAATTTTGTCTTTAAACCCTTAGAATTGATTGACTAATTGATTCACATATGAAAATCTTAATTTTCTAAAAAGATTTCAATGTACATCCGACTCTAAACACCTCCTAAACACATATATTACATATCAAACTTTAACACATCATATCATCTTTTTTCATCATTTATTACCTCTATCACATAAAAAAAATTAAATTCAAGAAAAATCACAAAATAACTCATATTTCATCAATATCATCTTTTAACCATGAAATCTATAAATTTAGCTATATTATCCATTCACATTATATGAAAGAGAATGCTAGAATACTAATGTAATGATTTTTCAACCCTAATCATATCAAAATTCATAGTTTCTAGAGTTACAACTTAAAATACTTGATAAAATTAAATAAGCCTTAAATCCTTCATCAACTAAGAAGAAATAAGAGGAATTCTTGATGAAAATAATATTTTTACCTTGGTTGAATGAAGAAATTAAAAAGATTTGAAGTCTCTTTTACTTGATTAATGAAGTAGTGGAGGGATAGTGTGGATAGAGTGAGAGAAATAGAGAGATAGGGAGAAATGAGAGAAATATGGGGGTTTAAGATTGATATAGGAAAAATATAACCCCAGGAACATTTTTAAAAAATTATTCTTAAATCTCTTTCATATATACATACTTATTTATGTCAATACAAAATTCCATACTTTATGATTCTAATAAATTTTCCTATCAAAATTTTACCAAATTCATATTTTTATATTTTTAATTTAACTAATTTTATTTTATTCTATATTTCACACATAAAATTCCTAATTCAACTAAATTTATTAGTTGCTTTAACCATTCTTTCTCACGTAATAATTTCTAATTTGCTAATAAATAAAAAAGGTGTAACAAGTTTCCTAAAACATAACATGTGGTAGATTTTATTTTTGTAGTAGTAGATAGATTTTTAAAAATGGGACATTTCATCTTATGTTGTAAAATTTTTTATGCTATGCAATTATTAGATTCCATGATGCTCATAAAATCATCACCTCTGATAAAGATTCTAAATTTTTATCACATTTTTGGCTTACCTTCTAGAAGCATTTAAACTTTAGTAACACAGTTCATCCATAAACTAATAAATAAATTGAAGCAATAAATAGAACTTTAGAAAATCTTGTTTGTAACATTTGTGGAGGTAAACAAAAGTAATAGGATTTTGTACTAGCTCAAGTTAAGTTTGAACCATAATAGTGCTAAATATAGCTAAACAAGATTCTCACCTTCATTATTTATAAAAAGGTTCCAAAATATTCATTAGATTTAGCTTGGCTACTCGAAATTCTTGGTTTAAGTATAGTTGCTAACCATATGGCAAAATAAGTCCAATATGTTTAAGAAGATATCAAAAAGAAGATTGAAGCCTTGAATGCGAAATACAAAGCAATTACAAATAAGTATAGAATATATACGACATTTCAAGAAAAAGATATAATCATAGTTTTCTTAAGAAAAGAGAGATTCTCAATTGGAAAATAAAATAAGTTACAACTAAAAAAGTATGAGCCATATAAGATTTTAAAGAAAATTAATAATAATGCTTATATTATTAATTGCCTGATGATTTGAAAATTTCAAAAACTTTCAATATTATTGATTGTATGACCACTTTCCTTTCGAAGAGTTAACATATCCAAAAATCACTTCAGGATTAAGTTTTTCTCAAGTGAGAGGAACTAATGTGAATGTTGAATCTCTTAAATTTATAGAAAAGATTGATCAAATTAAGGTTAAGAAGAAGTTTTAAAATTAGTTAGTTTTAGACTCAAAATTAATCTTGATTTCTATAAGATTATTTTTTTTAATTTTATCCATGATTGAAAGTTTATATTAATTTGGTCTTTATAGAATTAAAAATTTTCAAATTTTAATTTTTTTATTCAATAATTTTATCTAATGTATAGAGGAACTAAAATTTGAGAGTTGTTAATTTTATTAGAACCAAATTAAAACAAACTTTTAATCAAGGATGAAATTAATAAAAATTCAATCTTATATGAACCAAAATGAATTTTTAGTCTTCTTTTTATTATTTATTTATTTATTATTATTTTCTTTATTTTTATGAAGCCACATCTTGGGTAGAATAAAAGTTTTAAGTTTAGAAAATTAGTATAAATATATTTAGCACAACATCGCTTAAATCTTGCAAGCAATCTTTCTAAGATTAGTATATATATGTATCCTATTGAGAAATTTTAATCATCCAATATTTATTTCATATATCAATAAATTATTTGATTCCAATATTATTATTTTATTTCTAGTGCATTTGAAATTTTATTTTTCCACTTCTATTTTTTATTCTCATACTCTAAGAAAAAATCATTTTATAATATAAATACAATGCCCCTACAAATTACAACACATTATTTAGACTAATTTAAAAACTTCAAGTTTAATTAATTTGTAAGAGTGTTAACTATTTTACAATCTCATTGCAATTTATATCCTTGAGAATAATATAAAAGATAAGCTTTTTATCATCTAAACAACACTGACGATTATGTTTTGGTTATATTTTACCATTCAATGATTATGTTTTGCCATCTAATCAACACTAATGATAGTAACACAAAAAACCCCAACAGATCAAGGATTGTATTTTGGTTATATTCGAGAAAGACTCATAATAGTACATATTTTTTAAATTTTTTAAATTTTCTTATATTTTCTACAACCTTTTCAATAAAAAATTAAATTTTTGTAAAATATTGTTGTGCAATTTTCATGATTGAGATTGTAACTTTTTATATAATATAAATGTTACACATGAATGCCATAGGAAATGACTCTCGTAAAAAAAAAAAGTAATAATATGTATAGAAAATTATACTTTTTTTTTATACTAAAATTTCATCAAAATTTACAAAATTATAAAATATACACAGGAGTATTATCCAATAATTAGTTGCAGTCATTTTTTTTGTATTTTAATCACCGGTCATTTTATGCAAGCGGATAACTTGTTGAACCCATTTTATAGAAAATCATAGTCTTCAATTGAAATTCTTGATCATTCAGTGAGTATATGACTTATTTATCTATTTCTTTTAAAAATTTACCACTTTATTATAGTTAAAAAAAATTTAATAATTAATTTTTTAATTATTTTTTATATTTATCTCAACTTTTTTGAATAATGAGTACATAAATTGTATGAGCATCCTTTAACCAAGAACTTCTCAGTGTTAAGTTATATCCGACAAAGAGAATGCATTATTTCCTCCGGTCAAACTCAAAATTCTAACCACCGCTCGTTGTCGTTTCAGATTTGGCGAGAAGACAATGAAGCCGTTTTATTTATGAGCTTATAAATAAACTTGTTTGTGCGGGGATAATAATATAGACATCTGACACGTTGGTGATTCGGACATATCCATGTCATTGTCCGTTGGATCACATCCATGTGCACCGACTCGTCGAGAATACGTTCATCCAAGTAGTTAGTTTTTGTAAATTATTTTATTTTTAATAAAAATAATTATAAATATTTATCTTACATAAAAATTAAATAAAGATATAATTAATTGTATAATATATATTCATATCATCATAATATGATTCATAAAAAATATGAATATGAATTATTTACAATCAAATTCTATTTCTTTTGGTAAAAAATAATATTAGAAGGAATATACTTATAAATTATAAAGATAGGAAAAATGGCTAATATATTCAATATTGAATGTAATAAGTTTAATGAAAAATAATTTCTTCTTTTTCAATGAAAAAGTTATCTTCCTTGATTGCTATATTTCTTGAGATATTTTTTTCTATTATAAAGTATAAAAATACATCATATTTTTTATTTATATATAAGGAAATAAATTTTTTTACAAAAATTCTTTTTCAAAAAATAAATGGAGCTTTAATGAAATTATTATTTGTAGCGTATAGTTGAGTGCTTTATTATTGCTATCATAAATTTTGATATATAAGAGTTATCCTAGTCATATAAAGTTTATATATTTGGTATATCAAATAGGATTGCAAAGGAGATACATATGACTATTTTCAAGATAAATGAAATTTCATAGATATTAATTTGCTTTACTTTGAATCTTGAATTATATATAATTATGTTCTTGTAAAAGTAATTACATTTGAATTGCAAATGAGTAAGACTCAATTGAAAGATCAATATACTATATAATTTAGTGTTCATATATTTATTACGAATATAATTATAATATATTATGATAATATAAAATTTGATGAAACAATAATTTTAGTGATTTTCAACACTTGATCATTAATTTTAGACATAAGCATGTCAACTCTAATTAAATCAGAAAAAAGCTAACTAATAATTATTAGAGAAATCAATAAGTACTAAGGAATATTATGCAAAGAGGTATAAGCAAAAAATTAATGTAGAATGACAATACAATTTAAGCTAACTGTTAGTTTGTTTGGATTTTTATTTGAATAAAAACATATATAATTAGAGTTTTATTTTAGTTTCATTATAAAAGAATTATTGAAATTAAATAATTAAAATATTTAATTATTTGAGAGTCAAATATATATATATACTCATAAGGTCCTTGAATTAGTTCAAGGCCTTGTATATACTACTATTGACTTAGGTAAATGAGAAAAATTATTGAATTGATATATGGAATCATATGCATAGCCCAACCATAGGTTTTATGCATGTGGCCTAATATAATTAAATAATCGGAGTTAGTTTTTAGAAATGTAAATTTTTAAATTACTTTTCTAAGTAATTATCTAAATTTAAAAGGATTTGAATAAAATTTTATAAAATATAATTTGGATTATTTAATTTACTAAATGAAATTATTTAAAAAACTTAACAAAGATGATATTTAATTTTTAAATATTTATGAGAAATACATTTCAAATTAGAAATATCCAATAAATCTAATATATTTCAAATATTAACTGAAAATGTATTTTCAAGTAGAAAATATCTAATTAAGAATATTTGAAATTTGAAAATTAAAACTTTTAGACAAATCATGAGTCTTACTTGAGCATTATTGGCCTTAACAATGCATTATTGACCTTAATAAGACATTATGATGCTTAATGAAGTATCATGAATTTTAATATTGCATTATCAATGACAACATATTTGGAATGTTATTTTCAATTTCTTATTCTAATCCTACTCTATCAATAAGATTAAAGAGTTCTAGTTTTTAAGAATGAGAAAGTTTCAAATTTGTTGAAACTTTGTTAGTTTTCAAAGAAAAATTCAAAAAATTTAAGTAAATAATTTACTTTTTAAATTATTTTTTGTGTTTAAGTTTTAACTTATTAGTTTTAACAATCTTTTTGTATAGTACTCATGAGCCTACATCTTTTATGTTCATCCTTAAAATATAATTTGAGACATCGATAGTAGTTTAAATATCATGCATTAACGTTTTCTTCAAGAACATTGGGTAATTTTCTTAATATAATATATATATGTATATATATGTATAATTATAAATGTTTGGTCCTATTTATTTTTACTATATTGTATTTCAATGATTTAAAAATCAAAGTGGCCAGCAAATTAAAAAAAAGCTATCAGGTCATGGTTTATAATCAATTAAATTAATGGTCAAATTGAATTATATGAAAAATAAAAATTTATATAAATTTATTAATAAATTAACTAATAGTTAATTTATACTATATATATATATATATATATATATATATATATATATATATATATATGAACTCATAATTTATATAAAAATAGAAAACCTAAAGGAAATAAAGTAAATTAGTAATTTTTTAATTAATTAAGTGTTCAATTGATTCTTTTATGTTTTTAAGCACATATAGGTTTATTGAGCCAATTCAACTTTAAAAAAAGTTCTAAAAGAAAATTTTATTTGGCTTTTTTTTAAACTAGACCTATTTTTTTTATTTTTTGCTATTCTTACCGGTTCATTCCAATTTGATATTTAAAACAATTTTTTGAGACAACTCGAATTAAATAATACAATGATTAATAGAAAAACTAATCCAATTTTTAAAATATTAGCTCTATTTTAAAAAGATTTAAAAAATTTTAATCCATTCTCCCGCTAAATCAATTTTCAAAACTATATTTTTAAATGGTGTCCACCACGTCCCACATCCCATACCTCAAAACGCATTAAAGTGTGGATTAAGTATGCAGTTTCCATATTCTAAGGGGACGCAAACGTTGCATAATTATCACGTACTCTCTCCCATTTATCCCGTTTACCAAACTAAATAAAAAAAAATAAAAATATCACATGTCAGCGTATTATAACCAATGAGAACTCTCCATGTAATGACGTAAATATATTAACTAAAATATACACTCATGAGTGATCATAAATAAAACTGCAGAGGACGGAATATTGATTATCTTGGCCAATGTGATGGTGTCTAAATAGCATGATTATCAACAGAATGACCATTAAAATTATAATTACTCACTCTAGATTTAAAATCAATTTATGTCTAGTTTATATCTGTAAAAAACAACTGAGGAAGATCGAGTTCCCAGTAATAAAAAATAGGGGTAATCTTATGCTCTATGAAAAAATATATTAACTATGAAAGTGTCCTTATATATGTTAAATCCCTCAGAACCATATATGATGATGACGAAAGGAGGCAGTAGTTTATACGTTTGGGGATGGCCAGCTCTTGTCAAATAACTCTTCCAATTGGTGTGTTTGGTAAGCAAATTCATCCAATCCAGAAACCAGAAGTTGCACGACTGCTGGTCCCGTAGCTCCAGCAATACTCATTTGGTCCCATCCAACAAGCTGAACGTGAAAAAATCAATTAGCAATCTTCCTTCAGTTTGGCTTCTCCATGAGGGCGAAAAAGCATGTGACGTTTTACATATATTAGAAGGAGGACAATGGCACCTTTTCATTAGTAAAAACGTAGTTAGCAGCACTCTCTGGGGACAGCCTCCTGAAAAAACAAAGGACTAAGCACATAAGATTATACCACAATTCAAACTTGTTAGTTTGAATCAGATTATATGAGCACAGGACATTAAGTCAATAAGTACCCCAAGATGCTAAATAAGTCTTATTTTGTAAGGTACTCTGAAACAGAAAATCTAATAAAAGATAAACCAAAAGCCCAATGAAAAAGTCCAGTCCAAGATATAGTCCAATTTAGAATTAAAAGAACATTCTAGAACTCTCTATTTTAAGAAGGATGTAAATAATTCTAGAAATATTTTAAATTTTAATAAGGAGATATTTTCTCATTAATAGGGAGAGATTTTTAGGATTTTTTTAGACAGATTTGTCCCTATTAACAGATATAAATACCCCCTCCAAGTTATAGTTTTCATCATCAGTTGAATAAGAAATCAATTATCCATTTGAGAGTTTTCTCTCTTCTTCTTCTCCAATTTGGCTTCTGAGTCATTTTGGCATCAGAGCTAGTTTTTCCAGTTCTCTACGCAAGTGTTTGAGTTGAAGGTGGTCGGAATTTTCACCAATTTCATGGCTCTCCAACTGCCATACCCGAAAATCCATTTCTCGGTTAGTTTTTCGGCAAAAAAATATTGCAGATAGGTTCAGAGTGCTCCAAAACATCAGACTAAAAATTTTCACGATGATCAGAGTTCACACGTGCCTTCACACGCCACCGGCTTAGTTCCACACACTGACCACACTCCCCCACACGCCACACACATCTACCTAAGGTTGAAGACGACCACGTCAGCTCCACGTCATCCATTCAACAAGCGCCACATGTCAGAATTGCCACATCATCATACCCAATCAGTGCTTCTAACATCAGTTGCACAGTCAGCCCTCAGGTGCACACTCAACGCCACGTTAGCCTATCTAGTTGCATCACGTGTTAGGTTTGTCACATCAACCCCTCGTTAGCAAATTTTCTAAAATTTCATAATTTCCCCTAAAGTTTTCATATTTTCACTTTCACCCCTACTTTTTCCTAAAATCACACAAAGTTCCTTAATTTTCTTAAAATTTTATTTTAACCCCACATTTTTTTGAAAATTCCTCTTAGGCCTATATTTTCCCTCAATTTGCCAAAGTACCCCAAACTTTGCCTAATTATTCCTAATAACCCTAAAACTTTCCAAAGCTTTATTTTGACCCCATAACCTGCCATAAATTACCACAATGCCACCTAGAAGATAAAATGAAAGAAACACCCAAGAAGTTGAGATGGAAGAAATGCAGAGGCAAATTCAACAACTGCAAGAAATTGTCAATGCTCAACAGGCCTTGTTGAATCATAGAAGGGAATCTGAAAATGACTCCGACAACAGTTCCTCCTCATCATCAAGAAGTTATCGATTTCGAAAGCAGCCAACCCGAGGGAATGACATTAAAATAGACATTCTAGAATTCAAGGGAAGGCTCTAGCCAGATGAATTTGTAAATTAACTTCAAACAATTGAAAGGATATTCGAATTGAAGGACATCCCGGATGAACAGAAGGTTAAGATTATTGCTGTCAAGTTGAAGAGACATGTCATTCGACTCGCCATTCAAATCGAGAAACAGCTACCCAAAAGGTCCATATTCCAACCTTTCTCCTCAAGAGATTCTACCAACACTAATGAAACTCAAGCCCTACAACCTAGTACCTCAAACAAAATCCTACCTAAGCCACTAAAGAAGCCCACCCTAAATGACCCACTCAACCCACTTGGCCACATTGCATCAAATTGCCCAAATCGAAAAATTATCACTATCATGGAAGGAGAAATTCAAGAAGCATTGGAAAAAGAAGAGCTTAAGCAGACACAAGATGAATCCTTTGATCCACCAGTGTTTGATAAAGAACTCACCCCTTGCTGATCATAGAGAATCACTAATGATTAAACAAAGCTTACATACTACAGTCAAGAAGGAAGAACTTTGGTTAAGGCATAATATTTTCCACACTTGATGCACAACCCAAGGCAAAGTCTGTGATATTATCATTGACAGTGGAAGCTGTGAGATTGTTGTATCAAGACACATGGTAGAAAAGCTCAAATTACCTACCAAGAAGCATCCGCAACCTTACAAGTTGCAGTGGCTTAACAAAGACAATGAGGTAACCGTTACAGAACATTGCCTTGTTACCTTTTCCATAGGCAGAAAGTATCAAGATGAGGTATGGTGTGATATCATCCCTATGGAAGCTTGTCACCTCCCCTTAGGAAGACCTTGGCAGTATGATCATCGTGTTATATACGATGGTTATGCAAATATCTATTCTTTTGAAAAAGATGGAATAAAGATCAAGTTGGCTCCATTACCACCTAAAAAATTCAATCAATCCAAAAATGAAGCCAAGTTGCTAATATCTTTAATATCTAAGGCTGGAAGTCTGAACATTGTTGCAGATCCCCTCAATAGAAAACATAATTTACTTTCCATTAGAAGATAGCCATTCAAAGAGATGTATGGTACTCATCCTCTCAGCCAACTTGATTTAGCATCATCTCCTACTAGCCATCAACACAATACAAATGCAGAGCAAAAGGCAAAGAAGCTTCATGAACAAGTCCGTGCAAGGATTCAAAAACAAAATTCAAAATATAAAGCCCAGCAAAACAAACATCGATGGCAGCATACTTTCAAAGAAGGAGACTTGGTATTGATACATTTGCAAAAGGAGAGCTTCCCGAATCAACCTAATGTCAAGTTATCTCCAAAGTTAGATGGACCATTTCGAGTTATGCAAAAGATCAATGATAACGCCTACAAGATCGAACTACCAGGCTCCTATGGTGTCTCTGCTACTTTCAATGTTGTTGATCTTTCCCTATACTATGAAGATGACAATTAGACTCGAGGGTGAGTCTCGTCCAACCTAGAGAGAATGGAATAGAAAATCCAATAGAAGATAAAACAGAAACCCAATGAAAAAGCTCAGTCCAAGATATATTCCAGCCTAGAATTAAAAAAATATTTTAGAACTCTCTATTTCAGAAGGGATGTAGATAATTCTAGAAATATTTCAAATTTTAATCGGGAGATATTTTTTCATTAATAGGGAGAGATTTTTAGAATTTTTTTAAACAGATTTGTCCCTATTAACAGATATAAATACCCCTTCCAAGTTGTAGTTTTCATCATTACTTGAATAAGAAATCAATTATTCATTTGAGAGTTTTCTCTCTTCTTCTTCAATTTGGCTTTTGAGCCATACGCATCTAAGTCTTACCTGCCAATATCGTATCACACAATACAAGTAGAAACCACTAAAGTTCAATAACAGAAGCACCAAACTGACCAAAGGTTGATGAAGAATGTCAGAAGATGTTCCCATATCTCTGTCTGCTTCCAGTGCCTTTTTTGAATCAAGGCTCACTGTGGTTGAGCAGAAGTTGACCAAAATTGAATCTGAAATTGCCAATCTCAATTGTCCTTGGCCATATTAAGGATTCGCTCCCTTCCAATTAGGAGTTTTTTTTTTTAATTACTAACCCAGCATCACATATTTTTTGCATTTGCACAGATGGATTGATATGGACTCTCTGTTTTTAAGACTTTCAGTATTATTGGTTTATGAACTTTAACTACTTTGCCTATCAACATTGCTGATTTTACTTTGATATATCTGATTGCAGTGTTATCTATAAATGACAAGCGATGTCTTATATCTGATTGCAATGTTATCGGACTTCAACGTTCGTCATTTCAACTGCAATCTTATCTGATGAGTCTGTCATAAGTTTTCGTTGTTCATCTCTTGCCCTATTTTTAGTCTTATCGATCCCAAATTTCTGGAATATTCACAATTAACATACTTGGGACACAGATGAATTTAGAATGCTTAATTGTGTATTTCCAAATTTGTTTTGATGATGTCGAGGATGGAGAAGACAAAATGCAAAGTCTAGTTTTTTGGGGGAAAGGCAAAGGTAAAGAGAAAAGTTCATGCAGAATCAGAAGAAAGCAAGGTGATATTGAGAGGGAGTATACCGAAAGAGAAAGTTGATATTTTCGGAAGGGAGTGTCTTTAAACTTGAACTCTGAACTTTAAATATTATCTTAAACTTTGCTAATTGTGCAGTTCTCATTGTAAAAGGCGGAAAAAGTGAGAGAACATGGAAACAAAGCCCAAAATGAAAATAATTTTATTCATAATCTTCAGCTTAAAATGATTTGATTCATTTGGTTTAACTCACATTTTAATGAATTATTTTATGTGAGATATTAAGATAATGACTTCTTTATTAAGCACCAATTTGCAAATGGACATATATGTTTGAGGAATAATCAAAGTGAACTTTCTGTTAGTACAGTTTAAGGTCTGAATTATTTAGAATTTTAAAAGGCAATAACAGGTGATATGAAAAATATTATAATAGCTATTTTATTTCACGAAGTGGATCATGATCGCAATACTGGTAGAAATGATGAGCGTGAGGCGCAAACCTGGCCGACCTTATGGAGCTCATTAACCACTCCAGATTGAGAGTCACCCTCTGGCGCTTTAGCCGTGAAGTACTTCCAACTCGAATGCAGCTGAGAGGTTTCACTAGCATCCCGGACACAAAATGTCTGCTATGTCAAATGCGGCTGAGAGGTTTTTGGCATTTAAAACTCTCTCAAGAGAACAAGTAATCTGGAGGGATTTCCCTTGAATATGATCAGCAAAATGGACTTGGATTCTCACTTACAGGACACCTTTGCCATTGACACTTTCTTTTCAACCATTCACTGCTAAAAAAA
The DNA here is from genome assembly GCA_020226215.1 of Sindora glabra. Lineage (NCBI taxonomy): Eukaryota > Viridiplantae > Streptophyta > Magnoliopsida > Fabales > Fabaceae > Sindora > Sindora glabra. The sequence goes on from CM035236.1 coordinate 3,846,258, forward strand.
AAAAAGTGATTCACAAGAAAAAAAATTCATCACTAAATTTCAAAAATTCACTGCTAAAAAAAATTAATGAAAGAATTACAGATAGATTTCAAGATGTAAGTAAACAATATATTAGTAATTCAATTAATGATAAAAGTTTAGCATTCGTCACTAATTTCTTTTGCAAAATTAGCAAGACAACAATGACTTAAAATGAATGATGAATGAAATTAGTGACATTTGAATTCATTGCTAACTTGAGATTTATTGGCAAAAGTTTCATCACCATAATAGTTTCTTTTAACTTAGTGATGAGTTTAATTTCCATTGCTAATTTGAAAAATTTTATGAAATTATAGATATTATTCAAAAATATATCATTAATATGGAAAATATTACCAATTTGCTATATCTTTCAATGGCAACCCATCCATGCATAAATACAATTGAATCACAACAATGGCAAATTCAATAGAAAATTATCAAAATTAAATTTCATGATATTAAATATCAATTGGCCAGTCATGTAATATAAAAATTATAATATAAAAAAATAAAACCTATATATAAAACAAATGACAAAAACCCTAAATGCTATATCAAGTACTATCATTGTCCATTTAATTTTCCTCAATGTGTTCTTCTTTATGTGAAGGTGGTGACTCTTCATTCGGATGTAATTCTTAAAGGTCTAAATTCCAAAGCATAACGATAAAGTATTGATCATGTCATTAAATCTAAACTTGTTGAAGACTTAATAACTTACAATAAATGAAATTTTCATTTGACTTAGTATCATTGCATTGATTATACACGACATGTACATAAAAATATGAATTTACGTATACAAAAGATAACATAATTTAAGATAATGACTCTATATCATCATTTACCAAAGATAACATAATTTAAGATAATGACTCTATATCATCATATTAAATTTCTTCTTTATTTTCATCGATCTCTTGTTCATCATTTTCTTCTTCGTTGTCTTCTTCATTTTTCTCATCCTTCTAAGCTTCTTCTTCGTTGAAGTCAACTAAGTCATCATGTTGTTTAGTGTGATAAACTTCTTCAAGTGATCCTAATTCATCCCTTAGTGATAAATCTCTTTATTCTCAATGCATGTTGGTAATTGGTTGCATTGCTTATCATTTTGGAAGGCAATCATGCTATTATTTGTTAATAGAACATTGACAATGCTCCTTGCATTTTTTTTTTAATGATAACCAACCACTCAGTATGATCCTTTCCACAACTTAGGTATAGGTATAATACACTTACACAACTTGTTAAAATGAAAAAATTGAACTTATTATAGCATCGAGATGCTCAAACCTCAAGGATATCATATTATTTATACAATATGTTCCCTTGTTAGGAGTGAAATCAAATCATTCACAATTGAACAACATCATTTTCTTTGTTAGCAATCCATCATAATCTAATTTAATGACTTCATAAAGTTTTCCATAGTAATATTTTTTGAGTGTCCATCCTTTGATGCATATATTGAAGTTAGGAATGAACTTGTGTTGGCTTTATTGTTCAATATGAAATTTATAATTACTCATAAAATACATAATTATTTTTTGAGTATCCATCCCTTGATGCACACACTAAAGTTAGAACAGAACTTGTGTTAGCCCTATTGTTTAACATGAAATTTATAATCGTTCATAAAATACATAAGCTATATGTACACTTTTCTTTTCAAGCTGCCCTCTATGTCAAGTAATTTTTTTTCAATTGCATTCTTTATAGTTAGAACCTAATTATAAAATAAGTTCACATTGTTATTTTCAATAGAACTCACTTTTAAGGTGCATAAAACTCTAATAAAGAAGATATAACTTGACTTACATAATTGTAAAGTCATGAAGAGAATTCATTTTCAATGTGCATATTCATGTCCTCATTAGTTATAGTTAGTAACAAATGTTGTAACATTTATTAAAATTGGTTGCAACTCAAGCCATATTGTTAGAACTTACCAAAAATTTTACGAACATCAATGCATTAAACTCATTGTATTAAGTACTTATTTCACATATGGCTCCACTTCATCATAGTTTAATAATGCATATGTTGTAGTTACAAAGTACTCTTGGTTTATCAAATAACACTTGCATTTCTCTATTGGATGACCAAGATAATTGAAGACAAAGCAAACATCCTTATCATTTTCTACATTTTCACCATCATCATTCCTAGGATCCTCAATCCTTTGGGATTGCACATAGGGCTCACAGTAATGCAAAAAAGTTGAAATCTCCTCGTGATATATGCTTTGCAAATGGACCCTTTTACATGAGCCTTATATTTCACTTTCTTTTTTAATGTGTAATGAAACTTAACAATCAACAAGACAAATTAATTGTTGATAGTT